>OX352308.1:1802500-2308493 GCA_947086415.1 Pammene aurita
AAATAACCTACTTTTCTCGGAATCTGAGCAACACCTTACAAAAATGTGTGGAAACGCCCTTCTAGGCTAAATTTCTCATACAATGCGCTTAGTGCTTCCATCTCAGTCTCACTTATCTATTCTGCTATTATAAATTTTACATCTACACTTTAGTTCTGTTTCATATCTTTATAGCTAAAAAGTTGTGTATAGCATATTGCATCCAAATTAGTCGTTTTTGCATGACAACCTTAAAAGCTTTTATAGAAATCTAGCTTTTGCCCGCGGCTTCGCTCGCGTTAAATTCGGGGTAACACGGTTCCCCTTTTCTGATTTAAAACACAGAAGAGAACTCGGAACAGAATAAACCGCACACAAATAGTCCGCATACCAATTTTTAGCTTTCTACCTTGAAAATTGCGTAATGCTCCATACAAACTTCCAAGGAAGTGGGGGGTTAGAAAGAAACAAAAAGTAGCCTATGTAACTCTCCATCCCTTCAACTATCTCCACTTAAAAAATCACGTCAATTCGTCGTCCCGTTTTGCCGTGAAAGACGGTCAAACAAACAAACACACACATACACTTTCCCATTTATAATATTAGTATGGATTAATGTTATCCTGTCGGTAATTAATGGCAAATAATGTCAAAGGTTTAGTTAAAGCAAATTTTAAGGAATGACGTTTTAATAGTAAGCTTTTTTAGAACATAGCAACTATTAGGTTAATATTGTGATGGCATTGCCACTCAATGCCAGCTGTTTATAAAAACTTGTAATAAAAACAGGAAATCAAAAACTGTTTCACATGCCGCCCTTTAATAAAAATTAAAGTAGTCTTACAAAGTTACATTTGCGCTGAGATTTGTAGACAAGTCAGACGAACAAAAAGTTTTGAAATAAAATTAACTAACAATCATGTAACTTTGACATAACTTCGAAATTTTATCCACTGTCTTATTTTCGTGTGAAAACTTTAATTTAGGAACTGACATTTTGCTCGTCGCTGCCAGTAAAAAGACAAACTTCGTAAATGAGAAAACCAAAACAATTTCGTTTTTGCCTGGTTTATTTACTTACTTTAATTTAATAAGCTTTTTTATTCCATAGGGAAGAAAGAAATAAAGAAAATATATTTATTAGCACAAAACAAAGAAAGAAAACCTTAAACTAACTAAAGGTAATTATTATCTAGAGCTAAATGCTCCATAAAGTAAAGCGGCAAATAGAATGAGAATTTTATTCTTAATTAAAACGTAAACGATATTTTATTAAAATTATAGCTAACAATTGTGATTCATTTATCGGATCCGACTGTGTGAGGTAAATTTAATTACCACAATATTTAGATTTCCTAAATATATACGTAAACACACTTTAATAGTTTGGTGCTAGTTTTCATTTGTAAATAATATCGAGCAGTTATTAACGAAAAGATTAATAACAATTATGCTTATTATCAAGGAAAAGGAAGCGATAAAATGTAAAGCGGTCATTATTAAAACTTTTACTACAAACAATAATTTATATGCACCATAAGCATAATCGTACGATTATCTTGCAGAAACAATAAAAATAACCTCATCTTGCTAATAAAATCTTATTTATCTGCCACTACTAGTACCAATAATATGTATACCATGAAGAAACCACATTAGCTCACAGCGGCCCCACGTTGGGCGCCACCATTATACTTAATTCAATAAATCTACAAAAACATATGCTAGAGTGTTAAGTGTAAATTGGCTTGAAGTATAATCTAGCTGATATGTTTTTTTTATATTACACATAAATACGGTTTTACTTTTATCACAGAATTCATTTGTAGTAAGAATAGATACGTTTTTCTTGATAAACCATCTAGAAACTTCCATTAAATTATATTACCTTAATTTTAACAATATCCTATAAGAACACCAAAATACTTACAAAACAATGTCACAATACACAACACTTATGTCACTACTCAAACTGAAATGTATCCACTACCGTCACTCACTAAAATTTACTTTAGCACTAACGAACCGTTTCATACAAAATTCACTGCGGTCCATCGGAGGAGATCAGATCTAAAGTTGATCACACCGCGCCGGCGAAGTTAGTAAAGTTATAACCACACCATATGCAGATCTAGTTTACGTATCGTAAAATACGGGACAAAATCGCCATCCCTCAGCACGTCCGCTCGTCGCGAGTACGCGACGTCAACTAAGGAAGCGAAGCATCCTGCCCTACAGTTTTCCGCGCGACAGGGACGGGAATGGTCGGAAAATGGGGTCCGTGTGTGTGCGAGGGGGACGGAGGAAGGAAGTTTCGTACCGCACGTGGTGCGATGCGGTCAATGGTATGTTGCAATGCCGTCTACGGTCATTGCCATACGGTGATTGGATACGGTTTTTTATTATTAATAATAAAAATAATACTGAAAATGGAACAATATATTTTGTAATTCGTATAAAATCAGATAAATTAATAATAAGAATACCTACGACATATTATCATCATCCTCCTAATGTTTGTCCCGAATTTCACCACGGCTCTGTTGGGCCTGGGGTCCGCTTAGCAACCTAGTTCCATGAATTGGCGTAGGCACTAGTTTTTACGAAAGTGACAAAACTGTAAACTAGGCATTATTGGTATTAGGTCCGGTTTCATCACGATCTTTTGCTTCACCAAAAAGCGACTGGTAAGTGGTACGAGACGGGATTTGAACCCGAGACCTCCGGTTTGGAAGTCGAACGTCTTTACCCAGGCTACCAGCCTATACGACATATTATATTGAATAACATGTATTGAAGCAAAGTAATTGCCCAATTCTTATAACGTATACGATAATTAATTTTCCTTCACATTTATTTATTTATCGTATGGCTACATGTCACTGGATATAGATAGGTATTTCTTCCCTAGGGTAGTAGTAATGGGAAAGCAGATGATAATGAAAATCATTTATAAGGAGCTAAACAAGCACCTTATAGAAGTGACGGGTGACCAGAGGCATACTTATACTTTGCCCAGCGCATCGGAATTGCCGTCCAACGCGGCAATGCCGCCAGCCTCCTGGGCACCTTACCGACTGGCACTGATTTGAAGCCAAGTATTTAATTTCGGGGTTTTAGTATTAGTTTAGTTTTACGAGAGGGTTGCTACTTATATATCCGGAAACAAAAAAACAAACAAACGTACACGGCTGAAAATGGTTTTATTGTTTTTCAAAGTATTCCCCTTGATGATCTATGCACTTTTGCATTCGCGTGAACCAATTTTTAAAGCACTTCTGCCACTCCGCCTGAGGTACCTCCATAACGTGTTGTTTGAATGCGTCGACAGCATCTTCAGCGGTCGAAAATCGTTGACCGCGTAATTTATTCTTTATATTTGGAAATAAATAAAAATCGTTGGGTGCCAAGTCAGGGCTGTACGGCGGATGACCCGTTAATTCCACATTTTGACCCTCCAAAAATAGAGTTGTTTCGCGTGACGTATGACAGCTGGCATTGTCATGATGAAGAATGATTCTTCGTCGCTGGTTAGTTTTACGAATTTGTTCAAATACTTCCGGTAAGCAAATGGTCGTGTACCACTCTGAATTAACCGTTCTACGGTTTTCTAGTGGCACTGTAGCTACATGGCCATTAATACCGAAGAAGCAGGCCACCATTTGTTTCAATGTACTTTTTGCACGAGTAACTTTCGTAGGGTTCGGCTCATTTTGAAACACCCATACCGTTGATTGTTGCTTCGTTTCGGGATCGTATGCATAGATCCAGGATTCGTCACCTGTATAGATGTTATAAACGGCTTTTGAGTCACCACGGTTATATTTTTTTAACATTTTATTGCACCATTCGACGCGAGCATCTTTTTGCTCTTTTGTTAAGTTGTGGGGTATCCAACGCGAACAAATTTTTTTTACAGCCAAATAATTATGTAATATGCTATTAATGCTGGTCATAGAAATACCCAGAGTCGCCTCTATCTCGCGGTACGTAACATGTCGGTCGTCCATTATAAGTTTTCGCACAGCCTCGATATTTTGTTGTACAACGACCGATTTCGGGCGACCTGCCTTAACTTCGTCCGTAAGCATACTACGTCCACGATTGAACTCACTAAACCAGTGATACACAGTAGTTTTAGATGGGGCTTCATCACCAAAAGTTGAAGTTAGTTGATCTATGCACTGTTGTTGCGTTAAACCACGCCGAAAATCATAATAAATCATAGCACGAATATTTTCACGAGTGAGTTCCATTCTTGCTGCGAGATGACATTTAAAACCCGTCAAAAACAAAACACGAGCGTTAATAAGAAAGAAAAAATATACCGGCCAGTACTTAAAAAAGTTCAAATTTTACCATGGAGGTCAAATATGCTATTTAAGATGATTGTAATCCCGGTTTCCGGATATATAAATAGCAGCCCTTGTATTTAGTTTATATTTCTTAGTAATTTATTTTTAAGTTTAGTATTAATTTATGTTATTCTCGTGCAATATTAACTTCCCATTCAATATAATATACCCTCATCAAATATTTGACAAACGTATATTTAAGAAGGCGTAGAGTTGGTGAACCCCAAGCTCAGAGGCTCAGCGAACGAGTTTCTAAGTAAGGGAGTGAAGTTTCTTCAGGGATCTCCGTGCTGAAACTGAATACTTGAGTGAAAATTATAATGACATGTTTGTTCCTGTTTTGACAGATTTGTTCTAAAAAGGAAATGTTGAAGCAGGTTTTTTAACCGGATTTCCAAAAAACCCAGAAATATATTACTTCTTATAGTTAGATTTGTTCATTAACAATTTAAAAGTATACGTGATAGGAAGAGAATACAAAATTATTCCACAACCAGACTAGCTGGAGCTACGATAAGACCGTAGTTTCTCTACACTTTTCGTAGAAGGCTACGACACTGCTACGAATATTCTGGCCATGGTAAACCGGTTTGAATTTGGAGGTTAAGGCCGCGTTTCCATCAAAGATGAGCGCGGATGCGTTACGAGGAAATGTGTTAGTAAGAACCAATCCTGGAGCGACGCTGTACGAGGATAGGTAAATGAAGTGATTCTATTGGGTGTTAACACATTCAACGCCGAGAACGCGACTGTCGGGTTCTCTGTTCGTAGCGACCACGCGCTACATACGACGAATACGTGGCTACGGGATACGAGCGTAGCACTAGACGGCACTGAATGTGTTAAGAAACACATTCCTCGCAACGCATCCTCGCTGATCTCTGGTGGAAACAGCGCGAATACACGATAATCAATCGTATTAGTTTTCGAATGGCTATTACGGCTCTTATGACTGGTGACACAAATCTAGTGATGCACTGTAACTGCTATCACTATAAGATCAAATTAAGATCAATTTGTGAAATCTAAAGGTTGCACAAATATTCGTCATTAGGTCCAACTTCGAAGTTTTCTTTGCAAATTCAATAACATATCAGTAGCGTCGCGTCTATAGAACTCGATTCCCAGCGGCATGCCTAATTTAAGCCATTAAAATTTATGTGTGAATAATTATACTACCTAATAATAATTTTACTGATGTGATAAATTAATAAGCCATCATTTATTTTATAAATAGGGCACAATATAACTTTAACTTCACAATAGTGGATTTTAAAATGCACAGGGTTGTCACAGCGTGTAATAGTGTTGCGGCAGCCCTAATGGACCTTTTCCTATATTCCCTTCGCTCATCGAGTGCAGATTATCATTCGCCTCAAATGGACCAGTAACCTGCGACTTTAATATCTACAAGGGTTACTACACGAAAAATATAATATTTTGGAATCAAAATCAATAAGGAAACTTTGTTTATAACTTTGATTGCACCAGAAATTACGATCTGCGGAGTCCTATCAAAATTTAGGGGCCTAGCCCCCATCGGAGAGGTTTGGGCATGGAGAAAGTTTTAAAAATGCACATTTTAGAAACTATACCTCGTTTGTTTTCAGATTAGAAAAATAACGGTCGATGTGGTCATTGTATGTTTATTTTTTATTTAGTTTACCTTTTTCCATTATTAGTGATACGCTCAAGCCAATAAGATGTAAAATGGCGAATTTTAAAATCGTTTTCCCAACAATCGCACGATTTTTCTAATCTAAAAAACGAAGTATAGGCAAGTAAAGTGTCATTTTCAACCGACTTCAAGATTTCGAAGTCTTCGAATAATCGGTGAACATACATAAAAAAGAAAGCAAAAACAAAGATCCCGACGAATTGATAACCTCCTCCTTCGAAATCTTGAAGTTTTACTACATTGTAATAAGGTTAAAAATTGTATACATGTTTTTGGGGTTTATTGTACCATCGGGTTCTTACTTGCATACCCAATTTATCAATGAATTAATTCATAAATTGCGTATTCAATTATGAACCCGATGGTACATTTTTTTTATACCACGACGGTGGCAAACAAGCATACGGCCCGCCTGATGGAAAGCAGCCACCGTCACCTATGGACGCCTGCAACTCCAGAGGTGTCACATGCGCGTTGCCGACCCTTTACAAAAAGGAGGAATCACTGTGTTGACGACTAAAGTAACAAGAGGGTCCCTCATCATCAACACACTGGGTCCTCTTTGAACTCTGAATGTTAAGAAGTTAGCTAGTGTTGCGGAAATAAATCTTCAGGACGTTGATATACGTGATACTTATAGAATAAATACAAGCAAAAGTGAGATGAAGCCAATAATTGTTGACTTCAACAGTGTTTGCACAAAAGAACGAGTCCTGGAAGGCATCAAAATATTGAACAAATCCAAACAAAAAGGAGAAAAACTGAACTCTGTTTATGTGTAAGAATTAAGGATGTAGTTTCGCATCTTTTTAAAGTTTTATGCTTCTGTCATATAATTTGTTTTCTGTATAGTTAGAAGCACCGCCTACAATCTTTCTGCTTGGCCCTAAGGTTGACTGGTAGAGAATGCCTCATGACATTAAGTTCGCCTTTTGTACGATAAGTTTTCTTTTCGTGCAATAAAGATTAAATAATAATAATAATAACTCTACTCGCCTAGATATACCCGGACCAGTTAAACCCATCTACGTCACTGAAACGCTCACGTCAAGGAATCAAAGGCTGTTCTACATGGCCCGCGAGTTTGCCCGAGACAACAATTACCAACACCGCTGGACGTCGAAAGGGAAGGTATACCTGCGCAAAGTCGAGGGAGAGAAGCCGCATCGTATTGATCATGATTATCATGAATCAGACTTTTAAAAACTGAAGAATCAGGACGTTATCTGACTAGTATTGCATGCCTTAGCTTTCTATTTTATTTTGTTTCTATTTTAGTTTATGTCTCACTTTACCTAATCAATCTCCAATCATTAACTCACTGCGAACAGTTACCAAATAACTCCACACGACTATCTCCAAACAACAATCTTACACATAGTACGCTGCAATTGTATTTTACCATACCAAATTATAAAGTACACTCTCAGAATAATAAACGACCAATATCCTCGATCCTTCAGGTGAACCGTTATCGTTACCTCAATTCTATTACTATTGTCAGAAATATACAGACGAACGCATTACACCACTATTTTAAATATAGGTTTAATTAATGATATTAATATTATAGATAATATGCAAGTTTCCAGCTCGTTCTCATGTAATCCCGAAGATAGTGTCAAATATATGACTTCTACTACCGTGCAACGTTCGTTAAAATTAATCACACAAAATATTCGTAGTGTATCGGCAAATATTCATTCGTTCCAGACTTTACTGGGTCAAATAAATGTTGATTTTGACATAATAGCTTTAACCGAATGTTGGTTATCTCCAAATCCACATATTCCTCAACTAGACGGATACATGCAACACTGTAGTCAACTAAATATTAACCAAAATGATGGAGTAATCGTGTATATCCGGAAAGATATAACTAATGTTGTTATATCAGATTGTGACTTGATAGATGCTAGTTGCATAACCATACAAGTTGGTGGAGATACCTGTGTCCTAGCTATTTATAGACCCCCTTCAAGTAAAGATATAACTCCTTTTTTAACCTTTTTAGATCAGACCCTAGCCAAAAATAAATCCTTCAGCACTCTTGTCGTAATGGGAGACATTAAGGCGACGATATATGCAAACACGTCAAATCGAGGTGTTTTCGTGCAAGGTTTTTGAAGAAAACAAACCACGTTGGAGCATGTATGTTACATTTTCTGTAGGGGCATATAGTTGGGTTCGTTCTACCGATACGTGCTTGGTCTTGTATAACATAATTAGGATATATATCATCGTTATGAAACTGTTTTGGAGAAAACTTGTCGCAAGTTTCATTTCGGTCAGAAATAATTCTATGTTGCGAAATTAAACATAATTACTTCTTAGAACATTACTAATGTTCTACCGATAACTATAGTCGTATTAAGCGCTTAATAAGCGGTTTTAGACGCAAAACCTTGTAGAGCCTGTAATAATCAGAACTATGCAATTGCTGCAATAAAACTTATAGGCGTTTATTCTATTGCAGCCAGAGACATGTTTCATGTGTCAAATTTGAGTAATATGATTAGTAATTTTGAGTGCGGAAATTCGTTCCACATAGCTTAGGTTATAGTACGCTTGCTTACTAAGTAGATATGTCCGAGTTCAAATCTAGGCTGATGTTAACTTTTTGTTTATTTTTTTATCTCATTTCTCATTTATATTTTCAATCCTGATCCTAAGCGATTTATAGGTATTTTTGGACAAAAAAAAAGTCAAATCATACTATAGTCAAGTTAGTAGTTAGTTTAATCTTTTTATTTTGACTTTTTTACCCATTATATTTAAACTACCAACTTATTAAAGAGACTAATTCATTATTCAATTTTTACAGTGAGTATGGGTACTTTTTACCATAGACGGCTTCGTCCATGTTTTTACCATAATTTATATTACAAGAGTGCGTTTGTTCGAGCAGTTTCCATCCGAGGCGACGTTGCCAGCTTACTCTCATTTGCTCATTTCGCTTCTTGCTTTGCGCTGTTGCAAGCTAGATCTATATTATGATATGAATGACGGATACATTGAATACAATCAAATGCGCTTGAAGTTGAAACACATTCGTGCATTTGTCAGTGATTTGTCCACATCATCGTGTTAGGTTGTATATCTCTCTCTTTACTATGGAATGAGAAAGAAACAATCGGCTCGGCTGTCCCGGCACTCTACGATGTCTGGTCGCGCCATTAGGTTTATATGGTTTATTGCATGTTCGTTTTCGTACGATTTAAAAGATATGGTGAATTATTAATATTATTATTAGGTAGGTAAGTAGATATGGAATTAATTTTATCGTATAAGTATATATACCAATATAATTTCTCACAATCCCTAAAATGAAAAAAACAATAAGTAAGGTACGATGGGGTAAGACCGGACCATTTTTGAACTAGTTGGTCAGCTTTCAGGGCTGACTTTTATGCTTTACCTTTGTAAAAATTTCTCGAAATATTAATCCTTGTTTCAAATCAGTATGTATGTACCTAAGCTGTTTTTCCTGTATAAATTTTCAAAATCTACTCCTTCTACTTAAGATTGGACTATTGAATAAAATGTAAGTTTTTAGGTGCTAGTTTTCTTCCACTTATCGATTTTGCCAGCTTTGTAATGCAATAATAAATTTTGAAGTGCCCTTACTTATCGTTCTAGAGCTTATATGGTCTTGTTTAGATTAATATTATACGAGAATAAATCATACTCGAAAGGTTTTTTTATAATAAAACATTTTTTGTAAAAGTGGAGTATGTGTCAGTTTTCCGTCCATACTTATTGATATATTGATATTCAAGTTTTTGAAATAAAAGCTTATAATTAAAATATCAATTAAAGAATAAATAATTATTATCAATGGCAAATTTGACCTCAAAACGTTTTTTCCATGTAGACGGAGAGCTGGCCACGTCAGATATGACACAATAGTCAGGTTTCATTGCTCTCATTATTGTGTCATATCTGACGTGGCCAGCTCTTAGTCCAATAAATTTGTAGCAGTTTAATCAGGTGGACGGCAACCCGGACGGGAAACTAGCATAACCACCCTATGCACGGTTTCAAATAATAGATATAATTATAAACCGCCTTTATTATGTTAATGTCAACCTTTCAGCATTTTCTCAAACTTTTCAAAAACGAGTGAGTTAAAAATATTGAGAGTGGAAAGACAAGATGTTTCAAACCTTTGAAGCAAGATGTTTCAAAATTTAAAAATTTTAAAAAACGCTTTTGGCTATAATTATTTTTTTTTCCTCAGCCTACTTGAAGAGATATAATACGTATCCATACTAATATTATAGTGTGTCTGTCTGTTAACTCTTCACGCTTAAACCGCTCAACTGATTTAGATGAAATTTGGTATGTATAAGGGGATGAAAACGGAATGGAAGTTTATACGGAATTGTTGCTCCCTGTTGACTTGAAATAGCATACGTGCTAGTTTTATATTTGCTCTTAGATTTTACTAACTAGTAACTTTTATTTTGCGTTTTATTATGTAATTCCATATGGCTCATGTTAATTTCGCGCAGACGAAGTCGCGGGTAAAAGCTAGTATTTTAATATTGTAATGGATTTTGATATGATAAAACTTTTGAAATAGATGGCAATTAACCAAAACTAACCCATAAATGTACCCAAAAAACCGTGACGACCCTATACACGACACGATACAACTAATCCATACTAATATTATAAATGGGAAAGTGTATGTGTGTGTTTGTTTCTTTGTTTGTCCGTCTTTCACGGCAAAACGGGGCGACGAATTGAAGTGATTTTTTAAATGGAGATAGTTGAAGGGATGGAGAGTGACATAGGCTACTTTTTGTCTCTTTCTAACCCCCCACTTCCCTAAAATGGGGGGTGAAAGTTTGTATGGTTTGTTACCCCGAATTTAACGCGAGCGAAGCCGCGGGCAAAAGCTATTATATGTTATTAACTTACTCGTGCTGACTTTTCGTGTTTTTAATTCTTTTGTGTAATTTCAATTTATAATTCTTATGTGAGACGTCAAACGCTTTTATATTTGTCAATTTTTTTAGTAAAAAACACTTATGGTATATAAATGAAAATGGTTAAAACATGTTAAAAAATTAATCTTAAACTTTAGGTTGAATTAAGTTTTATGCTTTTTAGCTATGGTTTTCTGTAAGGTCGAGCTCTGAGCCAGGTCCAGATTTGAGCGTGATAACATTCGCTGAACTGTGCCTTACCACAGTTAGCGAGATAACATTCGGAGTGCCCATACCTCCCTTTTGGACATAACATACCCGTGTCTAAACCTGTTCCTAGTAACCAACTAGGTACCAATTTAAAAAATGTTCACAGCAACAATTAATTGGATCCAGTCTTAAATGCCACGCAAAAACAAATCAAACCATTTTTTGTGACAAACAATTGAATTTATAGAACGAAACTTTTTTGTCTATAAAGATCACATGTATGCGCGACTTCGGCAGCAGATAGCATACATCCTCCATACTACCCTCTTGAACCTGATGTTTATTCAGTGTTGGGCGTAATTTATTAGATGGTACCTACTTTTGTAATGAATTAAATTGCTAATTAAATTACATGAAAATCAATTATATTAAGTAATTGAAATTGCTTGTAATTGAGATTACATGTCAGTAGTATTCCCGATTACATATAATTTGTAATTGCAATTACTTTTATCTTAACTACTTTTACTTGTAACTTCGATAATTTGAAATAATATACAAGTTAAATTTCTTTTTGGGTCAGTGGGGGCAGCTACCAGATCCCTCGCTGCAACGCGAAAATGGTCTTAGAAGACCTTCCCTCAATTTCAAATTAATCAATCTTCATTAATTTGAAATTGAGGGAAGGTCTTCTACGGATTTTGGAAAAAAACATACAGGATGCGAGATGAGGTCACATTTGGTAAACTTCTTTTTGATGCCAATCGATCCCATTCTTGTATGGGATCAAAAATAATTTGCGGCTAGAAAAGCCACAAATTGAGAAAAACTTTTCCCATACTTTATGAAAATTGATTTTTTTATTTTTCACATGCTGCTTTTTTATGCCAATCGATTCCATTCCTATCGTTTCTAATAGTTTCCTATTATTAGGTAATGTACTAAAAAGCCACAAATTAAATATTTTCCATACATTTACTATAAATAATAAATAAATATTATACGACAATCTTACACAAATCGACCTAGGCCCACATTAAGCTCAATAAGGCTTGTGTTATGGGTACTAGACGACGATATATATAATAGATAAATATGGATAAATACTTAAATACAAAGAAAACATCCATAGCTCAGGAACAAATATCTGCGATAAACACACAAATAAATGCCCTGACCAGGATTCGAACCCGGGACCTCCTGCTTCGTAGGCAGGGTCACTACCGACAGGGCTAGAAGAACGTCAAATAAAGAATAAGTGATTTTTAGGGTTCCGTAGCCAAATGGCAAAAAACGGAACCCTTATGGATTCGTCACGTCTGTCTGTATGTCTGCCCGTCCGTATGTCACAGCCATTTTACTCGGAAACTATACGACGTATCTGAATAAAATTTACACATAAGGTGTATTCTGTATGCCGCTACTTAGTTATGTATTTAAATTTGAAAAAAAAAATATTTTAAGGGGGGGCGCTCCATACATGTATCTAAATTTCAAAAAAATTGTTTTTACCAAAAATCAACATGTGATACATCAATCGATAGGTCTTTAAAAATAATATTGAAGTTTTTTTGATCATTTTGTGATTAAGTAAATATTTTTTGATATAATCGCTTCGAAAGTCAGAAAAAATTTGTAGCCCCCCCCGTAACTTTTGAACCGTAAGTCCAAAAAATATGAGGAGATGCGCCTTATTATATACTTGCTACGAAAATTGTTTTGAACATTATCGGTTTAGCCATTTTTGAGTTATTTCCAAAAAACTTCCTCCATAGGCATCAGATACGACCTTTTGCTATTAGTTTGGTTCTTATTACATTGAAGGTACGGAACCCTCCTATGCGTGGTCCGACACGCACTTGGCCGGTTTTTTAAACTTTTCACTTAACCAACAGTCGTTTTTATTAAGCATACCTACCGGAAGAAACATTTAAGTAAAATGTGAATGTACCTGAAAAAAGCGGCATCGCCATTATATCAAAATGCAACTAGGTACAGGTACACAATAGTGTTGGAGGATGTGTGGTTTGTATTTGCAACTAAAGGATAATTTTCCAGATAGGTAATTGAATTATCCGATGTTCTCCCGATGCGGTCTTATCCCAACGCACTTTACCGTCCTCATTGAAAGCGATTTTGACCATCTCTAATTTAGTTATAGATACTAAAAACCTGGATTTTTCAGAGCAGAAGAGGACATAAAACAAATTAGTTACAAATAATATTATCTTCAGTTAAGTACATTTTATTTGAACTTTTATTTTGAAAGACTTGACACGTACTTGACACATAGAAATATAACCGCCATGATGAATGCTTATTTTGGATATTTAGAATAAAACATTATAATTGTGCGATTATGATACTGTAGGTAATGGCGTGCGTTGGTCAAGTAGTTTTATATTATAGGTAACTTTAATTATTTCGTCATTGATTACCTACATACAATAGTAACTTTAATTAAGTAAGTACACATAAAATGGAATCATTATCAAAGCGCCATCTTACTGTAAAAGACCGCGATGGCTTGACTATTTAAACATGTCAACATTGAATTGTCATAGTTCATCTCAAGTATACTAGATGGCAGAAGCGGAAGCTGCGATTATAAAAACGCAAAATGCAGTCGTCAACCGCGATACCCGTCACCTTAACATTGACATACATGATAATAATAAAGACCCTAATTCGTCTGAGTATTTAAACCTGATGGCAAGTCATGGACTCCTGCCAGGACATAACCTTGCGACGCATGGAAAAACAAACCTCGATCATGTAATCCTAAAAACAAATAAAAGTGCCATCACGTTAGTCATAGAGTCGGCAGTGACCGATCATAAATCTGTAATACTTTCAATAGACAAAATAAATTTAAATATGGCCAATAAATATAAAACGACGGTAAATTACCATGATCTAGATCCTGCGATCAAAAAAATCGTCAATTCATATGTGTATAATGAACCAGATGCCAACCTAGCAATTAATTACTTTGTAAACTCCTTAAAGAGAGAAATATCAGCTAATACAAAAATTTGCTTGGTACCCCACCGCTTGCGCATTCTTAAGCCCTGGATAACACCTGGCCTACTGCGATGCATGCGGAACAGAGACAGAATGAGCAAAGCGGCTGGTTCCTCGCCACATAATGAAGTGCTTATCGAGACATTTAAACGGTATCGTAACTTTTGCAATAATTTACTTAAAAAAAATAAAAATCAATACGAAAGCGACCAGTTACAAAAAACAGGTAATAATTCTAAAAAGCTTTGGAGTACTATAAAGGAAATAACTCATACTACAAAACATAATTCCACAGCTGAGGAGCTTCTTACCATAGATAAATCTCCGGCCAGCTCTCTGTCTCATATTAATAGCTTCTTTGTTAATGTTGGTAAACAGATAGCTGAAAACATATCGCATAGTGGATATAGTATTGATACACCCTCCGGTAACAGGAAAAACTCGTTAGTACTTCTCGAAACGGATGAACTAGAGGTAAAACAAATTATAAACTCACTTCGTTCAAACTGTGCAACAGGTCATGATGGTATTTCGACAAACTTCCTAAAACGATATAAAGCTACCCTGTTACAACCCCCAACTCATATTTTAAATTTATGCATAACTAGCGGCGTATTTCCGGAAATACTTAAAAAGGCACTAATTCAGCCAATTCACAAGTCTGGAAGTCGGAAACTTGTAAATAACTACCGTCCAATCTCAATACTGTCGTCATTGTCTAAGATAATGGAGAAAATTATGAACAAGCGTCTTAAAAACTTCTTAGAACATAATAATATACTGTCTAACAGGCAGTATGGATTTCGTAATTCTTAGTCTACAAATGACACCGTGCATGACCTCACTAACTACGTAGTGGGTGAATTGGATGCCGGTAATAAGTGTGTAGCCATTTTTATAGACCTAGCTAAGGCATGCGACACAGTATCGATTCCTAGACTTTTACATAAGCTTGAAACAATAGGAGTACGAGGTTCCCAACTTAAGCTATTCCAGAGCTATTTGACAAATCGCAAACAATGCGTTAAGATAGGTGAACACTCAAGTACTGAGCTGGCTGTTGAATACGGCGTGCCTCAAGGGAGTATTCTGGGACCGACACTCTTTTTGTTTTATGTCAATGACATGTGCAGTATGGATCTATCCAACGGTAAATTAATTGCATTTGTAGACGACACGGCACTCTTATTTTCAAGTCATTCATGGGAAGAAACTTTTAACAAAGCTCAGTTAGGCTTTGATAAAATAAACTCATGGCTTGTAAGTAATTTGTTATCCTTGAACGTAGACAAAACAAAATACCTGGCCTTTTCTATCACGGCTAGTGGTGCCCAATTTCTTAATGATTATTCTATTATCGCCCATAATCACCAAACATACATTGATCAGAACTGCAACTGTCCTAAGCTAAGCCGAACTGAAACTGTGAAGTACCTAGGTACTTAATAGGCATAACTTTAGACGATAGGCTTAATTCGACCCCACATAGATGTGCTGTCTGGTAGAGTACGTAAACTAATATTAATCTTTAAGCACCTTAGACATGTTGCTAGCGTGAAAATAATAAAAATGGTTTATTTTTCTTTAGCACAATCATTGATGGGATACTGTATACTCTCGTGGGGAGGTGCTGCTAAGAGCCATCTTATCAAATTGGAGCGTGCCCAAAGAGCCCTGTTAAAGGTAGCATACTGTAAACCATTTCGCCACCCCACCGAAGACCTTTATAAAACGTGTGAAGTTCTTACTGTCCGACAATTATTTATACTACATATAGTATTAAAGAAACATTCTTAGTGTTTTTCTCTACACTGACAAACATCCATCGAACTCATCGGTGCAAACGAAAAATAATGGTTCCACGAGATGCTACTTGTAAGACTGCTTTCAGTAAGAGATTTTATTGCTTTCTTGGTAATTTCTTGTATAATAAGTTAAATCCTTTACTAAATATTTTTCACCTTGGTAAATATTCATGCAAACAAACATTGACAAAATGGTTACTAAGGAAAAATTATATTGAAACTGAAAATCTTTTGCACCCTATATCTTAACCCATATCATTTATAATAATAGTGTACTTTAATTCATACACGCACATGCACACTCACGCTTACACACACTCACACACACACACTGGAGTTTTTCATAATTTTATAGATTGTAGTAATAATCTTCCCTAACTTTTAGCTTAGTTCAATAGTTAAAAATGTCAAAACTTGCTCAGTATATATAAGTAATACTTTTTGTATAAATATTCATGTCTAAAGCTTAGTGAAATGGAAGGAAGCTGGTACTTATAGCACAGGTTTATCCTATTTTAAGCATCAGCGAAAAATATTCGGACAACGCATCCTAAATATGTATTATAGTTAAGAAATTATGTATACATATAGTTGTAATTCTTTCTGATCGAATAAACTTACTTACTTACTCTACAAACATCTTCTTTGGGTACATGTATCAAACTACCTAAAATTAGAGCTAGAAGACTTGTCTGAAAGCATAGTTTATACGCTTGTTAAATCAGGTTCAAGAACTACTTTTAATAGTAAATTTTTAATCACGATAGAGATCACCAAACCTTTGGCGTATACACAAAACTGGTTATCTGAACTTGCTATTCGCTAGCACTCGATAAACGATAGCAATTGCAAGGAAACTATTGCAATCGTTAAGCAGGCATGTCGAACACACAGCAGACTCAATAATAGCTCCTTATATGTCCTTTAGCTACGTCCAATAGAGAGATATGGATACTGCAAATGTCATCTCGCTTTGTGTCGTAGAACACTTGCCCTAATCACTTAGACTACGAGCTGGCTACGTCAAATATGACACAATACCTCCACCGATGGACAGCTGCCAGATGTCTCGATCTAGAAATAGGTATATTATAGTAGCTAACTAACTAGACCGGTTTCGTTGCTCTCATTATTGTGTCATATCTGACGTACGACTCTCCGTCTGACTGGTCTGCCACGCGTTCGACTTGGTGGCTCGGCACGGTAGAACGTCAACCCGTGTCCCGCCCCGACGATCAAAGGCGATCGAGTTATCCTTTCGAACCGACTTTGTGCCGCGCTTCCTTTTTTAACGCTTAATCCAATTACAAGTGCCTGTGTCGCGTCTATGCTCCAGTAACTTGACTATGAAATTGGTAATAAGGATTACAATCAATTTCTAGAGGCAAGTATTTGCGGCGCTTGAGAATCTGGGCCTGATGATGTTTATGTCACTCCACAAGGCTAAGACAGAATAACAGCGTTGCAAATTTCTCTCCTGCAACTTAATAATGATGCTGAGTTTTGCCTGTTCTTTACACATTGTGGAACTTTAATGAAACACCAGCATTTCCCATGTTTATATTTAAGCTTCTTTTTTTCTGTATTTAATGTTCGTTACTTCTCTGGTCAACTTTTTAATGTTCTGTTTAGTGTTTTATTTTTAGTCTTTCCTTTTGTAATGTGTGATTTTTTTAAATAAAATGTTTCTTTCTTTCTTTCTTTTTTCTTTCTTTCTTTCTTTATTTCTTTCTGACCGGCAGCACGCCGGCCAATGAGTGGGTTGCTTGGATATGGGAGAGGGCGAATGTGTCAACGCACGTAACCTCCCACACCAAAGCCCTGCCGAGGTTCCACAGCACCAAAGTAACTCCATCCGGACGTTTTCCGTTATCTCTTGCCATACCGGTGAGTTCAAGAGAGGAAGGCACCGGGGAGGGACAAGCGACCGGCGTACTAGGTCTTCAATTTGCATGTTCCTAATACTTGTCCAATTATAACACAATGTCTAGAGCGTATCAAAATTTCATGACGATCTGACAAAGACGTTGATCCAATGAATACATTTTTGAAGTTTAAGCATTCAGAGAAACGGTTTATATACATTTTTTTGCGACGGCTTTAAACGGCTTTAAAGAGACGGCTTTTTGAGACAGCTTAAAGCGTGATCAAAAATTTATTGCAATCGAGTCAAAGAAATAATCTGAGGAAGATATACGAGTATAATATATGTATAAGGAAGATATAGAAGATATATAATATTATTCTTATTCAGGATAAGCACAATTTACAGTTAACAAGTGCATGTTCGATATAGATATAGAATAAGAACCAAACTAATAGGTCGTATCTGATGCCTATGGAACAAGTTTTTTGGAAATAACTCAAAAAACTCTGAACCTATAATATTCAAAACAATTTTCATAGAAAGTATGTAATAAGGCACATCTTAACAATTTTTTTCATATTTTTTGGACGTACAGTTCAAAAGTTACAGAGGGGGGGACACAATTTTTCTGACTTTCGGAGTGATTATTTCAAACAATTCACTTAATCACAAAATGTTCAAAGAAACCTTGATGTTATCAACCGACTTCAAGATTTCGAAGGAGGAGGTTATCAATTCGTCGGGATCTTTGTTTTTGCTTGTTTTTTTTTATGTATGTTCAGCGATTATTCGAAGACGGCTGGATTTGGAAAATTCTTTTTTTGTTTGAAAGAGTATACTTCACAGTTGGTCCCATTGTAACCAGGTTAGGATCTGATGATGGGATCCTGGAGAAATCGAGGGAACTCTTCAACTATTATAGGCACACCTATAGTGATTTGAGTATTTTTTACAGCAGCTCGAGCATTTGCTGTTGAAAAGGTGGATGCTAAGTGAAGTCGGTTCTTTTTTGTTTAAAATTATATTTTTTAATGACCTATGGATTGATGTGCAACATGTTGATATTTGGTAAAAAGGTTTTTATTTATTTAGTTACATGTATGAAGCGCTCCTTCTTAAAATATTTTTTGTACAATTTAACTACCTAACTGAATAGCGGCACACAAAAGACACCTTGTCTTTATTTTATTAACATGCATCTTATAGTTTCCGAATAAAAAGGCTGTGACATACGGATGCACGGACGGACGGACGAACAGACGTACATGACGGAACTATAGGGGCCATTTTGGCTATGGAACCCTAAAATTCAAACAAATGACAATATAATTTAAAAAAAGAAAATTGATAATTCACATCTCTACGTAAAAACAACAGTATTATTTCAATTATAACAGACACTAAATTTACAAAATTAAGAATAAGATACGGATGATTAAAATGAAATGAATAATGTGTTAGAGCAAAACTACGTACCAAAGTTATCTACTTTGATGACAGAAAACATTGTGTCTTTTTCCAAGCCTATTTGTTCAGCCTCTTTTCCGCTCCACTTCCAATCATCTGAATAACATTCGAAAACAATTAATCAAAAGCAACAAAAACCCGAATAAGAAAATGTGGGCAGATCGATCAGAGGAGATAAATGGTCCGCTTATGCGGGATTGGCGTTTGGCTGATGTCGTTTTGAATTTACTGGCTTCAGAACTGATTGATTTTTAGGGTTCAGTACCAGAAGGACCAACGGAAAACCAGGGAAGTTTCTTTCTCAGACAAATAAATAAATTACTTCCTTTTTTTTTATACCACGACGGTGACAAACAAGCATAGGGCCCGCCTGATGGTAAGCAGCTACCGTAGCCTATGGACGCCTGAAACGCCAGAGGTGTTGCATGCGCGTTGTCGACCCTTTAC
Organism: Pammene aurita; assembly: GCA_947086415.1. NCBI lineage: Eukaryota > Metazoa > Arthropoda > Insecta > Lepidoptera > Tortricidae > Pammene > Pammene aurita. The sequence continues at coordinate 1,822,267 of OX352308.1, forward strand.
AAATAGGGAGGATTCACTGTGTTGACGGCTAAAGGAACAAGAGGGTCCCTCATCGTCATCACACTGGGTCCTCTTTGAGCTCTATTGGCCTACAATCAACCTTAACTCACCAGCAGGAACACAACACCATAAGTAGGGTCTAGTGGTATTTGGCTGTGGTTTTCTGTAAGGTGGAAGTACAGTGGAGATGACATTCGCTGTGCTATGCCCTACCACACATAGCGAGATGACATTCGCAGTACCCATACATCCATACCTCTCTTTTGGACGTAGAACACAGTCCTCTGTTAATACATTTGTTTCTTGCGCTAGAAAACTGTCAATCGCTACTCGCTTTATCGTCAGTGGTCAGACAATCATTCTAACCATGTTTATACAAGAGCAGTATTATTATTATTATTATTATTTCTTTAACATGCACAATGTTTAACTTACAAAATAATACATTGTCCCAGAAAACTATAATAATAGTTTGACTGTGGGATCCGCAGTCTCATTTAAAACAAGTATTTATAAAGTTAATAATCTATAAAGCTAAATATGTCTAGGAAATGTTATTTTAATCTTTTCTAAAATATAGCATAGTTTTTCTCGCATCGAATGGCTTCCTGTCAACTATTGATGGGATGCGTTTTTTACGCGTTCTGTCCCCATAATAGTTATTAACTCTCGGATCTATCGACTACACTTTCCCCTCCGCTACCCTACGCAGGACAATAATTGTCTTGCTTATCACGTACATACCTACCTAGTACAAATACATCATTAGACTAATAAATAAATCATTAGAACATTCATTATATTAGTAGCCATTCCACATTGCTCGCTAATGTTCAAACTAAACCCAGACTTGATCGTGTACATCACACTTACTTTTAAAGAAGCGGCAAAACAATTTATTTTAATAATGAATGAGAAATATGTGAGGTTAAATAATTAGAAACAGTTTAGAGCCCTTGATTGTATTACTCTATTGTGCCTCAGAGAAGAGTGAAGACGTCTCTCGAAGTTGTTGCACTTGCGTGTTGCAAGTTTTGTTTTTGAAGCTATTCGTAATGGTTGCAGTAATCAACTTCACGGGTGAGTTTGCAGTATGGCTCCTTCCTCTTCTTTTAGCTGGCCCGCCTACACTACAATTTTGCAAATAAATAAGAGGTTTCAGTGGCAGTTTTATTTTTTCTGTCTGTATTTCAGAAGCGGCGGTGCTACTGCAGCTTCTGGCGAGCGCGCTACAGCTACCGACAGCAATGCCTCTGGAGGATGACACAGTTACTTGGAGTCAATGCGTACGTCAAGTTAAATTTGGCAGAGAACTGCCACGAGGCTCCCAAGACAGCAGAGCCACTGACTTGGATATCCCGGTGTGCAATATCAGCGAAATAACTAACGATGATCTCAGAGGGCTCCCCAATTTAAAATCAATTATTTTAACGAGCAACACAATACGATTCCTGGACCCGGCTGTGTTTCGTGATGTTCCTCTAGTATGGCACCTGGGCTTAATGTCTAATAAACTAACAACAATGCCGATATTTGGCGCTAAGTCGGTACTCCCGAATCTCGTTACGTTGGCCATGGGCGACAATCAAATATCTGAACTCAACGATTCCAAAACCTTCTCATCAACGAGAAGACTAGCTAATTTGTTTTTGGTCGATTATTAAATTGAGTACATACACCCTGATATATTTTTAGGTTTAAATATTTTGCGTATAATTGATTTGACAAATAACAAACTAAGGTACATTCCTGACAGAACATTTGCCGTACCTTCATTGTATGTTATCCACTTGGAAAATAATCTGATTGAATATGTGTCACCGTATGCATTTCGCGGCTGTGAACTTTATGAACTGCACTTAGAAGGCAACAGACTTACTCACTTTTCTGAAAATTTCATTGCTGAGCTCTCGAAACCGAGAGGTCATTCAACCTGGCTATATTCCTTCTGCATTGATCGCTACCCATGGCACTGTGATTACTTACGAATGTTAGTAATTCGACTTAATGAAGTTAATTTTGACTGTAGTTATGAAGACAAAATCAATTTTTCGAATGGTATGAAGCCAGTTTGCTCCGTGGCAAGGAAATATGATTACGAACACCTATAGATAGAGGAGAATGTTAAAAATGAAATTTACCTTATCTCTTAAGCGAAGTAGTTGTTAATGTTATATACTCTCATTAAAAATATTCCGTCGACCCGTTGACCACGAACGCTGTAAAGTGTTTGAAACGTCGGGATGTAATTTAAACTCAATACACGCGATAAAATCCGTTTTTAATTGTTTTATTTCATAAAAATATTCTGTTAAATTCGTTGATTTCTTATAGTTTATTCTATGGTATATTTTAGTAAGCTATTATAAAAAATAAAAGATAAACATAAAATATGTTTATTCTTCAATTTAGGCACATTACTACAATGCACCCTGCACCTCTGACCCGAGACTCAATATGACCGGCAAGACCGACAGATCTTAAAGAAAAAAGTTTTGCGAAATTACCTATTCGTAAACGTATGTTTGATTCATGTATAAATAATAAATAAATAAATATTTTAGGACAATCTTACACAAATCGATCTAGGCCCACAGTAAGCTCAATAATGCTTGTGTTATGGGTACTCGACGACGATATATATAATAGATAAATATGAATACTTAAATACATAGAAAACACCCATAACTCAGGAACAAATATATGTGATAAACACACAAATAAATGCCCTGACCAGGATTCGAACCCGGGACCTCCTGCTTCGTAGGCAGGGTCACTACCGACTGGGCTAAATAGGAGGCCGTATAAATTGTAATGATAAATATTATATCGAACAAGTCTGGCTGGCTATTAATATACTCTATGATACTTACAGCTCGAATCGTAACATCTAATCTAAAAGGACTATCTGTCATATCGTAAATTTTCCATCTAAAACCACAGGAGTTACAAAATTAAACTCTAAAATCTTATACAATACGGTTCAATTGATACTTATTCAAATTTCCAATGTAAGATTTTTCATGCTTCGAAATGTCACAGACTAAAGAAAGACATTCGTCCATTCTTGCATGTCTACCATTTCATCGAAATGAAATAAGAAAGTTTTTTTACCTATACATATTTACGTTATACTATTGTTATAATGGTGTGTCAAGTGAAATATTGGTGTAATTTATCATGATGCCTCGCCTTGGGGGGTACTATTTCTTGCGGCCTACTTAGACCTTTAGGCTTCATAATAAGAACGATTTTCCTATAATCGGAGTGTTATTGTACATGGTTTGATGGCTAGATTTCACCGGTAAGCGATGGCTGGAAGTGGGGCATTCGAATTTGTTTTTTCATTAAAAATGGAGGAATATGACACAGTTTTTTCTGGAATTGTGTTATTGTGGATTGGGAATTGACAAATCTAAATGATGTTGTGATCATGTAAGGGGTGGTTCGCTGTGAAAGGGGCATTTGGGTAAGATGGGAATAGTAGCAAAGAGAAAGAAACAATAAAACACTGTATGTGTGAATGTCACGTCACGCTACCTAGATAAATATATAATAAAGGACTTTAGTATCTACTGGCTATTCATTTTCAGAGGTATTTAAAGCACTGTCCCTGAGCTCCGTTATCCAACACATGGAGATGCTTGAGTAAACGAATTAGGGGGCAATTACACGAAACATACCCGGGGGTCGAATTGCATCTATATGAGCCCTGAATTAAATATGACCGTGTAAACCTAAATAAATAAAAATAAAAAAGGTTTTTATTTCATTCTTTACAATATTTATTATAGATATTAAATACTAATTCATTATATCACTTTTTACTTATTTGAATTTAATGAGCATGCATTACCGATTATAATTAAATTAATATATTGCAAATCATTTATTTCACGCAGTGATGTAATACTAATTTAAATTCTAATTTTTCTTTATATTTAATGTACATAGTTCTGCAAAAACATATTAATATTACTATACAGTTATACAGGTTATTTAGGATCGGCAACGCGCATTTACAGCTCGGGAGTTACAGGAGTCTGTAGGCCACGGTAGCGGCTTACCATCAGGCGGGTTGTATGCTTATTTGCCGCTGGGAAATGAGAAATGAGATATTTATGGATATATTTATAAGTAATTTTACATGTCATTTTGAGGTGTATACAAAGTAGATAGTGAAACAACCGGCTCTGATAAATGCTCGTTTATTACTGTACTTCGTTTTTTTTGAGATTAGAAATTGAGTAAACATAGAAACAGTAGTTGCCAACCTGTTCTAAATGTTCAATTTAAACACACTGCAAGCACACCAACAGAGGATTAGTTAACATGATTAAGAGTTCACATTTGTGAAAAAATTATAACAATTTGCAGATTAAATAATCCAACACAAAAATAAATACACAATTTCGTTTTAGATTTTGTATGCCAACGTTAGAGACACGTGAAAAATGAAAAACTGACCTGACAGTGACGCACGTAAGTACGTTCTAAAACGAAAACTTAAGATCTAGTTTTTTTAGTTTTCACGAAAATTATTTAATCATAATATGCACTTATTAATCAATTTTCGTAAATAAAAATGCGTCTAAACGTTATTTAATAGTTTTAATATATAATAATAATATTATATAAATAATAATCCATACTAATATTATAAATGGGAAAGTGTATGTGTGTGTTTGTTTGTCCGTCTTTCAGGGCAAAACGGGGCGACGAATTGACGTGATTTTTTAAGTGGAGATAGTTGAAGGGATGGAGAGTGACATAGGCTACTTTTTGTCTCTTTCTAACCCCCACTTCCCTAAAATGGGGGGTGGAAGTTTGTATGGTTTGTTACCCCGAATTTAACGCGAGCGAAGCCGCGGGCAAAAGCTAGTAAATAATAAAGCAACTGTCTTAGGTGATGATAAAAGATTTGGTGGACTACGAGGTGGCTTTTCTTGTTGTATGCCACTCGGGCCTGCCTCTGATTGCTCCATAACCCTCCAATCAAACGCACAAAAATAGCAAATACCTTTACTTAAATAAGAATCACAATAAGCTTTAAACATTAAAAACTATCCAGGTATGGCTGAGAGATACTAATGACAGATGACGCGAGAAAATATTTAAATATCGAACCATCCGTTGCGAACCTCTTCATCTCTAGGTATTTTATTGTGCAACATTCACAAGAACATTAACAATGATAAAAAATTAAATATTTAGTGCATATAACAACTACCAAAATATTGTTAAATACTCAATATAACATTTACAAATACGTAGGCATGGTTTTACTATAAAATACAAATATATTTAAGTATGTTTAATGACGGCAGAGGCACTTTGACAGTTGTGACATTTAACGTGCCTAATAAAGAACCCTGTACATCGTTCTGTCAACGTTTTTCTAATCTCAAAAAAAACGAAGAGGGTGAAACTTAAGTCGTGAACAGTAATATGTTTTTCTAACTCCATAAACAACAAGCAATTTAATGCCCCAACTCTTACTAAAAACAGACAAGATTTTTTTTTTTCATATTTTTTGTCGTTTATTTTACTTTTAGCAGTGGATTTAGGATATTACAACGGCTTATTGAGATATTTAAATTAATAAATTGAATTGATTCTTTGAATCGGAACTGACATTGACATCAAATTTGTCATTTGTCCTAGTTAGAAATGAAATTTACTTAATTTTTCATCTGAAATATCTTATAAAGCTGTTTTAATTCCACATGATCACATTTAAAAGTAAAATAAACGACAAAAAACATGAAAAAAAAATCTTGTTTATGGAGTTAGAAAAACATATTACTGTTCACGACTTAAGTTTAACCCTGTAGTTAAGGCACGTTACATGTAGTCGCGTCTGTGTGCGTACGGACACACACATGCAATACAGCACACATTTATATTAAGTTAAGATATTTAGGTTAAGTAGGTATACATTGTATTTAAAGTTTTGTGTTGACGTGGTATTGACAATACAGTTTACCGATTCAACTAAAAAGTTACAAGCCTATTCCTACCCCTTTTTGAGACCTCAGGCGTGAGTTTATACATGCATACAAAACTAAAGCATCAAGGACCGATTCCTCTCGGCATTATCACAATCTGTGACACTCGTGACGAATCCTGAGTGACGTGCGGGGACCGTGACGTCACGTCACGCTGATATTAAATTCCAGTTCCTATTCAAACAGGTTTCAATTTTCATAAGGATTTGTTTATATCGTTGCAACTAGAGTAGTTTCTTTTAAACGTGAACGAGTTTTCAGGTATCAGAATAGGTTTATTTATTTAAAAGAGCAATGGCAGCCTCTTCGGCTTCTGCTAGACTTCAGACAGAGGTAGAGAATATCAACAAAATTAATTACAAATTAATAGCAAGAAAGACCAATGCGACCGCCACCAATATGGCGACGAAAGTCCTCAGAATAGGTAAAGAAAAGACCGGAAGAATCAGACCGATTGTTAACGTCATTAATGAAAATTTTGACAATTCTCTATTGGATGACAGCTGCACCGCCATTAACGTTGATGAGTTCGTTAATTGTGCGTGATGTAACTGATGTATTCCACCTAAATCTATTGACTAGCTAATATAACATGTAATATGAGAATTAAGCCTTAAAATTGCCACATGCGAGTCAGTTCACACATAATTAAGAGTTCCAATACGTTACAAAAACCACACACCCAAAATAGACCGTAAGCCAGGAACCAATTTGATGACCAATCGCGTCCCTTTCGATAACTCGTATAGTGATTAAGGGCGACGTGTAATGGAGCCTCCTGAGCGTCAGCTGCCGCTCCGTCGGTGACTCTAGGTGTAAGTAAACAATAACATCCCTTTGGCATCCATTTATTACCAGAGGTTCCCATATCTTTGGCATAACTTTTTTTGTAATAATTCTGTGTTGCATAACAACTTTAAGCATAAACTACGGTTAGCATAAACTCTATTGGCATAGCCAAGTACCGCATATGTACTCTACGCATAATTTTCATCGAACGAAGTAACGTTTGGCATAAAGTTAATGTGCGAATCGACGTAAGATATCATTTTTATTTCGCATAATTTTGTTTGTAATAATTCAACATTGCATAAATCACTTTAAGCCTAAAAGACTAGTGGCATAAAATTTTATGGCATAGTGAAGTTTCGCATACTTGCAATACGCATATATATTAAGGCCGAATAATCTATACATATAATAAATATGATCCGAATCATCACGGATCATTCATACTGTTGTCATGTATACCAGTGGGTATGAAAAAAAATGTATTTATTTCATAAATGCAACCGTACAATCATAGTATAAGGAACGTGGTTTTTAGACCAGTAACCCAGTTCCTAACTAAATATATATTCACTTTCGAAACTTTAATTTCGGGCACAGGGCTGCACCAAGCAAGTTTCTTTATTTTATTTAGCCGCTCAGTTTTTTTTTGTTCGAAGCTGGACTACTCGTTGTAAATGGGTATATTCTGGTATTACTTACATAATTTAGTAGGTTCCTTGAGGCTTGCGGTTCAAACCTAACCTAACATACTTTTTTGGCAGACGTTCGGGTAGGTTGAGGGTCACAGTTCTAACCTAACCTAACCCACTTTTATAAAAGCTGTTTGGGTGTTTTGAGGGTCATAGTTCTAACCTAACCTAACCCACTCTTTGATCAGCAGTTCGAGTTGGTTCAGGGTCACAGTTCTAACCTAACCTAACCCACTTTTTTAACAGCCGTTTGGGTTGTTTGAGGGTCACAGTTATAACCTAACCTAACCCACTCTTTAAGCAGCTATTGGGGTTGGTTAAGGGTCACAGTTACCTAACCTAACCCACTTTTTTAATGGCCGTTTGGGTTGTTTGAGGGTCACAGTTCTAACCTAACCTAACCCACTCTTTGAGCAGCTATTCGAGTTAGTGGCTATATATCTTGTTAATACTTAATATATTATACAATACCTTTATATATTGTTAAAACATAACCCTATAATACAGTTATTGCTTCAAATAAATATCCCAATCAAGTAACAATTGAAAATAAAACAATATAAAAAGGGTCATTTGTTTTATTTTCTTTTCCTTTCCTACCTTTGTTTTGTTTTCCTATTTAAGTAATATTTATGATTATTATAAACAAATTATCATATTTTCTCTGAAATACCTTATACCGAAATGGGCCACAAGCTCACGAACTTAGGAGCAGAGCTAATTTTTTTATCACGAAATAGGACTCAAATAATTCACGAATTAATTCATATAAAAAAAGTTTTAACCAAAACTATATATTATAGTTTATACAATAAAATACTCCCAAAGAATCAATATAACTCTTTCACAAGCTTAAAAAATATTATCATGGAAGTAATATTTGAAAAAAAAATTACGAATTCTCAACATGTTCTTAACAACCTTAACCTGCCGAAACAGGGGACGTTTACCTTATGATGCATGTATGTATAAACTAAGTAATTATAAGTACTTACTAAGTAGTAATATATGTAATTCGAGCAGAAAATAGTTCTGCTAACTGTACGCTATGCATAATTCGTTTTCTGCAATGCAAACATTCTGCTAAAGCCTATTATGCTAAACAAATTATGCTAATTATCAGTTTCGAAGACATGAATTATATGCAAAATAAAATTATTCGTATCAAAAAGCGGCCATGATAATAGTAGCCCATTTCAAATTCGGATACGCAAATATTTGGTCAATTGTATATTATGCGAACCGAACATTTCTGCAATGGTAATATTCTTCGAACACAATTTATGCCAAATATGTTATGCCAAATGCGTTTCTGGCTACGGAAGTTATGCCAAATGGACGGAACCCATTACCAGAACGTCTGCTAACGATACCACAATGTCCACAATGTTTAGAAATAAAGTAGAAAGATCCACGGCCTCAGGCGAGACTCGACTTCTTCGGCAGATGTCGCTAGGCGTCTTCCTAAAACGCATAAAGGATATTTTATGGTAGAGAAGTTTGCAACCACCAGGTAAGTTTCAGTAGCTCAGTTGGTCAGAGCGACATTCATGTATATCGGAGTCGAAGGTTCGATTCTCGCCTGAAGCAGTGGATTTGGATTTTTGTTTATTTATTTAATATTTTTTGCACAATATAAAGTACAAAGGGCGGACTTAATGCCAGAGGGCATTCTTTTCCAGTAAACTGGCCAAACAGATCAAACAGATGAAAGGTCAAAAAAGTAAATGGTGCGGGGAGCGAGTAGGAGGTATGAAAACTCAAATATCAAGTTACATACATAGAACATTTTTTTTACTTTTCCTTTATTTAAAACCAATAAAAACGTAAGTAAACAATATAATTTCCACTACAAGTTTTCTATTAAGAAAGTCACAACTCAAAGTCCATGCTGCCCCAAACCGCGATCACTTTCACTTAAGGAGCAGCTCTCTCTTTCACACATGTAGAACACTCGGTATATTTACTTCAGGAATATTCGCTGTCTCCCTCGCACTTGTAGGTTGGTCAGCGCAAATGAAGCGATCGCGTGATGCACTCCCATTCTTCAATATCTGCCTTCATATACAGAGTGGTTGTATATGGTATTAGGAATATTTTTCTCGGGTGTTAGATATAGGTAAAAAATATGTTGGCATGAGAATAGTAAAATGACGGTAAGAAAATACTTTAAACTGTTTATTTTATAACGCCGAAAAGGAACTAAGTTTATCAGTGTTTATAATCAAAATTTTGCAGTAAACAATAAGACTGAATAATTGGGGACCTAGGGGCTAAGTGTTGTGTGTTATTTTTCAATATGTGTGTTTGATTTGTTAGTTAACTGTTCTGTGTAAAAAAAAGAACATTTAATGTTATATACATTTAATATAAACTAATTTTGTTTATTGCTAAACATAGGTACATATGTGTTCTGTGTATGTTTGTCATGGACTGTGTATTTATTTTTGTAGTTTAAATTAAAAGATTATGGTTATTTTGGTTTGAATGTAATATTTTAATAAGTTATTGTAAGTTCTAAGTTTAGTGTTAATTTGAATTGTTTGTATTATTACATAATAATTACGAATACATATTCGTAATTATTGTATTTCACATTCTTAATGAAATAAACGATTTTGGATTCCTTTCTGTTAAATTCTGTTTCGCTATTGATTTAAATTAAATTAAATTTGTTTCCATGTAAAAAATCAGCTACGGTCACTGAGCTAGGCTGTGGACAGACAGACAAACATGGCGAAACTATAAGGGTTCCTAGTTGACTACGCAACCCTAAACAGTGTAATATAAAAAGTAAATATGAAAATATCTCACATGACATTTTTGTTGGTCCAGTATGGTGAAATCTTAACTTCAATTTTAATTGCGTTGCAGTTTGCTCATCCTGTATTATGTAATCGGCGCTGACGTGCGACGGTTAAAAACGAATTACTCCGGAGCACCCTGTAGCCGTGCCATTTGTCATGCCCATGTGCACGCCCCCTTACATAGGCTAGGAGATGGAACTATAAAATATTGATATATTAAATTTGTGTAACGGTCTCCTAGACAAGTCGGTAGTGATCTGCCTACGAAGCAAAAGGTTCCGCGTTAGAATCCAAAAGTTGGAGAGCAGAAGGATTAAAGTTAAATGGCACGGAAATTAATCACATTACATTATATTCCTCTCAACTTGAATGCTGTTTGATTATTTTATTTAGAATTTAGCACAACTTTTTTATTACGTTATAATTTTAGTTCGACCTCCTAGCCTAGTCGGTAGTGAGCCTGCCTACGAAGCATGATCCTGGTTCAAATCCTGGTAAGGATATTTATTTGTATTTATCACAGATACTTGTTCGCGAGTTATGGATTTTTTTTAAGTATTTAAGCATGTAAGTATGTATCAAATATTAATAGGGATCGGTGTCTAAGTAGTACCAAAGAGAATGTAAAAATAGAGGAGCACAACCCAAGAACTTATTGAGGCTCCTAGTTTGATAGCTTTTCTAGATGGCGCTGTACAGCCCCATACATTATGCGATAACTCTGGAACAGATGACGCTTTAGAGTTACCGCATGATGTATGGGGCCATACAGTGCCTTTTAGTAAAGCTGTCAAACTTGGAGCCTTAAAAAGTTCTTAGATTGGTCTTCTATTGATACATTATCTTTGGTTGTACCACCACATTAAACATACTCAAATCTATACACAACACCTATAGTGTGTGCCTAGTTATAATAGTTGGAGAGCACCCTCGATTTCTCCAGGATCCCATTATCAGAGCCTGATCTGATGACGATGGGACCAACTGTGAAGTATACTCTTTCAAACAAAAAAGGAATTTTCCAAATCGGTCCAGCCATCTTCGAACAATCGGTGAACATACATTAAACATACATGAAACATACAAAAAAAAGATCCTGACGAAATATGAACCTCCTCCTTCGAAATCTTGAAGTCGGTTGAAAACACAATCTATCTCCAACACTTTACTAGTTTCCAGGCTGGGAAGTGGTGCCGTTTTCCCCACCATCCCCCTGAAAATCCAGTATAAGTTGCGTAAGTACAACTCCAATTTATAACTAGAAATCCAAACACAAAATGTACGTTTAACAATACGGCATGCCTTTTTGATATCCATTTACAATTCAGCTCCCACTCGTCCAGCTATGCTAATTGCGACATCAGGGCAAAGTGACATAAGACAAAAATATTAATTTACATAAAATCAGGCATTTTCCGCACGCTCTGCTGACAAAAGTTAGCGGGGATGAGATACGTGTCATAGTAGATATTGTACATACAGTACGACACCTTGTACTACATTATTATTACGCATCAGCTGCAATAACAGACTTCTAGCATGTACTAAATTTACGGCGGTATTTTTTTTAAATAAGAACTAAATATTTAAATTTTAACTACACTTCAAAAGTCCAATTCAAAACTTACGTAATTTTAAGAACTTCCTTAGTTTTGAGTATTCGCCCTGTTTAAAATATGGAAAATTTATGGAATAATATAGGTCGAGGGTTGCGAGGTGAAACCCGATAAGTAGAAATAATTTATGATTTAAATAAGCACCTAACGTATGTCAGCTTATTGTTCTATTTTCAAAAACCTATTAGCTCGAGTTATCGGGTTTCACCTCGCAACCCTCGAGGTATATCCTCTCAACTATATTTTATTGCATAATTCAACATGTGTCATTCCTATTGTGCTGGGCAAAGGTCTCCCCTCTTTTTCTCCATTCGATCCTGTTCGTTGAAATTTAATTGATATCTTCCAAAACAACAAGCATTTTTTACTTATGTACGTGTGCGTACTGATTTACAATAAGCACTGTGGTTTGGTCCCGGGCGGGCAAACGCCATGGCCAGAACGCAAACGATGCTGTTAATAAAAGAGGGATAATACAAACGACTCTGACTTTGACGCTAGTGAGGTCAAACTTGGACTCAGAAATCATATTAAAGGTATATTTGGAAAAATATATTTATGATGGGTTAATCTTAGACAAATCAATGCTATGTGTGGTAGGGCACAGCACAGCGAATGTCATATCGCTCAAATCTGGAACAGAGCCCGACTGGGGAAGTACCTCCTCCTTACAGAAAACTACAGCCAAATAGCACTAGACCCTACTCATAGTGTCGTGTTGTGTTCCTGCTGGTGAGTAAGGTTGCCAAAGAGCTCAAAGAGTAGCCAGTGTGTTGACGATGAGGGACCTTCTTGTTCCTTTACCGTCAACACAGTGAGTCCTCCTTTTTGTAAAGGGTCGGCAACGCGCATGTGACCCCTCTGGAGTTCCAGGTGTCCATAAGCTACGGTAGTTGCTTACCATCAGGCGGGCTGTACGCTTATTTGCCATCGTCGTGGTATTGTCAACCTAGTTTCATGGTAAACTAGTCTTGTGTTGTCGATTCTAAGCGAAACACACATTAATTGCCCTGACCAGGATTTGAACCCGGGACCTACTTCGTAGGCAGGGTCACTGCCTAATCTAGGAGGTAGATGTAAAGTAACTAATGGTGAAGTCATTTTATTTGTCGGTAGTAAGATGCTACACTATGGGGTTCTTAAATATATAAGTATAGATATCTTTAAAGGGTCGGCAGTCGGTTGCAGGCGTCCGCAGTAGCTACTTATCATCAGGCGGCCCATATGCTCGTTTGCCACCATCGTGGTATTAAAAAAATAGTAGGAACAGCTCATTCGTAACATTCGAACATGTTAAAAATCGAGAAAAATCTATACGGGTACTTGACCCCGTAATCATCAGTCTATCAGTTGGTTACATATTTCTGAAGTACATTTAACAAGTTTTCTTTTTTTTTATCACAGATTATCTCTAAGTGAAAATATCAAAAAGATACAACTATACTTACGACTACTGATCCTAAAAGCCCAAAAAATATAAAAATATCTAAGTAGATCGTCAATTTTTGTTAGGCGATTTGCCCCAGCTCATTAAGGTGCGTATAATTATGAAATAGGTATCAAAACATTCGCCTTAATTTCTAGATCAGGACGGTCATAAAATAATCATGAAATCTAACGGGAAAATTGAGAAATCGGGGATGAAAAAACATTAATGTGATATAGACAATATTTAAAAGCGTACATGTTTATGATTTACAGTATAACTCAAAATAACTACCGGTTTTTTAAAGAATATCTACAAAATCTGACATGATAATGAAACGAAAATCATAATAAAATAATAAAAAGTCATATTATTTTATTATGAACTAGCTGTGCCCGCGGCTCCGCCCGCGTGGAATTCGGTCTGTGTCAGTAAGAGGCTAATTCACCCCTAATTTCTCTCCCGCTACCCTGGAGGCGGAATTTGAAGTAAAGTTGACAGATGGATTTATCCTATCAATTTTTATTGGCATGATTTAAACGACATACGTCCGATATACATACGTAGGTGTATGTATATCGGACGATACAGGACAACTTTTGTATTTATACGTTCATGTCCACGGCAAATATCATCCAAATCGATCCTCCCGTTAAATCAGTCTACGCATGAAAGGTAAGAACAGGCGCGGTTGAAATGGGGGGGTGTCACAAATGCAGAAATGTTTTTTTTCTATTTGAGGAATTAGTAATCCTTAAGGGGTGATTTCCGGGATAACAATGCAAAAAAAACCGGCCAAGAGCATGTCGGGCGATGCTCAGTGTAGTTTCGTAAATGCCGCCCTGTTACGAAACATCCGTTCAAACGGTCGTTTATTAAGGGATATTTGGCGGCGCTTACGTCAGTTTACTATCCGGCACATCCTTTCACTATGCGATTTTGACTGATAATTCAAAAACGGCTGAACCGATTTTATTCAATATAGTTTTTATTGAAAGTTCTTATCAGGCCTCATCAAATTTCAGCTTTCTAGTGCGAACAGTAACTGAGCTAGACCGTGGACAGACGGACGGACATGGCGAAACTATAAGGGATCCTAATTGACTACGGAACCCTAAAAAGAGATAAATAGTAGTTTATGTAACTGTTACGTAATAAGGCCTAATTATGTACAGAAGCATACACTGCTTTACCTACACACATATTAAAAATCCACTGAAACCATGCGTGCCGGCGGTCGGGTGGGGGGGGGGGGGGGGGGAGAGGCGGATTTTGATTACGTTACGTAGATAATGAATTTTCATACGTTTTTACGTTACTGGTTGCAATAATTGTGGTAATTACATACTTCAAGGTAAGCACATTACAATGCACTAATGAACGTCAGAGAAAAATAAAATACGTGAGTGTCGTGGAACACTCTGTTGGAACGAAGTTATGTTATTTAATTGTATTACATTTTTGACTTTTTCGTTAATTTTGTGGTTTTATTTTTTTTTGTATTTTTTTGAAATTTTTGAAATTTTTTAAAATTTTTGAATTTTTGGAAATTTTAGAATTTTTTTAAAATTTTTGAAAATTTTGAAAATTTTTAATTGAAAATTTTGGAAATTTTGAAATTTTTGTAACTTGAAATTTTTCAAATTTAGAAATTTTGTCATTTTTGACATTTTTGACATTTTTTACTTTTAGGAACTCTTCTTTTTTCACTTTTATTACTTTGTCACTTCTCACTTTCACTACACTTCACTTCACTTCACTTTATTCTATTTTATATATTTTTTATTTCATTCCATTTTACATGTTTCTCAATCGTATGGGTGTCGCGTTTTCGTGACGTGACGCTTTTTCGTGACGGTCACGTGACTTTTTTTCACCTAGCCCCCCATCCGCGAACCGTCCAATAAGGAACTTCGTTCCAAAACTACCACCGGTTCTAACTCTACACCGCTGGCCCAAGAAGTATTATGACCGAAAAGATACTCGACGTGACTTATTTTTTTCAAAACAGTAATACATTATTAGATCTTAAAGATACAAAATAATGCGTAGTTCTTCAAGAAGACATATCAAAACAGCTTGAGAGACAGATAATGTACCTATTGTTTAATTATAAAGAAAAATTAATCCTAATCTGACTGCTTCACAAAACGTTTGATATGTTTTCCTAACTAAACGGTGTCCTATAAATGTTGTAGTAGTTTTTTGGTTTGGGCCATGCATCTTTATCCGTCATATATAATACTCGAACCTGCAATAACCCTTTGACATACATGACATTTTCAAATATTTCTTAAGAACGGGTAAATGTAAATTTAAAGCATCGACGGGTAACATGTTATAAATATGAACACCTTGACCAAAAATAAATAAATCGATTCTGCGGTTAATAATTCCCTATACCCAACTATCTTTTCACCCCTTTAGGGTTGATTTTCGGAGTGAAAACTATCATTTGTCCTTTCTTGAGACCCATACTATACCAAATTTCATCTTTATCAGTTCAGCGGTAAAAAAATCGTCATACCAACTTCCAACCCCCTTTTCGGGGTGAAAGGGTTTATTTTCGGGATGAAAACTATTCTGTCGTTCCTCGGGACTCAAATTATCTGCATACTAATTTCTATTAAAAAATCTCCATACAAACTTTCAACCCCCTTTTCACCCCCTCCAGGGTTGATTTTCGGGATGAAAACTATTATTTGTCCTTTCCCGGGACTCAAACTATCTCTACACAAAATTTCATCAAAATCCGTTCAGCCGTTTTCACGTGATAGATGTATAGATAGATAGTTTTTATTGAAAGTACCTTTCAGGCTTCGCTTCCATTATTTTTTTCAAATTTTTTGGACCTACGGTTCTAAAGTAAGGTGGGGGGGGGGCTTTTTTCAAGATGAAACTATCCTTTCAAATTATATCAAATTGGAGTCAAAATTACGGTTTAAAAGTAAACACCCTAAAGTCACAGGTAATTGTGATGGGTAGCGCTAAACAAATCTCCAAAATTGACTTTCTCAGGCTCCCTACGATAGTCTTCGATGGTATCCAAATTCTTTTTTCCAACCTAGTGAAAAATCTTGGCGTAATCATGGATCATTGTCTATCATGGGTGCCTCAGGTGAGTGAAGTGAGCAGGAAGATGTTTGCTGCCATAGGGTCTCTCAGACGGCTCCGGAATTTCCTGCCAAATGCTACTAAAATTGCGCTTGCTCAGTCGTTACTTCTCCCCATTCTTGATTATGCAGATATCTCCTATTTAGACCTAACCGAGGAGCAACTTAATAAGCTTGAGCGTATTCAAAATGCCTGCATTCGGTTCATTTTCGGATTACGCAAATTCGACCATGTTTCTAGTTTTCGTTCTCAACTCAAATGGCTCCCTATCCGTCACCGCCGTAACTCTCACATATTTTCTTTACTCTTTTCTATACTTTTTAACCCTGCAACTCCCCGCTACCTCAAAGAGCGTTTCTCTTATCTTAATTCTATTAGATCCTCTCAAAAATTGCTCCTAAAAGTGCCATCTTCATCTTCCAAATTTTATAATTGCTCATTTACGTTCCAGGCCGTTCGTTTGTGGAATTCTCCCCCTCTCAACATTAAACGCGCGCAATCTATTGGTAGCTTTAAATCGCAACTTAAGGAATACTATTTATCTCTTCCTTAGGTTTTTAAGTCGACACTGTTGTTTCTTATTGTGTGTATTATATATGTATATATGTACGTATATGTATGTTTATTTTGTATTTATTTAAGTATGTATATTCATATGAATGTGCTGTGTTATCTATTTCGTCTCTTTTGTTTCTATGCACCACCTACTGCTTATTGTTTTTCTCTAGTCTCCACTACCCAAAGGTTGTCTGGAAGAAATCGCTCATTAGCGATAAGACCGCCTGTTGTTACCTCTACCTAAATTTATCTAATTGTAAAATTTGTGCTTGTAACTGTATGAGGTGTGCAATAAAGAGTATTTATTATTTATTATTATTATTATTATCCTTTGTCCTTTCTCGAGACCCATACTATCTCTATACCAATTTTCATCTAAATCTGTTTAGCGGTAAAAAAATCCTCATACCTACTTCCAACCCCCTTTTCACCCCCACAAGGGTTTGAAAACTATCCTATGACATTTCTCGAGACTCAAATTATCTCCATACTTATTTCTATCTAAATCGTTTCAGCGGTTAAAAATTCTCCATACAAACTTTCAACCCCATTTTCACCCCCACCAGGGTTGATTTTCGGGATTAAAACTATATATTATCCTTTCCCGGGACTCAAACTATCTCTATACAAAATTTTATCGAAATCCGTTCAGCCGTTTTCACGTGATGCGCGGTCAAATAAACAGACAAACAGATAAACAGACAAACAGATAAACAGACAAAAATTCTAAAAATTGTTGGGACGTGTTCTGTTATCGATTCTAAGTATCCCCAGCCAACTTTTTTTCGATTATCTTCCATGTACAGACTTTCGACCCTCTTCAGCTTTATTATATGTATAGATGATCCTGCCGCCGATTTCTTGTGTTTGGGTAAACAAAGATAATGACTGTCAAACCATCATTGCTACTATTAACTAAACAATCGTAGAACTTATTACAAAGAGATAAAGATTAGCTCTGTTAGTGCGCTACTACTAGTATCCATGAAGTTATAATTTTAAACTGGGGTATACTCTTGGGCCACAAAGTGAGGCCGAAAGAGAGAGTAATACAGGGAGCTGCGTATCGTTTTGACTTAGGGAGTTATGACGTCATTAGACAATAATGCCAGCATGACCAAGTCAAAATGTCAATGTGTGTCAATTTCGTAACGAGTGCGAGTGAGGCACCGCCCCCATAATTATCCCCTCTATCGGACCGTTTTTTTTCTAATCACCTATGAACGACTGTTTTGCAGGGTAATAAGGTTCATCTGTGGTTAGGGAAAAAGTGCAACAATTACATCCACTTTTTATAAATCCATTCGAGTATCAGACATTACTAAATTGAAAAAAAATGCGTTTCGATATCGAAAAAGCATGATATAATGCCGTCAAAACGAGACGCAGCCCCTTTCTTTCGGCCCCACTTTGTGGCCGAAGAGTATACTCCAGTTAAAGATTATAACTTCATGCGGCAGACTTGGATGACGGTGACGTCATACATTGACAGTGTCAAACTAGAATAATAAACTAGATTAGCAAAGTAAACGTAACTCCTTTCTAAAAATGTCTGTTTGTTTCGTCTCAGTCCAGGTAAAGTTAACCTTATGTCAATGCTGTAAAGACGTTAACAACTTATTAAGCACTATTTGGATCGCGGAAGGATCAACGAAATTACTTTTTATTTTGTATTTCTAATTCCCGTTTCATTTTCATGAAATATTTTGTCTGGTTTCGTAATGAAATGGGTATTTGCTTAAAATTGCAGATCAAACCTTATACGAGACCATTATCGCTAGTGGGCCTGGAATTGACGGTCTCCTTTAGAGTGAATTTGTTTGTTGCGATATAATTCCGGAAATTTTTAATTTATTTATTTATTTATCAAGTAACATATTATTTTATATATTTATTTTCTCGCCAAACTGTTCCGTTTGATAGAGAAAGGCGCTCTGTTTTTATATACTTTACAATTTAACCTAATAAACTCATCTTATAAATGACTTAAAAATAAATGCTAACTAACATCGACATAAATCAAGAGAACTTTATTTATTAATTTATTTATGTATTCAAATAACCACTTAAATTTTATACATTTACATTCTCGCCAAACTGTTCCGTTTTATGGAGAAAGGCGCTCTGTTTTTATACACTTTAACAATTTAACCTAATAAACTCATCTTATAAATGACTTAAAAATAAATGCTAACTAACATGGACATAAATCAAGACAACGTTATTTATTAATTTATTTATGTATTCAAGTAACCACTTAGATTTTCTACATTTACATTCTCGCCAAACTGTTCCGTTTGATGGAGAAAGGCGCTCTGTTTTTATACACTTTAACTATTTAACCTATTAAACTCATCTTATAAATGACTTAAAAATAAATGCTAACTAACATGGACATAAATCAAGAGAACTTTATTTATTAATTAATTTATGTATTCAAGTAACCACTTAAATTTTATACATTTACATTCTCGCCAAACTGTTCCGTTTTATGGAGAAAGGCGCTCTGTTTTTATACACTTTAACTATTTAACCTATTAAACTCATCTTATAAATTGCTTAAAAATAAATGCTAACTAACATGGACATAAATCAAGACAATTCGAGAAGACACTCTTTTAGTTTGTTTCTTATCATTTTATTTCGTTTTTGATGTACTCATGACTGCTGAGAAACAATTGTCTATAGGAAACAATCCTACATTTTGCTTAGTCCTGTCGATCTAATTCAGGTTATTTCTGATTATTCAGAGTATTATAATTTTCCAACACCACTTGTTTTACATACCGGCTCCGTACCATCTGAAAAAGGATACTGCTCATAACATCTGGTCTTTAATATCTTTATTTGCGACAAAACATAATCACACTTCCACGGGTTGCGATGAAAACAAAAATATCTAAGGCTTGGTCCGATTTTAAAAATGAAATTCTCCGGCAAATTAGTAAGTTTGTTCCCTTCTAAATTCAACTCTTTAAGCTGACGAGTACCAGTAAAAGCCTCCGGTTCCACAATTTCTATTGAGTTGTTCGAAATACTTACAAAGCTTAATGTGCTCACGGCAAAAGTTTTATCAAAAATATGCGTCAATTTATTATTGTTCATAGATAAGTTAGACAATGCCTTTAAACCTGTAAACATGCCAGGGTGTATATACTCAATTTTATTGTTCTCTAATGAGATCCCTATTAATTTCTTCGTGGACGAAAAGGTGTCTGGATCGTCTAGTTTAGTAATCTCATTGTGTTTCAATTCCAATGATATCATTTCAGGTAGCACAAAGTTGGCACCAAAATTTGGTATTGCATTAAGTTAGTTATCGTTTAAATCTAGGTACAATATCTGAGTATTATCACGAAAGACAGCAGCGTCAATGTGATGTATATTATTTTCATTTAAATTAATAACTCCAAGTTCGGGAAGTACTTTAAGGTCATCGTAAGTAATGTCGTTAATTTTGCATCGAGTAACGTTAAGCATGAAGGCTTCGGTGTCGTTGACGCCACGGGGTATGATGATATTTCTGATCGATGTATATCTATATCTCGCGCACTGAGTCCAAGTCACAATGCTTGTTTGCGTGGTACTCGTAGTCACTAATATTGCTAAAAGAACCAGCGCAGACTTCTGCCCTGGAAACAATAAGCAAAAAAATTGTTAAAACATTTTACATTCAAATATAATTTGATTCTAACAAACTGAAGCTCAATGACCAGGGCCCGGAATTAGGTGAGCTAAAATACCTAAAGTTCGCGAGAGGACATAATATAGAGTGGTTACAACCGGATGAAAATAATATTTTATTTGGAATAATACTAAGTACTTGTTTCCTTATCTTTCTATATATACTATAGTAGTACTAGTAGCTTTCACTATTTTGACGCTAATACGCCACTCTGACAAGCATTGATAATGAATAGGAAAATACAGATTACTAATTTAAAATATATGTCACATTTTCAGATTTATTATTATAATGTTAACTTTATGGCTGCAATGTAACCATTTTTCATCATTACGACTATTACTTGCAGTGCCCGGATGAATATCGAATACCCGGAATCCAAATAAAATATTATTTTCATCCGGTTGTAACCACTCTATATTATGTCCTCTCGCGAACTTTAGGTATTTTAGCTCACCTAATTCCGGGCCCTGTCAATGAAGGTACGTTGTTTATCATATAGATGTATTGTGGTGCAAATCCTCTTTTTTACCTCTAATATTAAATGCAGTAGTAGTAATAATTGCTCTCAGTATGCACACTGAGAGCAAATATGGCAGTATGCATACTTACTATGCATACTGGGCCAGTAAGGAGAAAACGTAGAGCGACTTATGGTAGCCACGATCCTCAGAGTGGACATGAGAATTCGACTCGCTCTGAAATTGTATAGTTCAAAAACCGACCAAGTGCGTGTCGAACCATGCATAATGGAGGGTTCCGTACCTTCAATGGAATAAGAACCAAACTAAAACCAAAAGGTCGTTTCAGATCTCTATGGAAGAAGTTTTTTGGAGATAACTCAAAAATGGCTGAACCGATAATGTTCAAAACAATTTTCGTAGAAATCTATACATATAATAAAGCTGAAGAGGGTCGAAAGTCTGTACATGGAAGATAATCGAAAAAAAGTTGGCTGGGGATACTTAGAATCGATAACAGAACACCTTCCAACAATTTTTAGAATTTTTGTCTGTTTATCTGTTTATCTGTTTATCTGTTTGTCTGTTTATTTGACCGCGCATCACGTGAAAACGGCTGAACGGATTTTAATGAAATTTTGTATAGAGATAGTTTGAGTCCCGGGAAAGGATAATATATAGTTTTAATCCCGAGAATCAACCCTGGTGGGGGTGAAAATGGGGTTGAAAGTTTGTATGGAGAATTTTTAACCGCTAAAACGATTTAGATGGAAATGAGTATGGAGATAATTTGAGTCTCGAGAAACGTTATAGGATAGTTTTCAAACCCTTGTGGGGGTAAAAAGGGAGTTGGAAGTTGGTATGAGGAATTTTTTACCGCTGAACTGATTTAGATGAAAATTGGTATAGAGATAGTATGAGTCTCGAGAAAGGACAAAGGATAGTTTCATCTTCAAAAAAGCCCCCCCCCCCCAATCTTACTTTAGAACCGTATGTCCAAAAAATTTTAAAAAAATTATGGAAGTGAAGCCTGAAAGGTACTTTTAATAAAAACTATCTATACATATAATAAAGCTGAAGAGGGTCGAAAGTCTGTTCATGAGATATATTCGAAAAAAAGTTGGCTGAGGATACTTAGAATCGATAACAGAACACGTTCCAACAATTTTTAGAATTTTTGTCTGTTTATCTGTTTGTTTGTTTGTTTATTTGACCGCGCTTCACGTTGAAACGGCTAAACGGATTTTGATGAATTTTTGTGGAAAAGGAAATAAAATAGTTTTACATGGGGGGTGGAAGTTTACATGAGGAAGAAACAACCAATAATCGCTTTACGTATTTAGATGAAATTTGGTATTGAAATCATTTGTAACTTTTTGGTCAAGGTATTCATATTTATAACATGTTACCCGCCGATGCTTTAAATTTACCTTTACTCGCTCTTAAGAAATATTTGAAAATGTCATGAATGTCAAAGGGTTATTGCAGGACGGACAAAGATGCATGGCCCAAACCAAAAAACTACTACAGTATCGTCTAACATTTATAGGACACCGTTTAGGTAGGAAAACATATCAAACGTTTTGTAAAGCAGTCAGATAAGGGATTTATTATTCTTTATAATTAAACAATAGGCACATAATCTGTCCCTCAAGCTGTTTTGATATGTCTTCTTGAAGAACTACGCATTATTTTGTATCTTTAAGATGTAATAATGTATAACTGTTTCGAAAAAAATAAGTCCCGTCGAGTTAGAACCGGTGGTAGTTTTGGAACGAAGTTCCTTATCGAACGGTTCGCGGATGGGGGGGCTAGGCGAACAAAAATTACGTGACCGTCACGAAAAAGCGTCACGTCACGAAAACGTGACACCCATACGATTGAGAAACATGTAAAATGGAATGAAATAAAAAATATATAAAATAGAATAAAGTGAAGTGAAGTGTAGTGAAAAGTGAAAGTGAGAAGTGACAAAGTGAAAAGTCGAGAACCTAAAAGTAAAAAAATGACAAAAATGGCAAAAATGGCAAAATTTCTAAATTTCAAAAATTTCAAATATATCCAAAATTTAAAAAAATTCAAAAAATTCAAAAATTTCAAAAATTTCAAAAATTTCAGAAATTTCTAAAATTTCTAAAAAAAACAAAAATTATAAAAATTAAAAACCTCAAAAATTAAAAAAAAAAAAAAACTTACGAAAAAGTCGAAAATGAAATAACATAACTTCGTTCCAACCGAGTGTTAGTGGGGGAGGTAGCCACTACACTCGATTGAATTTAATTTGCATGGGTCATGGACCCCCCCCCCCCCCCCAAAGTGCACCTCAAATAGAAAAAAATCATTTCTGCATTTGTGACCCCCCCCCAATTTCAACCGCGCCTGTTCTTACCTTTCATGCTTAGACTGATTTGACGGGAGGATCGATTTGGATGATATTTGCCGTGGACATGAACGTATAAATACAAAAGTGGTCCTGTATCGTCCGATATACACCTACTACTCTATGTCGTTTAAATCATGCCAAAAAAAATTATAGGATAAAAAAAAGTATTCATTTTTGAGTGTAGTTTCATTTAGTGGTAATTGTAATAGTAGTTTATGTAACTGTTACGTAATAAGGGTCCTCAAAATACGAGTGTGGTTTTATGAAACGAGCCGCAGGCGAGTTTCATAATAAGATCACACGAGTGTTTTAAGGCCTAATTACGTACAGTTGCATACACTGCTTTATCTACACTAATATTATTTATCCTAAATGCCGTGTTCGGAAACCATAGAATGGCCGCCATGGCCAACTCGATTGTGCCGGCGGTCGGGCGGGCGCGTGCCGGTGTACATTATGGCGCTAGGCGCTGATTGTGGCCGAAAACTGTTACTTTCTAAGGGATATATCTCAATAACGGGTCATTCAAAAATTTTGAAAAAAATATGTGTTATTTACCATTTCATGTACAACATTGTCAACAATTGAATAACTCGTGTAACGTATAGTTTCTCCGTTATGTAAATGTAACGAAAAGTCGTTTTACGGTTAATTTTGCTTATATCTACTGAACGGCTCATTCGATTTAAAATATTGTTGAACTAAAAAATATGTACTACAGAACACTACAAACTCAACGTAGGATATTTAAATTGATTAAATTTTCTTAAACAACTTGATCATAATTCCACATTTCGTGCGTTATTAGCTCGAAAACGGCGTTGCTGGCAGTCGTGAGCTAGCTTTGAGACGAGGAGGCTGTGTCGCTCGTCGCTCCGTGCTTCCCTTGTACTACATATACTTGTGCTTGGCCCGTTAGCAATATTATCGGACTTACTGTGCCTAAAGACTAAATAACTGCAGAGGGTTCATACGGTGCGGATATAACGTGTCTTCCCGGAATCAATAATGTATAGATGTTTTATCTTTTAAGATAATGTACTCGTATGCATGTTTATGTACGTTCGTATAAAAGGTGTATTTTATTTAGATTATAATACAAGTAAAAAACAAATGAAATAAAACAAAAATCATGAATCTCACATTGCTCTGAAAACAAATTTGGTCATGTAAGTAAACTAAAATTATTATGTTTTAGTAAACGCATGCATCACGCAAAATAGGCATTAGTCGTCGAGTTGCGGAAATCTGATAGTACTGCAATACAATAGACTAATAATTAATTTAATAAAAAACTCCAAAGAACCGAATTTATTTAAACATATTTATTTAAGAATACCGTGTTCTAAACGAATGTAATATGCGTTTTATTTTAAGATTAAAAACAATATTTAATGTTATACTTTATACTAATTTCTCAAATCTAGAAATTGCGAAGTAAACTGCAAAGGATTGCAGATAAACCGGCCAAGAGAATATCGGGCTATGCTCAGTGTAGGGATCCGTAGTTGCCGGTCTGTTACAATACATCCATTCAAAAGGTAGTCTATAAAGAAATATTTTGTAGCACTTACGTTATTTTACTATAGGCATAACTCAAAATCGGCTCAACCGATTTTATTCCATATAGTTTTTATTGAAAATACGTGATAAGTATTTCAATGGCCTCACTTCCAGGAATTTTCCCAATTTTTTTGGACCCACGGTTCAAAAATCAAAGAGCTTTTTAACTTTCGAAGCTATTATTTACGAAAGTATTAGTTTCATCCAAAAGTTGTTTAAGGCATATTCTTCTTGAAAGACCTATCCAACAATGGGTTTCAGATACTTATTGTTTTACCACTTTGTAGGCGTAATTAAAACACATAATTACTCATACCAAATTTCAGTCTACTAACTATCACTGAGCAAAGCCTGATTGAGAATCTAATAAAAAATTGCTGATATTTAAGAGTTTAATGTTTGTAAGAATAAAGGAAAAAAAGATTTTTTTTATACCACGACGCTGGCAAACAAGCATACGACCCGCCTGATTGAAAGCAGTTATAAAGCCTATGGACGCCTGCAACCCCAGAAGATTCACATGCGCGTTGACTACCCTAAAATAAACTTTACTATGTCGGTGAAATGCAAATAAATACAAATTTTATATTAATTATCAACACAAGTGAATAAATAAATTACTACTAAGGGTTAATACTACCTATCAAATATCTTTAAAAGACCGGCCAAGTTTGTATCGGACCATGTATAATGTAGGGTTCCGTAGAAAGTAGATTCTTGGAGATAACTCAAAAACGGATGAACCGATAATATGTGAAATAATTTTCGTAGAAAATTAAGTACTAATCCTTCTTGGTATTTTTTCATATTTTTTAGACTTACTGATTAAAAGTTAGATGGGGGCTATTATATTTAGACTTTCGAAGCAATTATTTCTGAAAACATTGACTTAATAAAAAAGTTTTAAAAATACTCTATATACCGGGTGTTGCCTGTAACATGAGCAATAAATTAAAATGTAGATTCTACTCCTCAAATTAAACAACCTTTGTTCAGCGACTTTGAAAAATAACTTGTGGTATGATTTTTAGTACACTTTAAAGTTTATTCGAACACGCAATGTATTGCGAAATTGATTATGTCTGTAAGGTGACAAGACTGACAAGCAATGACAATGAGAAGAATTTTAACGTACATTGAAAATACTATTTAGTTTGTTTAAAAAAGAGACAATCTAAAGATTACATATTTTTTTAAAGTTGTTGAACAAAAGTTGTAGTTGTAGAATCTATGTTTTAATTTATTGCTTGTGTTATAAGATATTTTTAAAGCCGTATCGTACAACATGTTCATATTTCCAAAAAAAAATTATTTTGACATTTAGTTTGGCATTGTATGTATGGAGTGCCTCACCTAAAAGATTTTTTTAGCAATTTAGCCAGAAAACTAAGTAGCGGCACATGAAACACACCTCTAGATAAAATTTCAGTAATATATGTTTTATAATAAAAATGGCTGTGACATACGGACGGACAGACGGACATGTTTCAAAAAACTTTTAAGGGTTCCGTTTTTACCATTTTGGCAATGGAACCCTAAGAAGTGTTTGCGCTGTGTTATATTTTAAAGATCTAAATTTAATGGGCTTACAGCTCTCATTTATATAACGATTTCGTGCACAAATACCGCTCCTTACATGTGCATTTTTACTATTCGCAACTCGCAACAGGCTTAGTTTTGTTAATTTATCGTAATTAAGTGAATTTTTACGGTTAATATTTAAAATCGCAATAAAAAAATAACCATCTATTAAGCTCACTTGCACAGCAAAAAAAACCTAATTCACATGAAAACACCGCTTTGATGTGCATTCAGTTTTTTTTGCGGTACTAGTCAGTATTTTTTTTATTTTTTCTGATATGCGGAATATTTTTAACCATATTTCGTAAATTCATAAATATTTTGCCGCTCACTGTACTTCAAATTCAAAATCTAGGTTTTCATTTTTTTACATAAAAATCTACTAATCGAGATCGTTATTACTTATCTTATTTAGTAGCATTCCTAAAAAATGTCACCGTAGTACTTAATCACAGTATTCAAATCACAACACATCCACAAAAGGATTAGGTATGATTATTATAAATCTGCCCGCGCGCCTCTGAGTAAAGTCATATTCTTTGAACATTATTGCGGTGCATCGCGGCGGATTTACGCACGATCGCAATGAGAAGGGTACGCGGGTGGCGCGGGTAGAGAGCGCCCAAATGCTCAAGGACACTCCGGCGACAATCGTCTTACGTTACCAAAACTCATAACCTACGAGTATCAATATTTGAGCATGTAAAGTTAAAATTACGTTACTGCCACAGATAAAAAGCTTATCATAGTAAAATCGGTTGTGGTAATGCTAGCCATTGCCTACCGTTTTTAACACGTTTTAGAGGACTTACAATGTGAGTGTAGATAAAATATTTTATTAGGACTACTGTCCTCTAGCGTATCCATCTGTCAACTTTACTTCAATTTCCGCCTCCAGGGTAGCGGGAGAGAAATTAGGTGTGAATTAGCCGCTTACTGACACAGACCGAATTCCACGCGGGCGGAGCCGCGGGCACAGCTAGTTATGTAATAAGGCACATCTCTATTTTTTTTTGAACTTATGGTTCTAAAGTTACAGGGGGGGCACAATTTTCTGACTTTCGAAGCGTTTATTCTATCACAAAATGTTCAAAGAAACCTCGATTTTATTTTTTAATGAATATCGATTGATGTTCAACATTTGGTAAAAAAAAATTGAAATTTAGTTACATGTCTGAAGTGCCCCCCTAAAAACGTTTTTTTCTGCAATTCAACTACATAACTAAATAGCAGCATACAAAATACACCTTCTGTCAAAATGTTATTAAGATACGTCTTATATTTTCTGAGTAATATGGCTGTGACATACGGACAGACGGACATGACGAATCCATAAGGGTTCCGTTTTTAGCTATTTGGCTACGGAACCCTAAAAATGAATTATATATTGCTATATAATTTAACGCGTGTCGTATCGCGAACCCATGAAACATTAACGTTGTAGGTATAGTACGATTTTTTTAAGATGTCGGTATTGTCCGTAGAATTCCTTAGTAAGATTCCGACATCATAAAAAATTACTACTATACTCGATCAGGCTCACCTAAGTCCTTCGTCGCACAAGCCATTTTTGCAAAACAATTTAACAAAAACGGCAAACTTTTCAGATGCGTCGGCACTTAAGTACTCTCAGACCGAAAATAAACTTGACAAAGGGGCATAATTGGACAATGATATAAAAATGACACCAGAGCCGCGATTCGACATGCCAAACTGTGAAACGTGGATGTCACACTTGTATCGCTAGTGGATAGAGTGATATCCATCTGTCCACACGTGTCCACACCTAACTGTCAAGCTGTCAGTAGGTCTCACTAGAGCGTTTTGTCTATGGCTATGGCCACCATTTTAGATATCACTCTTGAGTGATTCCACCCCAAATTTCAACTGTCACAAAAGTGTGATATCATAATTGTCTCGCAAGCGACTGTCACTTATGCCATGTCGACGATTCGACATGGCATAAGTGCCCAGTGCACAGTGATACGTATAGAGCAAGCTAGCAGGACAATAGTAGTTTATGCAACTGATACATAATGAGGGGCCTTAAAACACGAGTGGGGTTTAATGAAACGAGCGCAGCGAGTTTCATTATAGGATCACACGAGTGTTTTAAGGCCTAATTATGTACAGTTGCATACATTACTTTATCTACACACATATTGCAAGTACTCAAAGATGGGTTCAGAAGCCGAAGGCAATTGACCTGCATTACTAGGTAGATAGATACAAGTGCTGAAACATACCCACAGGTGTAAGCTTAATAAAAATAAATAAATTAGAACTGATAAGGAAAGTATATTTATTTATTATAATATAGTTAATAGTAAACATTTACATTTTCGCAATTAAAAATGTTTCGACAAACAATAACTGACAAGTTGATAACAGAAATGGCGACCGTACAAACTTCTGTCGCGAGTTTTTCTTTAATATTAGCCAACGAACGAAGTCCTTATTTCTCATGTCTTATTTCTCATATCATCCGAGATCAAAATGTCGTGCGGTTTATGTCAAAAAATATATCGTACTGACGTTTCGTATCGACAACATTTTAAAATCGATGGATACTAGAATAGATCTATGGATACTAGATAGACAAGAAAGAAACCCATTGAAATTGTGTTGGTTTTACAGCTGTTCCAAATTTGAAACTCATAACTTAACAATATTTGAGCATGTAAAGTTAAAATTACATTACTACCACAGATAAACTTATCATAGTGAAATCGTTTGTTGTAATGCTGGTCATTGCCTACGGTTTTTGAACGCATTTTAGAGGACTTACAATATGAGTGTAGATAAAAGTGATAAAAGAACCAGCAGAATTTTTTAAATTATTTTAGGAGTTGATAAACAACACGTGGATGATAATTATTTCGTGCTGGAGCCCGCCTAACTGGAAATTTATCAAAATCCTAACCAATTTTCTTCCATATAGCGTTGTAGAGCCCATCTCGGAGATCATGAAAACATAAGTCTTAAACGTCTTAAATGGCCATAAGTATGTATGGCGTCAAGTTGAAAATACAATTATTTGGCCTAAATTTATCAACGAGCCTACCGCTCCAAATTTTGACACATGATTTAGCCCACGTCAAATAACCTACATACCAATTTTAAGACCATTCTGGTGGACACATAAGATTTTAAGACCAGTTGAAGTTGCAATTTTTTGGCCTAAATTTATCAAAGAGCCTACCGCTCCAAATTTTGACAGTAGTTAAAGGACCCATTCAACACACCAAATCCCAATTTTAAGACCATTCTGGTGGGCACATAAGATTTTAAGACCATTTTAAGATATAGTCGACTTCATAGAAAAAATAGCAAATTACTATAAATTCCTTAAAAAAATATATTTTTCTGGCACAAACACAACTGCATATTCATATATAACTGTCTTGTAATTAAAAATGCCCTAAAAGTATTCCGCAATAAGTCGAAAATTGAAGAAATTCGTCATAGCAGTACTTTAGTCACGGGGGTCTTAAATCACTAAAATTATTATTTATTTTAAACTTAATGTCACAAAATATGATTTGAAAAGCCAGACGTAATGCCTATAAATATTTTCTACCAGTCGCTCATAAGTCTAAACTGATAAGCGTCAAGTTAGGTGCACTGAGAACATATTACTAACTGAAAAATTACGTAAATTTATTTTAAATCCTACCGTTCCACATATTGACAAACGACTTAGCCCACATCAAATAACCTTCATACCAATTTTAAAACCAATCTGGTGGACGCGTAAGATTTTAAGACCAGTTGAAGTTGCAATTTTTTGGCCTAAATTTATCAACGAGCCTACCGCTCCAAATTTTGACAGTAGTTAAAGAACCCATTCAACACACCAAATCCCAATTTTAAGACCATTCTGGTGGGCACATAAGATTTTAAGACCATTTAAAAAAATAGTCGACTTCATAGAAAAAATAGCAAATTACTATAAATTCCTTAAAGAAAATATTTAGCTGGCACAAACACAACTGCATGTTTATATTTAAGTGTCTAAAAAGTAGTAATTAAAAATGCCTTAAAAGTATTCCGCAATAAGTTGAAAATTTGAGAAATTCGCCATAGCAGTACTTAAGTCACGGGGGTCTTAAAACACTAAAATTATTATTCATTTTGAACTTAATGGCACAAAATATGATTTGAAAAGCCAGATGTAATGCCCATAGGCATTTTCTACCAGTCACTTAAAACTCTATACTGATAAGCGTCAAGTTAGGTCAACTGAAAAAAATGATCTAAATTTATTTTAAATCCTACCATTCCAAATATTCCAGACACTTAAAACTCTAAACTGATAAGCGTCAAGTTATAGTGCTGGAGCCCGCATAACTGGAAATTTATCAAAAAACAACAATTTTCTTCCATATAGCGTTGTAGAGCCTACCTCGGAGATCATGAAAACATAAGTCTTAAAGGTCTTAAATGGCCACAAGTATGTATGGCGTCAAGTTGAAAATATTTTTTTTCGCCTAAATTTATCAACGAGCCTACCGCTCTAAATTTTGACAGTAGTTAAAGGACCCATTCAACAAACAAAATCCCAATTTTAAGACCATTCTGGTTGGCGCATAAGTTTTTAAAACCATTTTAAGAAAAAGTCGATTTCATAGAAAATATAGCAAATTACTATAAACCACTCACGTGCCCTGCGCAACTACGGTTGCATTTTGTCAAAACGCAAAGTGCTCTCGCAACACTAGTTGCGAGTTGGAGTACCAACGGTTTTTAAATGATATCTATGTGCAACGTGTGAAGAGCGCTTTTCTGTTGACTTAGTTAGGCAGAGGATTAATGTGGCAACATTAAAAAAATAAAAACCGCAGTCTGTGGAACATTTTTACAAACTTCAGATTATTGTTTTGGTGACTGTCAAAGTTCGGTATGTCAGCGAGGGAGCTAGTCATTAAAAAAATGCCGTCAGTACTCAATTCGCATATTTTAATTAGCATTCATCAAATTATTCCTTGTTTACTGCTCCATACGATAAAGCATATATTTCAATACTAATTTAAATATAATGTGATAAATTCTTGCAACAAATTAAGTCTAGTGATGAAAATTTTGCGTATTTGATTTTGAATCGTACATTTATTATACAATTAAGCCATATTTCTGTCTAGGCTATTAGAATAAGTTAGTTTGTCTATTAACCTAAGCGTTAATCCTCTTTAAATGAGTAATTATGTATGTTTTGAACAGGATTAGGTGAAATAAACTTGTGATGTCCGTAAGTACAACTGTACGCAACAGTAGTTGCTCGAAGCATTTTAACAGATCCTCACAGGGTCCGCGTTTTATGTCATAAGGCATGGTGCACACTGGGTTTTGGTTGCAGATTGATTTAATTTAGCTTAGTGAATTTAGAGTGTTTTTATTTTCATTTGTGGAGGCTATTACTCATTTTTTGATAATTTTTAGTTTTTTTTATTAATCGGCGAAGGATGTTTTATCTTCTATCTTTAAGTATATAAAAGAAGAAACTGACTGACTGACTGACTGACATATCAACGCATAGCCCAAACCGCTGGTTCTAGAGATTCCAAATTTTGCACGTAGGTTCCTTATAAGGTCTAGGGGTGCACTAAGAAAGGATTTTTCAAAATTAACCCGCTAAGGGGATGAAATGGCGGTTCAAAGTTTGTATGGCGAAACAAGATTAGTTAGACTATTTTATTTGATACTTCACAGGAGTATTCCTAACGATAAATGAGTAAATATGTGTTTCAGGTTTTTGAAAATTCAACCCCAAAAAGAGGGTGTTTCAGAACAAAAACATAATTTGTTTAAATTTGTCTATGGTCAGTTTGTAGACTGGCAACATTTTGTTCCCTTCGTCCTCCTTGGACAATTTCGTACCTACTATGGCGTGTTGTACCGGTTGCAAATAATTAATTTTTATTATAAATATAAGTCTAAAATCTTCTACTGTGTATTATTTCCAATACATAGTAAGTGGTCCTTCGAGTAAACTTATAAAAAGTGATATTTTTCAAGAAAATAAACTGCTCGCGTGATAAAGTGCGTGTGCCGTTCGTGAAAGTTCCCGTCAAGAAAATCTATAATTTTCGTATATTTGGGCCCGCGAAGCATTCGTGCAGCGAACAATTGTGATAAAAGCTACTAATTGTGATTAGTGATAAGAAGTGCGGCTATATCCATACTTCGTACAAAGAAAAAATTCAAGTCAATTTCTGAGAATTCGGCAGCCATACTTTTTTCATTAACTTCCCGCAGTTCCCGCCTGTGTTTAAAATCGGCGACGAGATCGGTGACGTTCAATGACAGCTACTCCGCCTGCATGTTGGTAGCAGTGCGAAGGCGTCAAACTACAGACAGATGTCAGAATGACACTGACGTACGAATGACATTGTCGAATAAAATAATTCTATTTATAGAACTTGGAGACTGTTTGTTGTTTTGAAATGACTCCAGAAGAAAAAGCAGCGATAGGGGCGATGGCGGAACTAAAGCGGCTAAAGGCTAAGTGGACTTCACTAAAGGGAGCAGTCACGAGAGCGGAGACCTTTGCCAGTGACTGCAAAGCCGCCACGCAAAGTGAACTTTTAGCTAGAAGAGAAAGCATTGTAAGTACTTTTAAAAGTTATGAATCAGTGAATATAGAAATCTCAACAGTTGATGAAAGTGACAGTGAGTCTTTTGACATTTCAGTGATAGAAAATAAATACTTCAAAATAGTAGGTCAATTGGATGAGGCCATAAAAGCTTTGAAACAAACTCCACAAAGTGAGCAAACACAGAGCGCTCAACCGTCGAGCTCTAAGATACCAAATATAGATATCCCTTACTTTAGTGGAAAAGATTTCACAAAGTTCAAGCCTTTTATGGACCTTTTTTGTGCAGTGTTTGACAAAAACCCAATACTGTCTGATGTTCAAAAATTGTTTTATTTGAGAAAATATGTAACTGATGATGCCTTAGGTATAATAGTAAACTTACCCATTGTTAATGAATCATATCAAGAGGCGATGGAGCTATTGAAAAAACGATTTGACAACAAACCTCGCCTCATTAATAATCACATTGCAGTGCTTTTAGACTTGCCCTCTATGCAAAAAGGGACTGCTGCAAATATAAGGGCTTTCATTTCCCAAATTCAACAGCAATTGCATGCACTCAAAAACTTGCAGCAGCCCGTCAAGGACTGGGATATGCTGTTAATTTCTGTCTTGACTAGGAAGTTAGATTCTTATACTAACCGTGCTTATCATCTAGATCGTGTGGACCCTGATAAAATGCCTACTATGGCTGAATTTGTAGCTTTCTTAGAAAAGCGTGCTATAGCACTAGAAGACAGTCCACCGGAGAGAAATCCTGTTAATGAAGCTAAATTTCAATTCAAATCGAATAATAATAACAAAGTCACAAATGTGGTCACAAACAGCAATACCAGTCCTTGTGCATTTTGTACAAAAACACAGCATCCTCTGTATTTATGCGCTAAATTTCAAATGGCGCCAGTAAAAGATAGGATAGCATTTGTAAAGACAAATAACTTGTGCAAGGTATGCCTGAAACAACATAAAAATGATTGTAAATTGACATTTAAGTGCAAAGTTTGTAAAGAAGGGCACAACACCTTGTTGCATGAGGATATTACTGAAAGCACTGGTTCAGAACCAATGGTCAATTGCCATGCAAAAATAAACAAATGTGTAAATGTCTTGTTGCCTTCTATAAAGGTCAAGGTTTATGATAGCAATGGTCGTGAGCATATTGTAAAGGGGCTTATAGATAACTGCTCCCAAGCTTCCCTTATTACACAAGAGTTAGCTAATAAATTAAATTTAAAGACGAAACCTGAGAATATGGACCTAACTGGCATTGGAAAGCAGAATAATAAAATAAAACAGTGTATTGATTTAAAAGTTTATTCATGCATACACAATGTAAATGTTGATGTTTGCTGCTATGTAGTTGATTCGATAAATGAATGCTTGCCACAACATCCTGTGGATGTTTCAAAAATAAATATTCCTGAAAACATAAAATTGTCGGATGTCAATTTTGATAAGCCATCAGAAATCTCCATACTATTATCTTCTGACATATATTTTGAGGGGCTTCTAGATGGTAAAATACAACTGGAAAATGGACCAGTATTTCAAAACACTGTATTTGGGTATATTGTTGGAGGTAAAGTGGAGTGTTTAAAATCATCATGCCGTTCGTCAAAAACCACTTTGGTGGCCAATTTTATTGCCTGTGAAAAAAGACATGATGAATTGGAAAATATTATGGAACAATTTTGGCTCTCAGAGAAAATTCCTGGAGAATCCAAGATAAGTATTGACAATAATAAGCAATGCAAAGAGTTTAAAAAAGCAGAAGAAATATTTCAGGCAACAGTAAAATTAGAAAATAATACATTTCAAGTTGACATGCCGTTGAAGGCTCCTATGAGTGAACTGCAACTCGGAGACTCCTTCTCTGCTGCCCTGCAAAGGTTTCTATGTTTAGAGAAAAAGTTTAAAAACAATCCACATTACTTCGAACAATATAAAGATTTTATAAAAGAGTACCTAGAACTGGGGCATGCCAAGATTGTAGATATCAGCGACTATGATATATATAATGGTGCTGTGTACTTTCTTTCGCATCATGCTGTGCTGAACGAATCTAGTAAAAGTACAAAGTTACGCGTAGTCTATAATGGTAGTATGACCACAAAAAATAACAAATCATTAAATCAAGTCATGTTAAATGGGCCAGTAGTGCAAAACGAACTTTTTGATATATTAGTTCTGTTCCGCACCTATCTATGTACATTAATATGTGATATTGCAAAAATGTTTCGGAATGTGCTTGTAAATGATGAGCAAAAAAGCTTACAAAATATACTCTGGCGTGACAATCCATTAAAGCCCATTCAGTGCTTGCAGCTGCAGACGGTTACCTACGGGTTGAAATCCTCTACATTTTTAAGCACCCGCTGCTTAATAGAGTTGGCATCTAGGTACGAAAATGAATATTCCTTAGCTGCAAAAGCTTTACGGCAAAATACGTACGTGGATGATGTGATTGGAGGTGCTGATCATGTTGACTCACTTAAAAACCTAAAAAAAGAGCTTATAAGTCTATTAGAATTAGGTGGCTTTAAGTTGCACAAATGGTGCTCAAATGTAAACGAGGTGCTTTCAGATATACCTGCGGAACAAAAATATTTTGATCCAGTAGAGTTGAACAAAGATAACGTAGTAAAGACCTTAGGAGTCAAATATGATATAGACACTGATTCATTCACATTTGAAAGCCCCCAAGGGGAGGAAAGTGAATTAAAAACTAAAAGGGCTATTTTAAGCTTCATAGGGAGAATTTTTGATCCGCTGGGCTTAATTAACCCAATTATTGTAACAGCCAAAATTTTCATGCAGGAACTATGGGCTTCAAAGGTTTCTTGGGACTCTACATTACCTGATCAGCAGCTTGACACCTGGAAAAAGTATCTGAAAAAATTAAATGACATGGATAAAATAGAAATTAAAAGATGTTTAAACGTAAAAAACGTTGCAAAAGTTGAATTGATCGGATACTCAGATGCCTCCTTTAAAGCCTATGGATGCTGCTTATACCTGAGAACTACCAATAAAAATAATAAAGTCAACGTAGATCTTCTTTGCTCCAAATCTAGAGTAGCACCATTAGGTAAAACCCTCACTATTCCTCAGCTTGAGGCAAATGCTGCCTTACTCTTAGCTAAACTGGTAAATAAGGTCAGCAAAACATTGACTTCTCGATTTGAGCATAATACAATTCTATATTGCGATTCTCAAATAGTGCTAGCGTGGATAAATAATCCACCTAAATGTAATGCATACATATATAACAGGATAAAACAGATACATACCTTAACTGGGTCTTCTAAGTGGGGTTATGTCAAAACTTCAGAGAACCCGGCGGACTTTTTGTCACGGGGACTGTCTCCGGAGAAGCTAACATCTCAGGCGTTGTGGTTTCATGGGCCATCTTACTTACTAAATCCAGAGTTTGATACCAAAGTGTATCCTATTAAATATGATTTTCCAGTAAAGACTGTGTTAGTTCAAACCACAGATGATAATGAAGAAAATAACTGCCTGGATTTGCTTAATAAATACTCTGACATTAATAAACTTCAACGGGTGGTAGCCTATATGCTCCGCTTTTGCAATAATTGTAAAAAACCTGATAACAAGATTACTGGCACCCTGACACCACAAGACTTAAATGACTCTATGATTGTCATAAAAGGCAAACTCAAAGACACTTCTTTTCAAAAGAAATAGACTGTTTATTAAAAGACATACCTATTAAGACTGGCTTAAGTGGGTTACACCCCTTTCTGGATCAGAATTTAATTCTCAGGACAGGTGGTAGGTTACAAAATGCAAAAAATATTTCATATGATAAAATGCATCCCATTATAATGCCAAAAGCTTGTCATATTACTCGGCTACTTATACATAGGGAACACTTAAGACTGTTGCATGCTGGTGCCAAATTAGTGCTAAGTTCACTAAGTCAAAAGTATTCTATAATAAATGGTATCAGGGAAGTTAAGAATGTCCTATTAAAATGTGTTAAGTGTTTCCAACTAAAAGCTGCAGCTGCAAAGCAATTAATGGGTTCCTTACCTGCTCAAAGAGTAACAGCTGCACGTCCTTTTGAAGTAACAGGTGTAGACTTCTGTGGGCCATTTAACCTGAAAGTAGGCAGAATCAGAAAACCATTAATAACCAAATCTTATATAGCAATCTTTGTCTGTTTTGTTACTAAAGCAGTACATGCAGAATTAGTAAGTGACTTAACTACAGAAGCTTTCTTGGCATGCCTCAAAAGGTTTATAGCTAGACGAGGAGTTCCTAAACAAATATTTTCTGACAATGCCAATACCTTCCAAGGAGCTTCAAATAAATTAAAAGAATTATATGATTTAACTAATTCAGAGGCTCACCGACAGAAAGTTGATAGTTTTTGCTGCAGTAACTATATAAAATTTAAATTCATTCCGAGCTACTCTCCGGAGTTTGGAGGCCTTTGGGAGGCAAGTGTTAAAAGCCT
The DNA here is from genome assembly GCA_947086415.1 of Pammene aurita. NCBI lineage: Eukaryota > Metazoa > Arthropoda > Insecta > Lepidoptera > Tortricidae > Pammene > Pammene aurita. The sequence continues at coordinate 1,860,029 of OX352308.1, forward strand.
TAAGTATCATTTGAAGAGGGTAATTGGAAGTTTGGTACTTACCTTTGAAGAATTGTATACAGTAATTACTCAAATTGAAGCAGTTTTAAACTCCAGGCCTTTGTTGCCAACAAGCGCTGAAACCTCTGATTACAGGTATTTAACACCTGGACACTTTTTGATTGGTGCTCCATTGACCAGCCTTCCAGAACTCGACCAGACTAATGTAAATGTTAATAGATTGAAATTTTGGAAAGTTGTTGAAAGATTAAAGCAAGACTTTTGGAAGTTATGGTCAAAAGACTACCTTACCCAACTTCAAAATCGCCCTAAATGGCAGCATGTTCAGCCTAATTTAAAAGAAGGCGATTTAGTGATTGTTAGAGCAGATAATACTGCTCCTCTAGAATGGCCTATGGCTAGAATAGTAAAGGTCATACCAGGACCTGATGGTAGAGTAAGGGTTGCAGAGATAAAGATGGCTGGCTCTGGCAAAATATTCCTCCGCTCTTACAAAAAATTATGTCCTTTGCCTATTAATGATAATTAGTTAAGGTTTATAAGCATAAGTAATGCAATGTGTGTTTTTTAGTTTTTTGTGGGCATATTATGTTGGCCGCCCCAACTATGTTTCAGAACAAAAACATAATTTGTTTAAATTTGTCTATGGTCAGTTTGTAGACTGGCAACATTTTGTTCCCTTCGTCCTCCTTGGACAATTTCGTACCTACTATGGCGTGTTGTACCGGTTGCAAATAATTAATTTTTATTATAAATATAAGTCTAAAATCTTCTACTGTGTATTATTTCCAATACAGAGGGAAAGGTGGTCACAAAGTCTGAAAATCAACATAGGTATTGTTTCTATGGTTTATCGGGTCGTTGATTACGAAAACAATAACGATTTTAAAATCCAACGTAGCGAACGTGAAATACCATCCGCCATGTTGAGGTGCAATGGGGTTGAAATGTCTAAATATCAATATGGGTGTCGATTTTATGGTATTGTGGGATGTTAATTACGAAAATTGCATCGAGGTTGAAATTTAATATTGTGGACATGAAAATTCTTGAAAGTATTTGTACGAAATTGCAATCTAATAACATTAGGTAGCTTTCATCCAGAAAATCAACCCTTAAGGGGGTGAAAAGTGGGTTGGAAGTTTTTATGGCAATTTTTTAACAGGTGAACCTATTTAGATGAAACTTGGTATACAGATAGTTTGAGTCCCGGGAAGGAACATAAAATTGTTAATATCGCGAAATTCAACCCTTAAGGAGTGAAATGGGGGTTGGAGGCTTGTATGGAGAATTTTTAACCGCGAACCGACTTAGATAAAATTTGGTATGGATATAGCTTGAGTCCCGATAAACAATATAGAAACGTTTTTATTCCGAAAATCAATCCTAGAGGGGTATAAAAGGGGTTGATAGTTTATATGGCGAATTATTAACCGCTGAGAAGACGATTGAGATGAAACTTGGTACATAGATTTAATATTAGAATTGAATATTATAAATACGAAAGTATGCCTGTCTAACTGTCTGTTACCTTTTCGCGCTTAAGCTGCTGGGCCGATTTAGATGAAACTTGGTAAAGAGATAGTTTGAACCCCGGGAAATGACATAGTGTAGTTTTCATCCCGAATATCAACCCATAAGGTGGTTGGAAGTTTGTATGGGAAATTTTTAACCGCAAATCGATTTAGATAAAAGTTGTGGATATAGTTTAAGTCCCGAGAAACAATATAGGGTAGTTTTTATTCCGAAAATTAACCCTACAGGGGTAGAAAAGGGGTTGCTTGTTTGTATGGCGAATTATTAACCGCTGAACAGACGATGGAGATAAAACTTGCTACATAGATAGTTTGAGTCCCGGGAAACAATATAGGATAGGTTTTATACCGAAAATACCGCTTTAGGGGGTGAAACTGTGGGTTGAAAATTTGTATGCGGAATTAATAACCGCTGAGCCTATTTAGAAGATTTGGTATGGAGATAGTTTGAGTTCTGGGGAACGATATATAACAGTTGTTATCCCTGAAGTCATTCCTTAAGCGGGTAAAAAGGAGGCTGTTTTCTAATTCCACGCAGACGAAGTTGCGGGGAAAAGCTTCTATTTAAGAGTAGAAATCTGCATTAATCATAATCTCTTCGTAGTACATAGTAAGTCGTTGCTGGTATAACAATTCAACAATTATTGCAATCATTTATTTAAGAAAAAAAAAATGAACCACCTTCACCAAAACATGATATACCGAAACCTACAGAGTGTAACAAATACTTTTCCGAAAACCGCATATAAATCGGTTCAGCAAGGTACATACAAACATACAAGTCTAACTGAGAACCTCCTTTTATAGTAATTTAAGTACGCGGGCGAAGCCGCGGGAAAAAGCTCGTTATTAATATAAATGGTTCAAATTCACGGTGATAAGATTCACGGTATAAGAATAAAAAATTTTATGCATAGCTTATTTTTAACAGAAATTTTCATGTTACGTAATATTTTTTTGAACAACATAATCTTGTAGGTACGTAAAAAAACCATTAGCTTACTTGTGAATTGTAACTCCGTTCAAAATTATTCAAATCGGTCAGTTAATTCTGGTTTCAGTAATTTACGAGTAGATATGCTAAAATCTGCCCGTACCTACTATAACATACTATGTTAGTCTTTTGTGTGTAGTTTTTGTTAACATACTATGTTAGTGATATAGATCACGACAACCACTGTTATTAAAATATAATTTATTAATTCAGGAATATCAAGTCTGCGGGTCTGCGTGAGTGAGCCGCTGCGCATAATATATAATTTCGTATTAGCATTTTATACTTAAGTTATAATTATTCATAACTAGCTGACCCGGCGAACTTCGTACTATCAACAATTTTTTTTTAATTTCTCCAATATTTTAATAATAGCTATTCTGCTTTCGAGGCGAAGATAAATCCAACAAATTAATCATCATTAAAATCGGTCCAGCCGTTCTTGAGTTATAAATGGTGTAACCGACACGACTTTGTTTTACATATAAAGATTGATACAATAAAATGTAAATAATATATTATTTCAATGTTGAAGATGTGATTTCGTTGCTTGTGTATCCCGTCCTTATACCGCCGCCATCTTGAATGATGGCCGCACGAGGCCCGCCCGGTGACATCTAGTATGACTTTTGACACTCAGCACGTGGGTTTGTTTACTTTTGTAATGAAAAAAAACAGTACATATTGAGTTGGTAATCGTCCTGATATGTATTTATTTGTAAAGTGTGACATGTGAGTGTATTAATGTTAAGTGTATATGTGGTTTGAAGTGGTGGGAATTGTCGGTAATCGGACGTCAAAAAAGGCACTCGTTACGGTAGACATATTTTTTGTTATTATATTTTGTGACAGAAATTGCTGCGAGTTTGACAAAACTGGCACATGTTATTTAAAGACTAATAGTATCTTTATCTGCGTATGACAATATTTTTGTCCTAATTTGCGTAAATTATTCGTAAAAAAATCATAAACAAACCACGCGGTTTGGCGGTCAATTGCGAAACTGACATTTTAGAAATTGCAAATGAAACAAGTTTTATGCAAAATATTTCCCCGCGATTATATACTTTATTTGGTATCAATCGAAGCGTAAACTATTGAAGTTTCAAATAAACATAAAAAATACATACGTTATCGATTTAGATTTTTTTTAATAAATATATTTCTGCCAAAAGTCCCCATTCGAAACTGTATGTCAATTTGTGATTTTTTTTTTAATAATTTTTACTACTATGACCTATCTAATTATTTATATAAACAAATTATCCCTTTCTTTAGCTTTAAAACGTAAAAATAATCATTACAAAAAGTTCAGTGAAAGCCAAGCAATCGATTTATTAACAAAACATGACACGGTGCCGCTGGCGCGCGGTAAATCTTGGGCACTTCACAGCACCTTTTTTTGATTCGCGGGCACTCAAGTGGATAAATTCGTGAAAAAAAATATTTTGCTAAAATCTTATGCGCCCACCAGAATGGTCTTAAAATTGGTATGTGGGTTATTTGAGGTGAGCTAAACCGTTTGTCAGTATTTGGAATGGTAGGATTTAAAATAAATTTAGGTAATTTTTTCAGTCAGTAATATACTCTCAGTGCACCTAACTTGACGCTTATCAGTTTAGAGTTATGAGTGACTGTTAGAAAATGCCTATAGGCATTAGAATTACGTCTGGCTTTTCAAATCATACTTTGTTCCATTGTTCCATTAAGTTTTAAATGATTAATAATTTTAGTGTTTTAAGACCCCCGTAACTAAAGTACTGCTATGACGAATTTCTCCAATTTTCGACTTATTGCGGAATAATTTTAGGGCATTTTTAATTACAAGACACTTAAATATGAATATGCAGTTGTGTTTGTGCCAGCAAAATATTTTTTTAACGAATTTATAGTAATTTGTTATTTTTTCTATGAAATCAACTATTTCTTAAAATCTTATGCACCCACCAGAATGGTCTTAAAATTGGGATTTGGTTTGGTGAATGGGTCCTTTAACTACTGTCAAAATTGGGAGCGGTAGGCTCGTTGAAAAATTTAGGCCAAAAAATTGTAACTTCAACTGGTCTTAAAATCTTATGCGCCCACTAGAATAGTCTTAAAATTGGTATGTAGGTTATTTGACGTGGGCTTATTCATGTGTCAAAGTTTGGAGCGGTAGGCTCGTTGATAAATTTAGGCCAAAAAATTGTATTTTCAACTTGACGCCATACATACTTATGGCCATTTAAGACCTTTAAGACTTATGTTTTCATGATCTCCGAGATGGACTCTGCAACGCTATATGGAAGAAAATTGGTTAGGATTTTGATAAATTTCCAGTTAGGCGGGCTCCAGCACTACTAGTAGGGAATTTCTTTTGGCATTCGAATTTAGTACATACACAGTTGTATCTTTTATTGTTTAAGAAAGTTTAACTAAATAAATACTAGATATAATATAAAAATACAATATGGAAGCTAGAGAACAGTTACAAAATATGTAAGTTAGCTTAATTTAGCCTAATTACGGATTAAATCAACAAAAATAAAATATGTAGGTAAAAGAGACAAAAAACAGTTATTACACCGCGTTTGTTTTAAAAACAATAGTACTTATTCAACGAAATATACTGAGTAATGTTACAAAAGAATGAAACGTAAGAAACATGGTTAAGCCTCTCTGACTCATATGGCGATAAGAGCGATTACTGCACCCTAGAAGGAAAAATGTCGCTCAAAGACCTTTTAAAGCCTGAACAGAAATATATGATCATGCGCCATGTTGCGGAATTTCATTGTAACTAATTTCTTACTCTAGCAATATTTTTATTGACAGGATGATTATGCATGTGTGAGTGCATGACATGCTGTCACTGTCATTGTGGCAGTTTACTTGAATAATAATAAAGTGTAGAAAATTAAATAATAAACGACAAAAAATCCCAAAATTGTCCATAGTCAAGAGCGAAACATTGTAAATAGTATATACAGGGTGATTCATGAGACGTGAGCAGGAACAACCCTACACACTTAGTTAACGATAATGAATCGGCCGCCATCATTTTTAAGTGAAACAATAGCGCCTTTCAATTTTTTTTTCCTTTTTGTTTCGTAGAAATTTTCTTCTATGTGATCATGGTCACCCTACATAAACAAATAAATAAAGATAAAACCTCTGTAACAATCATGACAGCACTTTGATTATGAAAAAAATAATTGTCAAGTTCAGTGAGATACGATCTTTCCAAAGTAACCAAACATCAATTTGACACATATCACAGAAAAACAAGAGAATATTCTAACATCAGTACTCGACGGAGTATTCTAATTGAAGAGTGACCATGCGTGTCGTAAATAATTTGAAACATTTTATTTTTGATAAAAAAAATTTTTTTGCGCTTATCACGCTAATACTAATATCAAACAATAGCTTATTATTTACTGAATCCGTAGTGTTAAGCCTGCTCACGTCTCATGAATCATCCTGTATAATAAACTGCTGTAAATAATACGCTCGGGAAATGAAACTATTTCGCTGTGAAACATTTCAAATTGACATCAGAGCTGACAGGTAAACAAATCAAGATGTCACCATACCATAGAGCTCTATGACTATAATGAACTGTTGCCATATAAATGAGAGTAATAGCGCCCTCTTGACAATAATCATATATTTCTGGTCAGGCTTTAGTCACATAGGATTTATGGAGCTAATCAGCCGAATTACATGCCTGGTTGATCACAGTGTCTCATCAGCACCACATGTGTTTGTTGCAGTTTATCAAACAATTATATATCTTATTGAGATTCCTATAAGGCTTATAAAAGATTGCCTTAGTTAGTTCTTTGCCAGTGGCTCCAAAATTGATTTTCAAGTATGAACCTTATTTTCATAATGGTTTAACCCTTTGACCGCCAAAGCCGTTCAAACACGTCAACGAAAAGTCGTGCCCTCAGCGCCATGACGTGTTAGAACGTCCAAAATGAGAGATCAAAATACTCCTTAATAAACAGCCTTTATAGAAATATTATTGTATGTTTATTATAGCTCTACCATTCACCTATCTTTTTAGTTAAAATTTCATTCAAAATAACCCGTAACTCAAGAAAAAATTAGAAAATACCTCAAAGCTATTTAAAAGAACAAAAGGCACTGCCCTCCTTGCCGTTGACGGGTAAACACGTCAAGCGGCGTGACGTCACTTCGAAATAGTGTTGTTCGTTTGAAAGCATAGTGGTCGATGTTGATTATTGCATGAACATTAACCAAACACTGTAATTATGAATGTTTTTCGCATTTTAAGCTTTATTATATAATAAAACGAATTATTAAACTGATGATTGTAGACTTATTAATTATTAACTTGATTCGTGTAGAAGATTAGTTTTAGGAACTACATATCGTAATCTAAAAAAAAACCGGCCAAGTGCGTGTCGGACCACGCATAGGAGGGTTCCGTACCTTCAATGTAATAAAAACCAAACTAATACCAAAAGATCGTATCTGATGCCTATGGAAGAAGTTTTTTGGAGATAACTCAAAAATTGCTGAACATAATGTTCAAAATAATTTTCGTAAAAATTATATGATAAGGCACATCGCCTTAAATTTTTTCATATTTTTTGGACTTACGGTTTAAAAGTTACCGGGGGGCTACACAATTTTTCTGAATTTCGAAGCGATCATTTCAGAAAATATTCACTTTATCACAAAATAATCAAAGAAACCTTAATGTTATTTTTAAAGACCTGTCGATTGATGTGTCACATGTTGATATTTGGTTAAAAAACATTTTTTGAAATTTAGTTACATATATGGAGCGCCCCCCTAAAAATATTTTTCTTTTTCAAATTTAACTACATAACTAAGTAGCGGCATACAAAATACACTTTACGTGTAAATTTTATTCAGATACGTCGTATAGTTTCCGAGTAAAATGGCTGTGACATACGGACGGACAGACAGACAGACATGACGAATCCATAAGGGTTCCGTTTTTTGCCATTTGGCTACGGAACCCTAAAAAGGTATATATTTTAAATTTTTATTTTAATATATGCATTATTAAAAAGAAAGAGTTTTATTTAAGTCGCAATGGAATAAATACAATTCGTGTTATAAGGGCCGTATCGTATTAAAAACCTAACAATGTGTATGTCGTTTCTTTTAATCTTATTGCTTCGCCGCATTCTTGTTAATCCTTAAACAATGATAAACACCACGACACGTGGGCTTTCGGTCCATTTCATTCATACCAAATAAGTAAAAATAATGAAATGTTATTTTAGATTAAATGTCAACCAATATGAATGTTATCGGTGAGAGACCGAGTTTAAGTGAACAAAGAATATGTCATTATTAGGGATATACCAAGTTTCTTAAGGTACAAAAAAATGAAATGTGCGCGAGGTATTTTTTTACCTACACACCCGTTCTGTCCGATGTTCATTAGTTTTTATCATAAAATTTATTTATTTGATGGTATTGTTAAACATTTTTTTACTCAACTAAACACTTAAAAAACTTAACGTATTTTCCTTCAACAGTTACACCACGGAAATATCGATACAGAAATGAATGAATATGTCTCACCCCCAACTCTAACATTCATAATAAGTTACGGTGCCACCAGCGCCAAAGCCGTCCTAGTGCTGGAGCCCGCCTAACTAGAAATTTATCAAAATCCTAACCAATTTTCTTCCATATAGCGTTGCAGAGCCCATCTCGGAGATCATGAAAACATAAGTCTTAAAGGTCTTAAATGGCCATAAGTATGTATGGCGTCAAGTTGAAAATACAATTTTTTGGCCTAAATTTATCAACGAGCCTTCCGCTCCAAACTTTGACACATAAATTAGCCCACGTTAAATAACCTACATACCAATTTTAAGACCATTCTGGTGGGTGCATAAGATTTTAAGACCAGTTGAAGTTACAATTTTTTGGCCTAAATTTTTCAACGAGCCTACCGCTCCCAATTTTGACAGTAGTTAAAGGACCCATTCACCAAACCAAATCCCAATTTTAAGACCATTCTGGTGGGCGCATAAGATTTTAAGACCATTTTAAGAAATAGTCGATTTCATAGAAAAAATAGGAAATTACGATAAATTTGTTAAAAAAATATTTTGCTGGCACAAACACAACTGCATATTCATATTTAAGTGTCTTGTAATTAAAAATGCCCTAAAAGTATTCCGCAATAAGTCGAAAATTGGAGAAATTCGTCATAGCAGTACTTTAGTTACGGGGGTCTTAAAACACTAAAATTTTATTATTATTCATTTAAAACTTAATGGAACAATGGAACAAAGTATGATTTGAAAAGCCAGACGTAATTCTAATGCCTATAGGCATTTTCTATTCATAACTCTAAACTGATAAGCGTCAAGTTAGGTGCACTGAGAGTATATTACTGACTGAAAAAAATTACCTAAATTTATTTTAAATCCTACCATTCCAAATACTGACAAACGGTTTAGCTCACCTCAAATAACCCACATACCAATTTTAAGACCATTCTGGTGGGCGCATAAGATTTTAGCAAAATAATTTTTTTCACGAATTTATAGTAATTTGCTATATTTTCTATGAAATCGACTTTTTCTTAAAATGGTTTTAAAAACTTATGCGCCCACCAGAATGGTCTTAAAATTGGGATTTTGTTTGTTGAATGGGTCCTTTAACTACTGTCAAAATTTAGAGCGGTAGGCTCGTTGATAAATTTAGGCAAAAAAAAAAATTTTCAACTTGACGCCATACATACTTGTGGCCATTTAAGACCTTTAAGACTTATGTTTTCATGATCTCCGAGGTAGGCTCTACAACGCTATATGGAAGAAAATTGTTAAGTTTTTTGATAAATTTCCAGTTATGCGGGCTCCAGCACTATAACTTGACGCTTATCAGTTTAGAGTTTTAAGTGTCTGGAATATTTGGAATGGTAAGATTTAAAATAAATTTAGATCATTTTTTTCAGTTGACCTAACTTGACGCTTATCAGTTTAGAGTTTTAAGTGACTGGTAGAAAATGCCTATGGGCATTACGTCTGGCTTTTCAAATCATATTTTGTGACATTAAGTTTAAAATAAATAATAATTTTAGTGATTTAAGACCCCCGTGACTAAAGTACTGCTATGACGAATTTCTTCAATTTTCGACTTATTGCGGAATACTTTTAGGGCATTTTTAATTACAAGACACTTATATATGAATATGCAGTTGTGTTTGTGCCAGCAAAATATTTTTTTTAAGGAATTTATAGTAATTTGCTATTTTTTCTATGAAGTCGACTATATCTTAAAATGGTCTTAAAATCTTATGTGCCCACCAGAATGGTCTTAAAATTGGGATTTGGTGTGTTGAATGGGTCCTTTAACTACTGTCAAAATTTGGAGCGGTAGGCTCGTTGATAAATTTAGGCCAAAAAATTGCAACTTCAACTGGTCTTAAAATGTTACGCGTCCACCAGATTGGTTTTAAAATTGGTATGAAGGTTATTTGATGTGGGCTAAGTCGTTTGTCAAAATTTGGAACGGTAGGATTTAAAATAAATTTACGTAATTTTTCAGTTAGATTATGTTCTCAGTGCACCTAACTTGACGCTTATCAGTTTAGACTTATGAGCGACTGGTACAAAATGTTTATAGGCATTACGTCTGGCTTTTCAAATCATATTTTGTGACATTAAGTTTAAAATAAATAATAATTTTAGTGATTTAAAACCCCCGTGACTAAAGTACTGCTATGACGAATTTCTTCAATTTTCGACTTATTGCGGAATACTTTTAGGGCATTTTTAATTACAAGACACTTATATATGAATATGCAGTTGTGTTTGTGCCAGCAAAATATATTTTTTTAAGGAATTTATAGTAATTTGCTATTTTTTTTATGAAGTCGACTATATCTTAAAATGGTCTTAAAATCTTATGTGCCCCCCAGAATGGTCTTAAAATTGGGATTTGGTGTGTTGAATGGGTCCTTTAACTACTGTCAAAATTTGGAGCGGTAGGCTCTTTGATAAATTTAGGCCAAAAAATTGCAACTTCAACTGGTCTTAAAATCTTATGTGCCCACCAGAATGGTCTTAAAATTGGTATGTAGGTTATTTGACGTGGGCTAAATCATGTGTCAAAATTTGGAGCGGTAGGCTCGTTGATAAATTTAGGCCAAAAAATTGTATTTTCAACTTGACGCCATACATACTTATGGCCATTTAAGACCTTTAAGACTTATGTTTTCATGATCTCCGAGATGGGCTCTACAACGCTATATGGAAGAAAATTGGTTAGGATTTTGATAAATTTCCAGTTAGGCGGGCTCCAGCACTAATGTGTTATAAATGTTATACTTAACACGAGGCCCTAATGACGTCATAGCCTAATTATAAAGGTCATTCAAATTTTTGACAGCTCGTCCGAAAAGACCTCACCTACGTCACATAATGATGCCATTCGTTGACATTTTCAATTCAGTCAGGGAGTTTAATTAATACATTATTCATGTTCAAAAATGTTAGCGTGCCGTTACTAAGTTTATTTTGTGTTTTCTAATTATTTTATACCTAAAATAAGCTTCATATAAATTTAGGTAATTTAATATAATACTTTTAGTTGGCAATTCATTTACGGCATGTAATTTAATGAGGACTTTTTTTTAACACTGTGGCAATACAACTATTTTATTTGGCGAGTATTACACTGACAGACGGCCATATTGTATTATCTCTGTTTCTTTTAAACTTATCACGCCGTTTAATTTTTGTCTGAGATTCCCAAATATTTGATAGATATATAATGTATATAATAATAGTTGCTCGTAATAAATATTGGTGTAGTGTAACTGCGTGTAAAACTTCATACCAACGCACTGAATGTGGAATTACGCTAAAATATTTTATAAGTTACGTTGTAATTGTAATGGAATTACATTATAATCTTTAGTAACATATTTATGAGCGGATATTTGTCTATGGTAGGCTGAATTTTTGTATGGAGGCCATAGACAAATTTCCGCTACCATAGCCCAATTTCCGCTTTTGTTTTCGAATAGCTAAATTCCGCTCTAATGTGTGGTGCCCCTTAAAAACTATAACAGTTTATGGCCGGCCATGAATTCCGTCATAGGGACACCATAAGTAGATAATATTCAATACTGTGCGGAAAATTGTCTATGGTTTGTGGAAATTGTGGTTTGTGGAAACCGCGGATCTTCCGAGTCATTTTCAAAATTCGCATCCGCCTCCGCATCAAATCGATGCAGAGCTCATGCGGATGCAGATGTGGAACAAGTCGGTACAGGAACGTCTCTGCGACGGCGCACGTGCTAGGTACCTAAAGTAACGTATGTAGGTAATTTCACCTTTACCCAATCGGAATATTGTTACATTTTCGTGATTCGTCGATCGAGCTCTATGTCCTTGACGGATAGCGACAAGAAATGACGAGTTTGTTTTGTTTTGATTTTAGTGTTGAAATGCTATTGTAGGGTGAAGGGCTTTGTATGATGTGAGTAGTGCAAAACTTTAATATTTGTTTTTTTTGTGTACTTATCTTTCATCCGCATCCGTATTCCAGGGATCAGTAGCCGTAATATTCCTGATACAGAGCTCCTTCTTAGATGTTACGAATCATGTTGTCCCTTCTTAACGCATGACAAGTTGAAACGTATCGGATACTAAATGTCAAACTCACTTTTTTTGACAGAGATGCACACTTGCACACCCAATGATTTGTTTTTTAATGGCACGGCATTTAATTTGCATTCTTATTATAATGTCTAGTATAATTACTAATAATAGAGGTAATCCTCTATTAAATAATATTCCCTATTTTAAAAGTTTGAGAACCGCATCGTTCCCTGATGACGTCAGTGTGGTCACTGACGTCACGAGGTGTCAAAAATTTAACTGACCTGTATAATTAGGCTATGAATGACGTGATCATTAAGACATTGCAAAATTTTCACAGTATCTAATCATTTGCATAACTGCGCTCTGCTGATCAATTTACTGTCCGTGTATAAGAACCTGTGGATATATTTTTGGTAATGGAAGTGAAATATAAAGGTATTATAGTTTTTTTACGAAAAAAGATATCCAGTCATGTTTAAGACAATAAACCATACCAAACAATCCTAGACAATTGTATTTTTGACTCAATTTAAATTTCACTGTTACATATTTCCGATTGTTATCGCCATGTTTTTTTTCTTGTGACGTTTTAGACGTCAACATAAATAGGTTTAGGTAAGAAGAGATCAACGGAAAAGAAGAAAATTAAATTTTGCTAGTTTGAATCGCATAACAAAAAACAAAATATTTAACCGGTGAGCCGTCGGTCTGATTCGAGGAGTCGTCTTGTCTGTCTGTCGTCGACTGTCGGTTGTCCGGTCTATTGTTTCGTTATGTCTAATTTTTTAATTTAAAAAAGTCCGGTCAGTCCATGTCTCGTCGACAAGGACGTTGGAAGCCCCGACAACACTTAGTACACATTAAATAAAAAGTAAACAAAACAAACAAACGAGTCCTTAAAATAAGTCACTGATGTAACCGCGAATCGGGACGCAGCTTTTTGCACTTAGATGTGGAAATAGATGGTGATATGTGTACGAGTTTAGTGAAGGGTACCACTTTGTTGATTCTAGTTTCCGAGTTATGGGCAGTTAGTGAAAAACAATCTGGTGGCAATTATAGTAGAGCAGCCTTTAAGAACTCGACTGGCAGGGTGACCATGAAATAGATGGAGTGGTTAGGTGTAATAATACCACGAAGCTCGACTAAGTACTACTACTACGACGACTACTTACTGTATATCTCAGAACTGTACTCAGAGTGTCAAAAACTTAGGCGTGCACTTGGACTGCAGCTTGAGCTGGAGACCACAAGTTGCTGAAATCTCATGGTCACTTCACTCACTAAACAAGCTCAGGCACTTCTTGCCCATTAAAACTAAGGTCTTGTTAGTTAACGCATAAATATTGCCAATTATAGACTATGGTGATGTGTGCTATCCCGATGTGAATGAAGAGCACCTTGATAAACTGGATCGATTCCTTAATAATTGCATCCGATTTATTTTCTGCTTCCGTAAATACGACCACGTGTCGGTGGTTCGCGCGCAACTTGGTTGGCTTCCCATTCGGCAGCGGCGAAATATCCGCTTGCTATGTACTCTCTCAAGCCCCTGAGTATCTTAAAACCTCCCTTCAGTTTTATGGTGTCTCTCGCGATCGTCAACTTCGCTCTTCGGGCAATCTGTCTCTCTCCATCCCTCTTCATCGGTCTGGTTTCATGTCTAATTCATTTACCATTCGAGCAGCTCGTCTCTGGAACAGTCTTACCCCTAAAATTAGGACAGCTCCGAGCAAGCACGCTTTTAAAAAATCTGTGCGTGATTTCTTTGCTGGTGGATCAAAGAAATCCTAAGTATCTTCCCTAACAAGATTCTTCGGATATGTATTTATATATGTATGGTCGTATGTATGTATGTATATATATATACATATATGTATCTATGTATGTATGTATAGATGTATGTATTTTATGTGTAACAATTAAGGATGTAGGTTCGTTTTAAAGTTTTATGCTTCAATCATATAATTTGTTTTATGTATCGTTACAAGCACCGCCTACAATCTTTCTGCTTGGCCCTAAGGTTGACTGGTAGAAAATGCCTCATGGCATTAAGTTCGCCTTTTATACGATAAGTTTTCTTTTTGTGCAATAAAGATTAAAGATACAGACATGTGCAAAGAAGATACAGAGGTTTTTATACTAGACGTTACAATTGAATCATGTGTAAAAAGAGAATGGATGAATAAATTCTTCGTCACTTACGAGTAGGTACATTAGACCCATTTTCCATAGAGTGCAATCTTTTTGAGCCATGTTGTTGTTGTAGTACGAGCAGGTTTCCGCAACTCGACGTCCAGCGCCTATTTTGAGCCATATCAACAGCCCTTTGAACTTAGAGCAAAAGCTTACGTCGTTAAGGAGAATCTATCTTTCAGACAATGTGATTGAGTTTGTTGCGCCGGACGCGTTTCGCGGTAGCCAGCTTGGAAGGTTGAGTTTACAAGGCAACAAACTAACCCTGCCTGAGAGTTTCCTAGGCACGCTTCCCACAGCTGGACAGCCTTGAATTCTGCTTTGATCGTAATCCATGGCAGTGCGCGTCCCTGCTGTCTCTTGTTACCCAATTACATAAACTAAATATCATATGTATTGAGAGCCCGCCGCCCCGTTATGAATCAAATATTAAACGTTTCAATGGAACACATCCTGTTTGTTCTTTATACGATAGGAGAGGCCAGCTCGATTACAATAAGATTGGACATATACAAAAAAACGGCCAAGAACGTTCTCGTAGCCTAGTCGGTAGTTACCTACCCTATGAAGCTGGAGGTCCCGGGTTCGAATCCTGGTCAGGGCATTTATTTGTGTAAGATTGTCCGATAATATGACGTAGTGTGTTGACGATGAGGGACCCTCTTGTTCCTTTAGCCGTCAACACAGTGAATCCTCCTTTTTATAAAGGTTCGGCAACGCGCATGTGACTCCTTTGGAGTTGCAGACGTCCATAGGTTACGGTAGCTGCTTACCATCAGGCGGGCCGTATGCTTGTTTGCCACCGTCGTGGTATAAAAAATAAAATAAAAATATTTTATTTATTTATTTAAGAGCATGTATGCCCATGCTCAGTGTAGGGTTCCGTAGTTGCTAGTCCGTGACAATACACCCACTCAAAGGGTCCTTTTATAGGATATTTTGCGGAACTTACGTACTTTTAATTAATTTATGGAATCAGGCGTTACTTTGCGGAAGTCCATATTATTAACTACAATAATATTGCTTTGCTATCCCACGGTATAATAACGTGCTAGTTGATTCGTGACAACCCGCTATACTTATTTGCGTTTTTTGCATGCATTCATGTTCCCACCCTCCCACCTCTCAGTTCATAATTATTCAGACTTCCTAAGCAACTTTTAAGAAACCTCAATTTAATTTTTAAAGACTTATCGATTGAAGCGCCACATGTTGATATTTGGTTAAAAAAAAATTGACATATACTTCATATTTCGCAAATAAATTGTATACAGGACGATGATGATGAATGGCATCGCATTAGACCCGAGGTGTATTTTTCTGTAGGCATAACCGGCAGGCACTGCTGATGATGATGGATAAAATACATAATAGACCCGTTGTGTAGTTTCCTATAAGTACATAACCGGCACGCACTCGTCGTGGCCATTTGGTCGATTACGGCGCGGAGTACATTTCGGAGCAGAGTTTGACTCGCTCCACACTGCCCTCGATATTTTGAACGAGGACTAACCTTCATCATTGAGTCAGCCAGCGTTGAAGAAATGGTATAATGTTAGTAGTAGTAGATAGTCATCCACTACTCCTCTTGTGTGAATGGGGGCAGAGGCTGAAGTGTCCGTATTTTGTGCTTCGACTTCTGGGGCGGGTCGCTGTTCCACTGCGGGGTGATGGTATCACTACATAGTATAAAACAAAGTCGCTTTCTGCTGTCTGCTGTCTTAGATCTTTGAAACTACGCAACGGATTTTGATGAGTTTTTTAAATAGATAGAGTGATAGACAGAATAGGATTCAAGAGGATGGTTTATATGTATAATACATGCATAATATAGTAGAGGAACACTGATAATTTTAGAGGTTTCTAATGCGATGTCGTAAATAAACACATTTTTTTGCGCTTACATTGTGGCCATTGGAACTCCTCAACATTATCCCGTCGTGTTTGGGCTCATTGCTTTTGTTTTGGTAAGCAGATGGGTTGTATAAAAAAGTACGGTTAGCAATAAAAGCTTGTCCCAAAAAATATTTTTTTGGAAAAAAAAACTTGTTAATATTATAAAATGAAATCGGCTTTATTAAGCTGTATTAAGTGGGTCACACGGGACACCACAGACGGCCGTCAGCATAAAAGCGGACCGAAAAGAAAATGGCAGGATGTCCTGGACGCTTTCTCTATGGAATGGTGGGAAAATACACAATAACAGAACAACCGAATGCAGGGGAAGAAGAGACCTTAACCCGGCGATGGGATACTAAAAACGAAGAAAGTTAAATTCACCATGTCTTATATCATTGTTGTAGCTTGTCATTCCTGGAGATAACATGAATATAACATAGAAGAACTTATATAGATGTCATATACAAAGGGAAAAGTTACCTAGGCCTCCGGTGCCCAGGGCTGGGCTCGAACCAGCGTCTTCTGCATTCGCGGCAGATGCCTTAACTACTTTGGCCAACCCGCTCACAGCAGCACCGGTCGAATTTTCCCGTGTATAATGCTTGTAAATGCTAAGGCGCATTATATCAAAATATATATTAAAAATAATGTTATTTGTTCTTCAGTTTTAACATAGAAGAAGTTTTAAAAACGCAGGCCGCAGCGGAACCAGCACACGCCGCGGAGCCCATTCTGATAATTACTAGACTTTTACGACGGCGGTTAAACCAAGGAGTGTTATTCTTGACGTATTACGAGTGCAGCCGAGTCGAAAGTTTTGAAACATTACAGTAATGTCCCCTCTAATAAGGCCTATCACGGACTTTAAAAATCGGATGCAGGACATTTCCATATCTGTCAGTGGCGAACCCGCGAACTTTGAAAATAGTTTTTTTTTATCCACATCTCTTTCGCTCGTAGTAATCAGCAGCGGCGGATCGACGTTGGAGCGGCTCAGTTCTGAATTTGATACTGTTAATCACGATATATTGCTAGGAATACTAGAGATTATGGTGTTACAGCACAGGAAAAACACTGGCCCATTTTCGCTCACATTTATTAAATAGGAATCAATTTGTTGAGATACAGTGGACACAAAATAATAACATAATATGCTATAAATCTAGTATTGCTTACATACATAAAGAAGTTACACAGGGTTAAATTTTAGGACCAATTTTTTTCATTATTTTTACCAATGACCTGATAACGTTTATACACAATGAAGTTCAAAACACTAAATTGGTCCTTTTTGCTGATGACACTAATGCGGTCATAACTGCCTCAATAGGCAAGAATCAATATCTGTTTCGTCCTGCGACCCGATTCGCCTCAATTGGATTGCAACGCCATCTACATATTGCTTTGAACGATTATTTCAAAATCGTGACTGGTCTCAAGGGCACAGGAGGCTTGTTTCTCCTGTATAATTTAACATGTGGCCAACCTGCTTGTACAAGCTGTTACAAACCGCCTGAAGGTGCGACTCGCTCGCATTTCGCACGCGATATGAATCCGCAACTTATGAGCACTCTGAAACCGATTACAATGAGCTCTGGCAGTTGGTACAGCAATTAATATGCTTTAACGATACCGTAAGAGACGAAAAGAAGACTGAGAGAGACGAGATTCAAGCGAAAGCTGAAATGTTACAGCTATTTGAAACATAAACACATATTTGTATGTTTAAGTAGTCACTACTGAAATAGCATATTCTTATGTATTAAAGACAAGGTTGCCTAGCCCGCCAGTTGTGACTGGATGGGGGCTTTCCTCATACTTATTTACTATAATAAAAGATAACAATAAAAATGCTGACCTATTTAACTAAAGATACTACTGAATCTTAATGATAAATTCAAGATTTATGAAAATCAAACATTTACAAGTATGGT
The DNA here is from genome assembly GCA_947086415.1 of Pammene aurita. Lineage (NCBI taxonomy): Eukaryota > Metazoa > Arthropoda > Insecta > Lepidoptera > Tortricidae > Pammene > Pammene aurita. The sequence goes on from OX352308.1 coordinate 1,878,201, forward strand.
AGTGACACCTTTTGTTGAATAACACGAACTACCGAACTGACTTAAGTAATAACTGTGACGCACGGGGTAGTTATCTGAGCATTTGTAAAAATTCATACTAAATGACCTAGATGGCGTAGATGAGCCACTTGTTTTGACGTTTGTAGACTGTGTGTTACATGAAACAAGTGTTAAACAAAATTGAACCTTATAAGTAATACAATATGGTTGGAAACTGATTGAAATTGCATAACGTCGTTACGTCATTTGAGAAATTACACGACGCTAAGTCAACTAGACACGCTAATTGCATAAGCAAGTTACGCGTCGCCATTACAGTAGACAATTATTGTATGAAATGTCGCCATTAGGCACCACCAATACGCATGCACTTTAGACGGAGCTAATAAGCGTCGCCAGTACAAGACACCACTATTTTAGTATAAAAGGGAACGGCGGGGGCTTCAAGGATTCATGGGACGTGCATCGAAGCTACTACTGTTCGGACGTATCGACACCTACGCGCATCTCGCAATTATTATTTTCTTAATAATTTGCCGGATAAAGCGGCCCGGCTTCTAGCCGGAGGGGACCACGTCCTGAAGAGCTACATCGCGGGAGGTTGACCTTTCGCCGTATGCCCGAACCCGGTCCCGCTAAAACGGATGCCCCGGGCCAAGGTATGCGGAGATTGGCTCCAGCCAACCACGAAGAACGTCACGGAGCTTTCGAAATAAGCTTTCATTGAAAATGGAAGACGACGCGGAATGGAGGGGTAGGTTGAGAAATCAACATTCCGACCTACCCACCCAAGAAATCAATGTCACAGAAGCACACGAAGAAGAAGCCTACGTAGCGCAGGGATCTCCCCCGACGCTACCGTCACCTACGTTGCGGCTGTTTTCGCCCGCTGCGACTGCTGACGAGCCCCGGGCCCCCATGGAGGGGTTAGAATCGGACACGATTTTGATCTCCCATATTATGGGGTCCGAGCACATGTCGGCGGACCTGAGGGCGTGGCTGGCCGCCTACGTCCGTCTCTCTGGCCACATGATGGGGCTGGAGACAGAGCTGCTGCCGGAGGATGCCCCGCTCCTGGAGTTCCTCAAGGCTCACCCGAACATCATCAGGGCCGCGAAGCGCCCCCGCGAGAGCCCGCAAGCACCCGCGGGGACCGAGAAACGTCCCTGTTTGAAGAGGTCGCCACCAACTGACCCAAGATTACGCCCCCGCCCAGCAGGGGACACCAACAAAGCCACCACCACACCGCCAGCCGCCAAACCACAGCGAAAGTCGAAGCCGAAGAATCAAGACGCGCCTTCAACCTCACACGCAGCAAAAGCGGCCTCTGCTGCCAACCCCCGCGAGGAGGAAGAAGAAGGACAGCAGCAACAAGCCCAGGCCAGGAAGGAGAGGTACCCGCCTATAACGGTCCCTCGCCTACCAGACTGGCGCAAGACCCTTAAAGACATCTCCGAGAAGCTCGGGTACTCTCCGCACACCAAAAGCTCGGGGCAGGGTGTGCTGTTTACCCCAAAGTCAGGCGAGGAGTACCGGGCGGTCTACGCCCACCTTGCCGAAGTAGAGGCATCCCTCGGGGCAGATCGTGCGCACGAGATGGAGTGGCACGTCTACCTGAGGAACGACGAGAAGCAGCTGAAGGTGGCTCTCAGAGGGCTGCCCATGGACACACCGCTGCAAGAAATAAAGGAAGCGTGCTTGGAGCTCGGATACCCCGTAGCTCACATCAAGCAGATCAACGCCAGGGGAGGCCGGCCGGGCTGCATCTACTTCTTGCAGCTCTCCGGCCCCCCGCGGGAATTCAAGACGATCTACGGGGTACGAGAGCTCCTCTACCTCCCGACCGTCAGATTTGAAGCATGGAGAGGGAAGGGCGGCCCGCCCCAGTGCCACAGGTGCCAGGGCTTCCGCCACCACTCCCAAGGCTGCCACCGGCAGCAGAAATGCGTCCGCTGCGCCGGAAACCACCAGGCAAAGCAGTGCCAGAGGCCCAGGGAGCAACCGTGCACGTGCGCCAACTGCGCGGGACCGCACCCTGCGAATCATAAGAGATGCCCAGTTTACATCCGTGAGGCCCGCAACTGGAGGAAGGCGGGCACTAAAGCGCACGCCGTCCCCATAAGGACTGGCAAGGAGGCGGGGACACCAACAAGACAGCCCACGGTGGAAGAGACGGCACCATCTTCACTGATGGCGCCGGCCAACGCCCCCAAACAACGGGGCGCTCAACCACCCCCGCCCACCAACAACAAGCTCACGGAAAAGAAGAAGAAAAAGAAAAAGAAGCAGGCGGCGCCGCCCACCGACGCCACCACCATCCAGGCGCCCGCTGAGAAGACAACGGCGCCGACTCCCGGCGCCGAAACCAATACGGTGCAGACCCCTACACCCGACGCGGAAATGAAGCCGGCGACGCCAACTCCCGGCTCCGTCCCCCCTCGGGTGAAGACTCCTGCACGCGTCGAAGAAACACGCAGCCCACAGGCAGAGATAGAAAAGCGAAAACAAGAAGAAGAAGCCAAAAAGAAATACGCAAGAAACCTAGAGTGGTTCGAAAGAACCTATCCCGGCGTCGAAAACACGCCAGTGCAGCCTCCTACATATGAAACAATAGTGGAGTTAGAGCTGCCGGCGATTGCCGGCCCCTACATCCCCAAGCTACGGGCTCTATGCCATCAATGGGCGGCCAAAAACGACCCGATCGCATCGAAGCCAGAGATAGAAAGATCACTAGAACACGTCCAAATGCTACTAAGAGCATGTGAAACAGCAGCAGCACAACCCACTCCGGAGCAGCTCCCTGCAGCGGAAATGGAAGAGAAGCAGACGGGGCCGTACACCGGCCCCCTCACCCCACAGGTGCTACGGAGGCTCGGCCTAGACCACAACGCCGACATACCAGCACTTAAAGCAGTATCAGAAAACATGAAGCTGTGGTCAGAATGGTGCGGCGCTAAGCGGCACTAAGAAGATAACGACCCGATTAACTCGGGCGTTGACAGACCGAGCCGTCGTCACGGCTCGCGACAGTCGCAGCTAAAGAGAGCAGAAAGCTCTGATATAGCACCCTCACGCCCTCTATGGGGAGTGTGTAGAAGACATCATACGTACGTCAAGGATTCATTCAAATCTCTGCGTTCGGACCGACAAGTGACTCTGGTTAATTAAATTAGTGGTAAGTGCAAAATTCTGCTATATTTTTCTATCTCTGTGTTTGGTCTTATGTGCAATAACTATATTGTCGTAATGCTGTGACTTGGAGATGAGTCTCTGTTCTCCGATTCAGGAACCAGTGAGGTTTCTGTAGCGGGGAACTTTGACATCAGATATATGTGGAGTGTTGCACTTTATTGTTTTAAAGTTGTGTTAGTTTCTTATTCTTTTATGTAAACTTAAAGTCTATGTGTTTTGTTATATTATAAAAGCCAGAAGCTGTCCAGACATCAGTCGTTTGACGGGCTAGCTATAACCATAACGGTGATAAGCGTGGCTAGCCTGGGGTCCGTTTTGTTACCAAGTTGATGGTGCTTGGCAATCCTTCTTTACCAACATAAGGATTGAAACACCTCTTAAGGTGCCATCCCTGGTTCCGAGGTCCAGCTGTTAGGCAAAGGCGGGGGCCACATAATTTTATACTAAGTTGGCCATTCGGGATATCCGAACCCGCTGATGTCTGCAGTAATCGGTGCCAGAGGTCTTGTTAAATATGTTTATATATTTCTTTATATACACCGGATAGGGCCGAGTTACTATTCGCCACCCTGGCCGCGGCCGTGAATGGGGGACTCACTTACACGGGCCTATAGTTTTGCTATCTCGACTTCGCCCATCGAACTGTACAGATTCTATAGGGATACATTATGTATATTTCAAGGTATTAAGCTGATGGTAAGAACAGCTGGTATTTTGAATGTACTAGATTAGGGACGATAGACGATAGGGTAGAGTCACACACACTTTCTGAGAAAGCAGGTAGGGTTTTTCTTCCTCAGGTTTTCATGATTTTATTAAAAACAGGTGGTTCTTTAAAGCAATATATTTACTACTTGTATGGTGGGTTTTTGACTTTGAAATCTTTTGGTATTGAGTAAATGAGATCATTGTTCTAAAAGCAAATCTTTGTAATTCTATATTTCTAGGTTCCTATAGCGAAGGCAAGGTATCTCTGGAATATAGTGTCTGGTCACATTCTATTTAATTTAATTTATGTCTTGGGATAGTAAGTCAGTCTGAGATGGATGACTGACTTGCTCCTGACGCCAATCGATGCAGTGCGTTGGGAATACATCAAACTGATGCTATGAATGGCTGGTTTGACTCTTCTGTTTAGGTCACTACTTTAGTATTTTGCCTTTGTTTTAGATAAACCTAGAAATATCAGCTTTTAATATGTTGAGAATAAATATTGGGCATGTCAAAAAAGATTGACATTATTTAGTTTGTTTTAGCGTTTCTTCTCATTTAAAACTAGGATATGAAACACTGATTATGTTGTGGAGTTTAGGAATACCTAATAACAATAATATAAAATAAATTGGGTATTAGGTTAGCGTGGCCATACATCATCCGTCCATGACGACAAGCTGGTGTTTGCATTATTAAGATGTAGATAAAATATTTTGCCCAAGACAAATATATTTCCCTATTAGCTAGCTAGGAGGATAATGGGTTTGAAAGGGAAATATCCAAGCAAACTATAAGGACCTGTTGTCGCATGCACACGGCCACCGTTAGGAGGCGGTTGATGATATTAATTCTTTAAATAAATAATATTTTATAAGACTACTAACTATCTTTAACCATGTTGAGCAAATATTCTACTATACAATCTATGAAATCAACTAATCTTATATTGAACTTATAATTCCTTTGTTTACTCATCAATCTACTTTATTTCTTAAAATCTACACAACATTTAAACTTTCTTCGGATAACTCGTGTGTAAAATTAAGCTATTAAAATTGTGATTGTGTTTCGAGAGTTCGGAAGGTTCATCAGTCTTTCATTAAAAGAATTTGGGTTACACGGAGCATTTCGGAGGGTCCCCAATACCACTAGACGAATCACCATGGCCATGTTAAGGGATTTCGCGCTCCTTACGTTTAGGTTATAAGGGATGATGAGAGGACGGTACAATTTTGGTGCCGATGACGTTGGATTTATTTTGAGTTCAATTTCATAAAGGTTTATTTTAGCAGCTTCATGGCTACAATTTTGATGCCGAGATGCGGGATTTAAGCAGCTTGTTAGCTGCAATTTTGTTGCTTGTGAAATGGAAGTGAATACTGGCTGTTTTTTTTTTGGATTTTCGAAACACAATTACCTACCATAACTATCTTTTTGACCGGTCTTTCAATATCTCAATGACTTGCGTTCAAAGAAGGATAATTACATAACTATCTGTAATACTAATGTATCTCGTATATTAATTTCTGTTTTGTTTGAAAATTTTACCATAGTATCAGTGGGTAAGGGGTCTGAAGTACAACAAACTTTGAATCACATTGATACCTACTTGTTTTGTTTTGTGTGATATCCAGGGCAAAATAACTTGTGGTCGCACTCATATTTCGCTGTTTCAAACAATAACAAAACACTTAAAATCACTAACTACAAACTCAAGGCAATAAGCACCACTGACTATAAATTTTGTTTCTGTTGAATTCACTCAACATTTGTGAATAAGAGCACTTTTAACGTATTAACACACAGTAGTTTATCATTTTTGCGTATCGTTCATATCAAATTATTGAAGAAAGAATGGAATTTCGCGAAGGAGAAAGAAATCTAAAATATATCTTCATTGTTGTTATTTTTTTTTTTGATGACCATGGATACAAGTTTTTGGCCAAATATTGACGTTTAATTATTCAAGGTTGGTAAAATAAAGAATAATTGTGTAGCACAGCGGTCATTCAATCACTGTGCATTTGATTAAACTAAGTTTGATACTTTAATATTTGTCATCATTAATTGATCATGTTTCACCATAACAACACTGATCCTGTGCGTCGGAAAATTATGATATAAAGATGTATACTCATCCTTAGGGTGTTATCATCGTGTATAAATACCTTTAAAACCGGCTTACGTCAATGTCACCACTCCACCTTGACACTTAGAGGTTAGGCAAGACAATACTGATTATTCATTAATAAGTTAATAACACAGTTATAGTAAAACTTAATAATAAAATCTTGTAATATGCATGAAAATATGATGAAGAGTTCGGAAACTCTAGTGAAATGTTATTAAGGGGAGGAGGACTGAATGCGCTTGCTGTTTTGGATTTTCACTACTCAGTTAAATATTCTATAGAAACAAGGAAGTGTCTGATGAAACTGACGAACAACCATTCGTTTTAATATTGTCTTAAGATTTTAAGGTATCTTAACTAAAGGGTTTAGGGATAGGTGAGGTTTAATAATTGACCAAATAATATAAAATAATTTTATTAAAAATAAAAAACAAACATGCATAATTAAACTATAAATTAAGTAACAAATTTTTTTTATCAAATAAAAAAAAAAAAAAACAAACAATTGGAAATCTTCTCTCATCTGAAAAAGAAAAAAAAAAAACACAGTATTAGTACACAATAGTATGATCAGATTTAGTTGAGATAGGTGGCTAAAAGCTATAGTTGACCCGGGGGCGAGAAATAACATACATAAACTACATTTAAGGTGCTGACTAAGAATGGAAAGACCAATAAGAAAAAGGACTGCAACAGCCAAGGTGCGGGCTCAAGAACCACCCAGGCAAAATAGAAAAACACCAGCTCCTGTAATGCGAAAACGAAGAAATGAACCTGTCATTACTAGAACAATAAAGAAAAAGCCAGTAAAAACGCCAGGACGAGGTTTATTCTATAACATGCTAAGAAGAACAGAACAAAATATGGTTGCAGGGCTAGGTCAACTACGAGACGAATTACAAGCAGCAATTTATCCAGTACAAGAAGAAGTGCCTCAAGATGAGACTGCAGAAGAAGCCCTACAAGCTGAACCAGTACATCAACCAGAGATAAATCAAGAAGAAAGAAAAAACATCATATATAACATCAAGAATGTGAACTTAGAGCGACCAAAATTTGGAAAAACATCTTCACATCCGATAACCTTTCTAGAAGATTTAGATGCTTACTTAAGGAAATCCTCATTAGAAGGTCATGTAATCGAAACAATCTTGGAATGTCTGGAGGGAACTGCGAGGGATTGGGCCCGTGTCTACAAAAATCAATGGACTTCAGTTGAAGATTTTAAGAAAAGTTTTCTCGAGTCATACTGGGGAGAATTTGAACAAAACGAGCTTCGACGAAAGATAGTGCATGGGTATTGGGACAAACATGAAGAACCATTCATGCATAATTACTTCATCAAGATGGTGGGACAAGCTAAAACACTTAATTGTGATATATCTGAAAAACAACTCGTCTCTGACATCATGAGACATTTCCCTCGCTATATCCAACAATTCCACATTACATCGAAAACAACTACCATCTTAGAAGCAGCTGAACTTTTAAGATCAATGGATGAAGTAAACAAACAAGAATTTAAACCCAACACAAACACTACTACAAAGGCGGCTGAAAAAAAGAAGACTCCTCTGAACAACTACCCAAATTGGCGGCGACCAGAGAAGGCGGATCAGAAGAATACAGCAGCACTGCAAGGAGTGGTCATCGAGGATCCGGAAAACTAAATGTGGCTGGTAAAAACGTCCCCGGATCAGCTATGGATAGGGTCAAAATTTTAAAAATTATGGCAAAGATGGACTGGAAGCCTGGTCAATTAATTGGCATTAATGGAAAGGGATTGCGTGCACCTATAGAAGTAAAATTAACAAGTAGGGAACAAAATGAAGGACTAGGATATAGTCAAAATAATGAGATTGAAGATGTAGAACTAGATAGTATGGTCAACATTTTAAAATTAAAAGGGGAACAAATTGAGCTAATTGGTAGTGAGAAAGTTATAACTTCGGTATTTGAGGAGTTAGAGAATGAAAGAGCTAATCGGGACCAATTTAGATCAGAAATAATAATACATGTTCGCGATTATGATATAGCAGCTTTGCTTGATACTGGAAGTGATGTCACTTGTATATCACAGGAATTATGGCACGAAATAAAACATAAATATCCGGATATTCCAATTATGCCAGTAAAATCCTTTTTCATTAAATCGGCTTCGGGACATAAAAGTAAAGAAATAAAAGATATGATTTTGTTACCAGTACGAATAGAAGATCTTACTTTGGATATAAATCTCTTAGTAATTCCGGATTTGAGCTTTCCTTTAATATTAGGATTTGATTGGCTAAAAGAAAAAGAAGCGACCATACAGCTCTGTAAAGATGATTGTGGTATTAATATTCATCACAAAGACAAGAACGTATGGGTTAGGTTTCATACTCATGAAGACTCGTTAGAGTGGGGAAATCAGGCTTACATAGAGGAGTCTCGATCACCAGGAACTTATACAACAGGAATAGCTTTGCAAAATAGTGAACAACAGGATTTACATAATGTACTTGAGAGACACAAGGGCTTGTTTGAACCAAGATTAGGAAAAGCTAATTGTTATGAACACATCATTAAAATGGAAAAACATACACCGGTAGTAAAGAAAACATACCCTGTGCCTTATGCATATAGAGATAAGGTTGAAAGTAAATTAATAGAGTTAGAGAACCAAGGAATAATAAGTAGATCACAAACTGAATATTGCAGTCCATTAACATTTACACTAAAAAAGGATGGCTCAATCAGGGTATTATTAGATGCTAGGGAAATAAATAAATACATGATTGCAGAAACTGAGAAACCATCATTACAATTGGACGTTCTGAATTCATTTCATGGGGCAAATTTTATAAGTGTCATTGACTTAAACAACGCTTATTTTCAAATACCCATATCCAACGAGAGTAAGAAATACACTGGTTTCACATTCAATGGAAAATCATATGTCTATAACGTTCTGCCCCAAGGACTTAAAACTTCAGTAGGGAGTTTCAGTAGAGCTATGGACAAGATAATAGGGCATGAAGTACGCGAATTCTGTGTAAACTACCTGGATGACCTAGCAATTATTACCACAGGGAACTTGCAACAACATTTAGAACATATAGACGTCATACTGGGAAAACTAGAAAAGGCTGGTCTCACTTGCAATCTAGAAAAATGTAAATTCCTGTGCAAAAAAGTGAACATGTTAGGGTACATAATAACCACAGAAGGAATTAGGACTGATCCAGACAAAATCAAGGCAATACAAGAGTTTCCAATTCCTAAAAAAATAAAACATGTGAGGGCATTTTTAGGACTTTGCAATTTTTATAGAAGATTTGTACCTAAATATAATGAGTATATACAACCATTGTGTAATTTACTAAAAAAGACTGTGACTTGGCGATGGGGCCCAACAGAGCAACAAGCGTTTGACAAAATAAAATCAAGCTTTATTGATGCTGTTCAACTCCAACATCCAGATTTTAGCAAACCATATTACTTGCAGACTGATAGTTCAGGCATTGGGTTGGCCGGGGTGCTTTATCAGTTAGATGAGAATGGACAGATGAAGATTTTGGGATTTCATAGTAAATCTTTGCGAGGGGCTCAGTTAAATTACACTACATCGGAAAAAGAATTCTATGCTGTTATAGCCACTCTAGAGAAATTTGAGACATATTTAAGGGGTTCTAAGGTCATAATACAAACGGATCATAAGTCACTACTGTTTGTTAAAAACTGGAAGTTGTTTAATGCTCGAATCATAAGATGGATAAACTATTTAGAACAATTTCAATATGAAATGGAACATATTAAAGGCAAGGAAAATATAGGAGCAGACGTATTGTCTAGATATCCTCCCCAGAGTGACTTATTACAGGAAGATAAAGTAAGACTACCCGAAATACTTTATACAGAAGCAGGAGTGAATAAAGTATTAATATATAAAATGAAGAGAATACCAGAATTGCAAAGACATGATCCAGAAATTAGAGAAATCATTCAAAAATTAGAAAATATGAATTGCACTGTTAAGACAGGAAGAATAATTCAAAGATGTTCTTTAGAAAACGGGACTCTATATTTCACTCCAGACAAAGTAGGGGGAAAAGTAATATTTCTACCAAGGGAACTGATAAACGAAACAATTCAGCAAGTACACTTAGAAATGGGACACCAGGGGGCGTATAAGGTGCTTAAATATATTAAAGACAGATTCTACTGGAGGGGTATGACTAAAGAAGTAAAACAGATGCTGAGATCATGTCCAGTATGTCAAATGGTGAAAACAGACAATATAAAATATGTAGGGCCTTGCCAATCAATAACGACTAATGATATAGGAGATCTAATCATGGCTGACTTATATGGACCTTTACCATCAGGACAATTCGGTATGAGTTATATTTTAGTGGTTCAAGATTCCTTTAGTAAATTTGTCAAGATGTACGCTTTACGGAAAGCAACCGCAGCGAGCGTAGTAGGCCGAATGAGACAGTTTTTCAAAATAATTAAGCCAAAGGCATGCATGACAGATAACGGTAGTCAATTTATTAGCGATCAATGGTGTAAATACATGAAGGGAGAAGGGGTAAGAGTCATATATACTACAGTTCGAAATCCACGACCCAATACCACTGAAAGGGTTAATAAGGAATTTGGAAGGCTATTTAGGACTTATTGCGAGAAAAAACATCAGAGCTGGGTTAAAGTTTTGCCTAAATTGGAAATTTTGTATAACAACTCATTTCATGACAGTACTGGTTATACACCTTGTGAAATAATGTATGGACAACCTACTCAACTTTCTTTTGATAAAGACATCAGAAAAACCATTCATTTGAATATATCAGATGTAAGGGAAAAAGCACAAATTAATTTAAAAAAGGCAGCTAGTACTAGACAAGCCAAATTTAATCAAAAATTTCGATTGATCCAGTATCAAGTGGGGGACTGGGTTAAGATTAAAAGGGTTAATAAATCAAATGCACAACAAAAAATAACAAAGAAATTTGAGGCAATCTATGAGGGACCTTATGTCATAGCCGCAATTCCTTTTCAGAATGTGCACATTCTAATAAACCCATATACAAATGCTGTAAGAGGGAAATTCAACACCATACATCTCTCTAGATACTATAAAGACAAACCGACCATAGCTGGTCCGGGGGCGAAAAATATGCCAGGTTAAAATGTATATATATATCTGTGTAAGGATAATGTTGATAATAGGATACTGATTTAAATTATAAAAAAAACTCTAAATTGTATTGTTATAAATTTTGTTTTATAATTTGATTAGGATGAATATTATACGAATTATTTTATAATTACAGAAGTCTTATGTTTTAATTTCATAACAAGTAGAAAGTGTATTGATATTATATGTTGATGTTATGTTGAGAAATTGTATTGTGAAAATAATTCTAATTAATATAAGTGACCTGTTTTGTATTTTTTTTATTGGAAGATGTGTTTTCTTTTTTAATAAAGTTTATGTTAAACACACTACTTTGTTTGTTTTTTATCTTAGTATAGAACCAAGAAAGAGAAATTTGATTAGGACAGGCTACAATAATTAATGGTAAATTTCTAACACACAAACAAGTTTTGTGACAATCTTTTTTTTTTTTTTGAATACTTCAAAAGGAAAATTAAATGACTAAAGAGATATGTCTATAAAAAAAAAAAGAGAGAAAAAGGAAGGAGGAGCACAGTTGAGTACTAAGGGAAAAATTCAGTTTAGGTATCACGCTGTAGAGAACATAGAGGGCCTGCCAGCACAGCACAACAAAACAGAATCAGAAAGAGGTTGGGTAAGTAACCTGACAATTTCAACTAAGAATTATAAAAAAATATATATAAATCATAATTAATAATGATTTACAAATCCAATTCAGGAAGGGTTTCAAATTAATCAGGATACTTGAACCCATTTTGTATATAGCTTTGAAAACAATCATTTCATCATGCTAAAATTATATTATGTCATATGCAAAAATAAATATAATTACCTCGATTGAAAACATGATCTTGTTCTTGAAATATAATCAACATCTGAAAAACAAGAAACAGAATTATGTGTGATGCTATCATTAGGAACATAAAGTCGTCAGAAAGGGAGGGAAAGGAGAAATTCCAAAATCAAGTACTAGGTTAAGTTTTCACATAATAATGATTGACAGTTGATACGAAGATGCGTTCAGAAATTGCTCTAAAGTTTAGAAACGATCAGACAAAACTAGGACCTACAAAAGGTAAGAGACAAGATAATGAGATGTCATAAACTTCTGGTGAGATTATAATATGTACAAAATATAAAAATAATCATAACCTAGGGTTGTTATCGATTGACGATCAATCAGCAGCATAATTGGCTACTCATTCACGTCTGTAAAGTGTTTAAATGGACCTCTTAACGCATGGATACACTTAGAAATATAAGTTAAATCAAATTTAATTTAAGCTACTTAGAAAAAAATAATAATACAAAGTGAATATGAAAGAAAAAAAAAAACAAGGAGAAGATACTTTTAAGAAATAATGCGATAAAGATAATACAAAACTCTGAGCAGAAACTAAACGCAATGGGAGAAGGTTTTTGACAGATCGAAATAAGTAACTTAATAAATAGGTATGAACAGACCTAAGGTAACCTAACATTTAATCAAAATAAAAGGAACCTAAAAAACAAAGATTGTGTAGATGCAAATATTTACCTTTTTTTTTTTGTAGGACAACATTTATGGATCTTTCAACTGGAATCAAAGAAGAAAACATGGGTGATTGTTAATGAAAATACACAAGGAGGAGAAAGATATAAATATAGAATATCAATTTATATCTTACTACATGATTGTTGGGCTTGACTGAAAGGGTGGGCGGAGAATGAGGCCTTAGAGGGCGAGGAGCAAAGGGCCCAGTAGTCTAAAAAAAAAAAAATGTGAATATATATATCACATTGAAAGCAACATTTTTTTTTTCTTTCTAATATAAACAGTAAATGTATGTCAAACAGAAGTTGAATATAGATGAAAGTTTATTATACCACATTAAGAAAAAGGGGCCCATCTGGATGCTCGCACTGAAAATGAAATTATATATATATATATATATATATATATATATATATATAAAGAACAAGATCTATAATGTGTGGAACTAAGTGGACCTAAGATACTCACCACTATATCTAGAAGATCATCCAAAACTGAGGGCTCCGGGAGAGGTTCCTGCTAAATAGAAAATTAAAGGTGAACCTTTATGTACATATAAAAAAAAAAAAAAGAAGAAAAGGAAGATGTTATGTTTTAAAATATTTACCGCTATGTCAAGCAAGTCCACAGAGCTCAACTCTGGGAATAGATTCTGTAAACAATAAACAGAAAATTTAAAACATGAACCCGATTATATACATAGCTATGGAGGAAACCTAGTTTGAAATACTTGCCTCTACATTGGGGGGATCATTGAGCGAAGTGGACTCTGGAGAATGTTCCTACAAACAACAAATAAAACATTTGAAGTAAGCTCCTATGCATGGGACCCTAAAGAATAATGAGTTACCTCTACATTAGCAAAGTCTTCAGCAAGAGGCTCCGGATTTGGACCCTGTTAACAACAAACAAAGAAATGTGTAATTTGGATTTATTAAATACAAATAAAGTTATAGTAAAACCTCATAAATAAAAGGAAAAATTTACAGACTTACTTCTTCAAAAAAGGCATCCAGGTCCAACACAATGTCGTCCAAGTCCGGCGGCATAGGCTAAAAATAATAATAATATATATATATATATAAAATGTCATTGTTAATGAAATAATTTTAATAAATGTAAAATAAATACCGGCATAATCACTACCCCCGGATTAGGGTCCTGAAGGGATGCCGGCTGTTCGACATTTTCAGCAAGCTAAAACAAATGAAAGTAAGTTAACAAAAGTAGAAAAGTATGTATATATATACTTTGTCTCCGTGTAATTAGCCACTACGATCCATTATTAGATAAGAAAGTAATCATATAAGGCAAACGAGAGACCTGGATCTCAATAAAGGAAAATTACACTCTAATACTCAACAAATTAGCGCCAAGAACCCGACTGTCGGGATCTCTGTTCATAGTTACCAGAAACTTCATATGACGAATGCGTAGCTACAAGCGTAGCTTTGGGTGACATTGGAGACGCTAATAAAGTAAGCATGTGAATAACCAAAGTGGATAAGTGAATATTAGATCATCCTTACCGGATCTCGGGGAGTGAACATTTGTTCCGCCTCTTCTTCCAGTCTTTGCTGTCTCTGAAGAGAAGTGATATTATGAAATGAAATGAGATGAACATTAGGAGGAAACCAGTCTGGATAATTTACAATCTTGTTAAACGCTAGGATGGAAGTGATATTTTACGATAAAGTGAAACATATATTTATATATATACTTACTTCTAGGCGTCTCAATTGTGCTCTTTTATTTTTCACCCAACGATTCACGTCGGCGGTCGTATATTGTATACCAAATATATCTGTACACATATCTATGAGGTATCTTTTGGCTATACGCCTTAAACTTCTTTTTTTATTGAACTTATTGGTTTTGTCCCACAAAATGTGGAAATAATTAGATAAGATTGACATGGGTGTGTCCATAATAATTAGTTTATATTTTTTTGATTAAGGAAAAGAAAGTGGGCGATAACGGACAAAATATAAGTACCTTAATTTTAAAATTGTAACGAAACCTCTAAATATACCTACAAATAATTAGATCCATCTGGTGCCAAGTAGCGGTAATATTGTAAAGTTAAGATAACTAACTGTTCATAATTAACTGATAGATGGCGATCAAAGAGGGACACATTGCACGAATTAACCCAAGAAATGAATATGGGACTTAACAAGGAAATTGGAAACTTCATAAATATTTTAAAGGGTTGATCAATTTTATTCATAGCCGACTATAAGATATAACACTTGTCATGAGTTATATAAATTTCATATAACAAGCTCCATCTGTTGGTGAATGGCGACTTCACAATGGAGTTTGGTTGACGATTTTAAAATAGTTTTGCCAAAATGTTGTCACTACTCGACGATAGGAAATCTGTGTGCAAATAATGTAGTGTGTTTACGGAGTCTGCTATACACCGACTTGTTGATAATCAAGACAAAGGAAATTTTTAGCGTATATACTCATGTATGTTTTTTTTTTCTGTGGAATAAAATTTTCTCTTCTCACTTAAGCACTTAATTGTGTCATTGCAAAATAATGCGTTAAACTACATACCTATCTTTTAAAAGCATTGTATGCACTGATGCAAGAAATGAAACCAAACTTGGACAAAGACATGGATAGGAGAAGCAATTACATATTTTCTGTCATTACAGTCATTTTGCGGGCGGCTGGTATGGGGAGTTGGAGGTGGTTAATAGTGGCTAATATTTTTGGTGTAACGGATGTATCATGATACTGGTGTTGTTTACGCAATGAAATCCCGCAAAGTGTCGTTGTTCGCTGGCCGCCGCAAGTATGTGCACACATGTTGCAAGCGCTTTTCTTGTGGGATTTTGATGAATATGTCGTTTCTTTGCATTATGGAATGTGTAAGAACAAACTACTACTTATTATTGTTTGTTTCTAACGAATTAGGATACATATATATATCGCCCGTGCCGTACATTTTGTAAATTATGTGGTTTTACATGATCACGGTTTCTTGTTTTTTTTCGCTTTCAACAGAGGGAGGACTTAAATGTTTTCATGTTTGCAAGTGGGAATAGTTGATATCATTGTAAATAAAAATGTACAAAAAAAAAAAAAATTTTTTTTAACTACTTCCGGGTGAAAACTTTGTAGGAATTTTTGCATATATTATCTATAAATGCCCCGTAGGAATGAATGGGAGAAAAGTCGGGCTATTATAGATTGATGTTTGGCGCAACCGTATCTTTCCTGTACTATGTCCCTTAACGGGAATGCGTTGGTCATCTATCTAAAACTTTGAGGATTCGACCAACTGGGGTCGCCATTGACGGATGTTCCACCTGCCGAGAAGCATGTGATCAGTGCCCATGCACATGTATGGACTGACGTTTGTCTGACGCGTATGTTTGTGTGTTGCATACTAGTGGCCATACGTTTGGCGTTCCCCTTCCCCGCAGAAATCGGAGAATTTTTTTTTTTGTGTCGTAAAAAAAAAAAAAAAAAAAACAGACATGGCTACTCCATCCGGGTTGAATTCTCTAAGATCTAAAAATACACTCTGTCCACAAAGTTTGTTTGACAGCTATAAAAACGGAAGAGATGAAAACAGTGTTTAGTAGTGGTTCTAACCTTATTTATTATGTTCTACAAAGATTTATCAGTGGTAAAAGTGAAGAAGAAAGTCTTAATTAGTGATGAGAAGTGTTTAATGGAGAGTGATAAAGTGAAAATGTGACGGAAAATAAAATAAAATACGTGTGAAATCTAGCAATACAATGTGTTGTGATAAAAATAAAGTATATTGTGAAGTAAAATTAAAAGCATAAAGTGCCTGATAACTCGAAAAGTAAGTAGTAAAGAATAGAACCTGGCAAAGTAGTGATTTAAGTAATTGAGAGGCTTTTATATCTAAACACTGGGAACATGAATGTTTCAGGGGTTTTTCTATAAAAAAAAAAAAATATAACCTTCCTTGTTACTATAACCTGACCGAAAAGATTAGGAGCAGCTTGTACTTTTGGGATTTCCTTCAACAAAATAAATCACTAAAATTATATCAATATTAAGTGTTGAATTTGGTACGTTCAAGATGTGTGTATGATGAATTGCTGTGTGGGTATCACTCTTATTCTAAAGATACATTCGGATGGGGGCATGGTAATTCATTTATTATATTATATTTCAAAATGATTTTAAGAACATGCGGGAGGCTTTGGAATTACAAATGGAAAACTCATTTTATGAATAAAAAAATATATATATATATAATTGCAACTTAATCTAAAGGGGTCTAATTATTATTTATTTTTTTTTGAAAAAAAAAAAAAAGGGGGGAATGTGATGTTATAATATGATTTATATAGGGGGGACTAGTTCAACAATTATGATTATACATAATCAACATTATATCATTTAATAAAATAATTAAAACATTTTCAAATTTAGATTGCACATCGAAGCGTTGGCTGTCTGTAGAAACCGAAGCGAATGTGTAAATGAGGAGGAATGTATGATTTTGTGAGTGGTTACTGTCTTAATGGTTATGTGGATGCATATAAGAGATGAATGTAAAGAGGTGGGTGAGTGAAAGATGATGAATGTATTACGAGTAAGTGGGTTGATACAGCTAGACAAATGGCTAGAGTGCAGTCAAACTGGATTAGTCGGTTTTTACAGGGGAAACGAAATGGGGAGGGTATGGGACAAATTGGTCGATAAAATCTTATCAGTTTAGGATAAAATCGTTTTACGATTAGACCCGTTATAGGGGTATTTTTTACTGACTAAATACTCTACAAGGTATGAAGATTATAACAAATCCACACACCTCGTAGTGGATAAGGTATATTCGACAATTACACATGATCATGAGCCATAAAATAAAATAAAACTACTAGGCTCTATTTATAAGGGTTTCTTTTAACATATACATTTCTTTGATATGTCTTAGGATGTGATCATCCAGAAGGTATTTTGCTCATTCCGTAGCAAAACATTCTTACGTTAACACTTATATTAGAAAAGTATATTTGGTTCTAAGTGATGTAAGCAAACAAATTTGTTTGTCATCCTTTTAATAATATTTGTGAAAACTTTAAGGTTGTTTTGTGTATAAAAAAAAAAAAAACGCACAAAATAATCTTGGGGGGTCGAATAGCCTTGTGTCATTACGAGACATTCGCCAAGAAAACGTGACTGTGAGTTGGTGGAGCAGAGAAATTTGGTTCGAATTTTGACAATGAAATTTGAACGCTTCGTACTTATAAAAAGGTCTTTTTGTTTTGTATGGGAAGTTTTTGTGTACTCATTAGTTTCCAAAATGAAAAAGGATTACGGTTCATAGGGTGGACAAGAATACCTGCCGCAACCGGGGTGAGGGCACAAAAGCGGATCATTAGGATCTACCAGGCTCACAACCTGATATCTCTGGCAAAATGAGAATTCATGGGGAAAAGGTTGTCAAGTGATCATTGTTAAGAATTCCAAGAGCCTTTTTCAAAGCTGTGCCATTTGTAGTCATTTAGTATTGGAAAACACACCACACATTTAAACAAGGGAGGGGAAATTACTGACTGATCCAGTGTATAGGTAGATTGAAGTTTTCCATGAATCACTGTAATTACATTAGTGATCTATTGCAAAACTTAAATCGGGGGCGAAGATGTGACTGGATGGGGGCTTTCCTCATACTTATTTACTATAATAAAAGATAACAATAAAAATGCTGACCTATTTAACTAAAGATACTACTGAATCTTAATGATAAATTCAAGATTTATGAAAATCAAACATTTACAAGTATGGTAGTGACACCTTTTGTTGCATAACACGAACTACCGAACTGACTTAAGTAATAACTGTGACGCACGGGGTAGTTATCTGAGCATTTGTAAAAATTCATACTAAATGACCTAGATGGCGTAGATGAGCCACTTGTTTTGACGTTTGTAGACTGTGTGTTACATGAAACAAGTGTTAAACAAAATTGAACCTTATAAGTAATACAATATGGTTGGAAACTGATTGAAATTGCATAACGTCGTTACGTCATTTGAGAAATTACACGACGCTAAGTCAACTAGACACGCTAATTGCATAAGCAAGTTACGCGTCGCCATTACAGTAGACAATTATTGTATGAAATGTCGCCATTAGGCACCACCAATACGCATGCACTTTAGACGGAGCTAATAAGCGTCGCCAGTACAAGACACCACTATTTTAGTATAAAAGGGAACGGCGGGGGCTTCAAGGATTCATTCAAATCTCTGCGTTCGGACCGACAAGTGACTCTGGTTAATTAAATTAGTGGTAAGTGCAAAATTCTGCTATATTTTTCTATCTCTGTGTTTGGTCTTATGTGCAATAACTATATTGTCGTAATGCTGTGACTTGGAGATGAGTCTCTGTTCTCCGATTCAGGAACCAGTGAGGTTTCTGTAGCGGGGAACTTTGACATCAGATATATGTGGAGTGTTGCACTTTATTGTTTTAAAGTTGTGTTAGTTTCTTATTCTTTTATGTAAACTTAAAGTCTATGTGTTTTGTTATATTATAAAAGCCAGAAGCTGTCCAGACATCAGTCGTTTGACGGGCTAGCTATAACCATAACGGTGATAAGCGTGGCTAGCCTGGGGTCCGTTTTGTTACCAAGTTGATGGTGCTTGGCAATCCTTCTTTACCAACATAAGGATTGAAACACCTCTTAAGGTGCCATCCCTGGTTCCGAGGTCCAGCTGTTAGGCAAAGGCGGGGGCCACATAATTTTATACTAAGTTGGCCATTCGGGATATCCGAACCCGCTGATGTCTGCAGTAATCGGTGCCAGAGGTCTTGTTAAATATGTTTATATATTTCTTTATATACACCGGATAGGGCCGAGTTACTATTCGCCACCCTGGCCGCGGCCGTGAATGGGGGACTCACTTACACGGGCCTATAGTTTTGCTATCTCGACTTCGCCCATCGAACTGTACAGATTCTATAGGGATACATTATGTATATTTCAAGGTATTAAGCTGATGGTAAGAACAGCTGGTATTTTGAATGTACTAGATTAGGGACGATAGACGATAGGGTAGAGTCACACACACTTTCTGAGAAAGCAGGTAGGGTTTTTCTTCCTCAGGTTTTCATGATTTTATTAAAAACAGGTGGTTCTTTAAAGCAATATATTTACTACTTGTATGGTGGGTTTTTGACTTTGAAATCTTTTGGTATTGAGTAAATGAGATCATTGTTCTAAAAGCAAATCTTTGTAATTCTATATTTCTAGGTTCCTATAGCGAAGGCAAGGTATCTCTGGAATATAGTGTCTGGTCACATTCTATTTAATTTAATTTATGTCTTGGGATAGTAAGTCAGTCTGAGATGGATGACTGACTTGCTCCTGACGCCAATCGATGCAGTGCGTTGGGAATACATCAAACTGATGCTATGAATGGCTGGTTTGACTCTTCTGTTTAGGTCACTACTTTAGTATTTTGCCTTTGTTTTAGATAAACCTAGAAATATCAGCTTTTAATATGTTGAGAATAAATATTGGGCATGTCAAAAAAGATTGACATTATTTAGTTTGTTTTAGCGTTTCTTCTCATTTAAAACTAGGATATGAAACACTGATTATGTTGTGGAGTTTAGGAATACCTAATAACAATAATATAAAATAAATTGGGTATTAGGTTAGCGTGGCCATACATCATCCGTCCATGACGACAAGCTGGTGTTTGCATTATTAAGATGTAGATAAAATATTTTGCCCAAGACAAATATATTTCCCTATTAGCTAGCTAGGAGGATAATGGGTTTGAAAGGGAAATATCCAAGCAAACTATAAGGACCTGTTGTCGCATGCACACGGCCACCGTTAGGAGGCGGTTGATGATATTAATTCTTTAAATAAATAATATTTTATAAGACTACTAACTATCTTTAACCATGTTGAGCAAATATTCTACTATACAATCTATGAAATCAACTAATCTTATATTGAACTTATAATTCCTTTGTTTACTCATCAATCTACTTTATTTCTTAAAATCTACACAACATTTAAACTTTCTTCGGATAACTCGTGTGTAAAATTAAGCTATTAAAATTGTGATTGTGTTTCGAGAGTTCGGAAGGTTCATCAGTCTTTCATTAAAAGAATTTGGGTTACACGGAGCATTTCGGAGGGTCCCCAATACCACTAGACGAATCACCATGGCCATGTTAAGGGATTTCGCGCTCCTTACGTTTAGGTTATAAGGGATGATGAGAGGACGGTACACAGTGTCTGAGACCGGATTTGAATAGGCGTCTTTAGTCACCCGGTCCCGGCGGAATCCGTCGAAACTTCTTCACTCCGTATGCCAAAGTATCTCGTCATAAACGGGTGCATTTCATCCCTTGGTTAATGATCTACTGCATATTAAGACCTAACCCTCATAATATAACATAATATTAGTTGGGCAACTTAGGGTAATGTATACGTTATGCTATGCTTACATGCAATATGAAACACTATTAGTCCCTACTAATCAAGGATGATATAGACATGGATGGACAATATCCATACAAAATCGCGTTTCTTTTATTTCAGGTTAAAGCACTAGCGTCATCTATCGGTTACACCAGACATTAAATCCTAGTTTCTAATACTTTGTTCGTCGCTTAACGCTGACAGAATAACTCGACTCCGACTCGACAGATGGCGCTGTGGCACTTCGTACCGAAAACAGACGTATAGCCTGAAGGTTCGAGGAACGCGATTTTGTATAGGCATCAAGGATGATTAAGACATGGATTGTCAATGCCTATACAAAATCGCGTTCAGGCTATACGTCTGTTTTCGGTACACAGTGCCACAGCGCCATCTGTCGAGTCTGGAGTCGAATTATTCTGTCAGCGTTAAGCGACGAACAAAGTATTAGAAACTAGGATTTAGTGTCTGGTGTGACCGATAGATGACGCTAGTGCTTTAACCTGAAAAGAGAACGCGATTTTGTATGGGTACTCGTATTGTCCATCCATGTCTACATATATCATCCTTGCTACTAATGTTATACATGGTAAAGTAACTCAGTCCGCCTCTATAACCGCTGAATTTAGATTTAGAAGAAATTAGGTACGCAATAGTTTTAGTGAATGATCCCAAACAACAGAACATAATCATTAATAGTTTTAATCCCCCGCCATCATCATTAGATGATTAGGACCATTTTGGTCCATTAAGACGGTTTACCATTACATTTTGTTTGGACGTTTTTTTAAATAAACTACCGTGAAGTATGAGGTATATAAAAAAACCGGCCAAGAGCGTGTCGGGCCACGCTCACTGTAGGGTTCCGTAGTTTTCCGTCCGTCACAGTAAGTGTCCCCACTTAAGAGTTAATAACACCGCCATGTAGGATATGATATGAGAGTTCCACGTACAGCGACATCTATCGGCAAATTAAGTAAACTTGCGCGCGAGCATAAAGTATGGAAGATGATTTTTATGGAATAATTCTTTATACCGATTTTCACCGTTTTTACTTTATTTGAAAGCACGTCATTTCATTGTAATTTTGTAGAAATTACAGGTACAATAAACACCTGCTTATACGGTTAAATTACAAACTTAGTTCAGAAATTATTTTGTATTTTTTTTTCAAAAACTATTCAACCTATCAAGTTCAAAATAATTTTCATAGAAAGTTTTTATAAAGTTCTACTTTTGAGATTTTTTTCATATTTTTAAAACTTATGGTTCAAAAGTTAGAGGGGGGGGGACGCATATTTTTTTACTTCTGGAGCGATTATTTCCGAAAATATTTACATTATTGAAAAATGATTTTAGGAAACCCCTATTCATTTTTAAATACCTATCCAATAATATATCACACGTTAGGGTTGAAATGAAAAAAAAAAACACTCCCCACTTTACGTATAGGGGAGGTACCCTAATAAAAAAAAAATCCACTTTTTATTTTACCACTTTGTCGGCGTGATTGATATACATATTAGTACCAAATTTCGGCTTTCTAGTGCTAACGGTCACTGAGATTATCCGCGGACGGACGGACAGACGGACGGACGGACGGGCAGACATGGCGAAACTATAAGGCTTCCTAGTTGACTACGGAACCCTAAAAAGGAGTGTATAGGTTCTTAAAGGGTCGGCAACGCGCATGTGAATCCTCTGGGGTTGCAGGCGTCCATAGGCTATGGTAACTGCTTATCATCAGGCGGGCCGTATGCTTGTTTGCCACCGTCGTGATATATTAAAAAAGGTACTTTTACGCAGATAAAGTCTCGGAATCCTGCTAATATACCATAACAATTCCTGTACGAGCTTCGTACTCGTATTCTCGTGCTTATCCATTAAGCAAAGCAAGACGACCGCATGTAGTGTAGGTATTGTAATGCAAGCTGCCTTAATGCAGTAAGTAGGATAGCAAATAACACGCAGCCTGCACGATCGAGGCGCGGCGCGGCTCCATTGAACTAATGAACTTTTTGGAACATTTACTATAGACAGAGAACTGGCTATGTCAGATTTGACAGAATAATGAGAGCAACAAAACCCTTCTAGTTAGTTTGCTATACTAGGCTTATTTCTAGATACAGACATCTGGCAGCATTGGCGGAGGTCAAGAATGCAAACCACTTCAAGAATACAAATCCTTGATGGTGCAATATTATGAGAAATAACATAAATAATTAGATTATAATCATTGCCAGAAGTTTCTGTTGGGGAAAGCAGTGCAAAACGACGTATTACGTAATTCATAATTTGTCGACTACTGCTTTTATTTTATCTTTTACATGCGTATTTATTTTTCGTTTGGTGGGTTGCAACAATAATGCATGCAAAAAAGGACTTTATAACGGGTTGGCACTAGTTGACTGGCACGTGCCGCGATGCAAAGCAATATTATCATTAACTAGCTTTTGCCCGCGGCTTCGCTCGCGTGAAATTCGGGGTAACACGGTTCCCCTTTCCTGATTGCCCCCCGGAATGCTCCATACAAACTTCCATCCCCCATTTTAGGCAAGTAGGGGGTTAGAAAGAGGCAAAAGTAGCCTATGTCACTCTCCATCTCTTCAACTATCTCCACTTAAAAAATCACGTCAATTCGTCCCCCGTTTTGCCGTGACGGACGGACAAACAAACAAACACACACATACACTTTCCCATTTATAATATCTATAAATATATAAAAGAAGAAACTGACTGACTGACTGACTGACTGACTGACGGACTGACATATCAACGCACAGCCCAAACCGCTGGTTCTAGAGATTCCAAATTTGGCACGTAGGTTCCTTGTAAGGTCTAGGGGTGCACTAAGAAAGGAATTTTCAAAATTATGATGAAATAGGGGTTCAAAGTTTGTATGGCGAAACAAGATTAGTTAGACTATTTCATTCGAAACTTCACAGGGGTATTGCTAACAATAAATGAGTTAATACGTATTTCAGGTTTTTGAATATTCAACCCCTAAACGGGGAAAATATGGTCACAATGTCTGAAAATCAACACGGGTATTGTTTCTATGGTTTATCGGGTCGTTGATTACGAAAACAATAACCATTTTAAAATCCAACGTGGCGCACGTGCAATACCATCTCTCCTGTTGGGGTGCGATGAGGTTGAAATGTCAAAATATCAATACAGGTGTCGTTTTTGTGTTTTTTGGGACGTTAATTATGAAAATGGCATCGATTTAGAAATGTAATACTGTGTACATGAAAATTCTTGAAAGTATTTGTGCCAAATTGCAATCTAATCTAAATATATAAAAGAAGGAACTGACTGACTAACTGACATATCATGACTGACAAATGGAGATAGTTTGAGTTCTGGGGAAGGATATATAATAGTTGTTATCCCAGATGCCATTCTTTAAGCGGGTAAAAAGGGTGGATTACTAATTCCACGCAAACGAAGTCGCGGGGAAAAGTATACAGACAGTTTGAGTCCCGGGAAGGAACACAAGTTGGGACAGTTCGGGTTGCACAGGGCGGCTCCTCATCACTTCGGGAGCTTAAATACCGCGAGCCATCCGGTAACCGGTTGCCTTGCGGTCACTGAAACTACGCACCATTGCTTTAACTATATAGAGATAGTTTGAGTATCAGGAAAGGATTTGGATAGTTTTTATTCCTAAAATCAACACTTAAGGGGGTGAAATAGGGGTTGAAAGTTTGTATGGGGAAAACTTGGTATAGAGATAGTTTTGTCCCGAGAAACAACATAGGACAGTTTTTATCCCAAAAATCAATCCTTATGGGGTTGAAGTGGGAGTTGGAGGTTTGTATGGAGAAATTTTAACCGCGAACCGATTAAGATAAAATTTGTTGTGGATATAGTTTGAGTCCCGGGAAATAATAAAGGACAGTTTTGGTCTCGAAAATCAATCCTAGAGGGGTTGAAAAGGGGTTGGTAGTGTGTATGGAGAATTATTAACCGCTGAACCTATTTAGATGATTTGGTATGGAGACAGTTTGGGTTCTGGGGAAGGATATATAATAGTTGTTATCCCAGAAGTTATTCCTTAAGCGGGTAAAAGGGAGGGTGGATTACTAATTCCACGCAGACGAAGTCGCAGGGTAAAGCTACTATTCAAGAGTAGAAATCGGCATTAATCATAATCTCTTCTGGTGTAACAATTCAACAATTATTGCAATCATTTCTTTAAATAAATAAGGGAACCGCCTTCACCTAAACGTGGTATACCGAAACCTCCAGAATGTAACAAATACTTTTCTAAAAACTGCATCTAAATCGGTTTAGCCAAACGCGAGATAATAGTGGACATACTTACATACTTACAACACATACCTACATACTTACAAACAAACATACGGGTCAAACTGAGAAACTCCTTTTTAGTACTATAAAATATAACGGTTACACTCACATTACTTTAGTCACTTCGCGCGACATGTTTCGGAGAGCTTAGGTCTCCATCTTCAAGCACGAAGAGTGCTATTTTGAACCGGCCCGTAGTGCGCTGTTGCACGACGTGTTGCCGACTCTACATCTTAGTACTTTACTCCTTTTTAGTAATTTTAGTACGCGGGCGAAGCCGCGGGAAAAAGCTAGTTATAGTATATAGTATGGATGACTTGAGGATGATTCACGCTGTCACGTTCCACGTCCTACACGACACTTCCGACACTTCAGTTTGTATAAAAAGCATCACGTGATCCTCGGAGGTCACGTGATGTTTTCTATACAAAATGAAGTGTCGTGTAGGACGCGGAACCTGACAGCGTGAATCGACGTTTATGTTAATGGAGCCGCGCAATCGTCCCGGGATTAGCGGCGCGCAATGGGGTCGCAGCCGCAGCCGGATTAAAAATATACAGCGGATGTAGAGAATATTGTTATTCAGAAATATACAGGCCATTCCTAGATCTAGAATAGACACTGTTAAATTTAAACTTTCGTGAGACTAACGCAAAATATAACGGTTTCACGACATGTTTCGAAGTCTGCACTATCAAGTTTTGGACCCGGGATATGTCCTTAAACTACGTCCGGACTTGGGTGTACCTCCACCTTACAGTAAACCACAGCCAAATAGCACTAGACCCTACTCATAGTGTTACCAGGTAGCTGCTTACCATCGGGCGGGCCGTATGCTTGTTTGCCACCTTTTTTGGTATTAAAAAAAAGTGCTACTTGAATCGGTCCGTGGCTCGCTACTGCGGCGCGCGCTGCCTACCGGCCGGCGATCGGCGCGACGCGCAGTGCGACGCGCGCTCTGAGCTCTAACTTCACGCGTAGTGACTAAAATAGTGTTAGAATAGGCATCGTTCAATGGACATTTAAGGACAGTGATTGCTCCACATGCGAAATATCCAATAGTTGACGCCCTGCTAACTTTATTGCTAATGACAAGCACTCGGACATCTGCTCAGCGAACGATAAAGGTATAGAAATCGTACCTATGAGCACTTAAAAAATTACCCCAGGTTATTGTGGATACAAAGACACAATCAATGACAGCAAGCCGTTAATTTTTATTTGACGGCCTCCTAGCCCAGTCGGTAATGACCCTGCCTACGAAGCAGGAGGTCCCGGGTTCGAATCCTGGTCAGGGCATTTATTTGTGTGGTTATCACATATATTTGTTCCTGAGTTATGGATGTTTTCTATGTAAGTATATAAGTATTTAATCATATCTATCTGTTATACACGGTGCTCGTGAGGATTGCGAGAGACTTTAACAGTGCATTCCTGATCATAATTGGAGACTAAAATGTCGTATAAACTTTTCTGGAATTCGCCTAGTTTCAGAGTTACTATCAATTAAATAAAAAAATATTTTTTATTGTGACTCAGTGCAAAACGCTTTTTTGATGGCGATTTCACCCTTTATGGGGTCTAGTCTAGACATTCTTATTGACAGATATCAAAGTGCCAAGGAATACTTTACGTAAACTATTTTTTACGAAAAAAAATGTACTAATTTATTTTAATCGACAGTTTTACCAATAACATTTACGTTTTCATGTTCAAAATCATTAAAAAATCTAAAAAAAAAACAAAAAAAATTTTTTTTTGGCGAAATTGACCTAAATGTATATAACATTTATTACTCCTTATGACCTCAGAAATTCGTGGTTAAAATCTCTCGCAATGCTCACGAGCACCGTGTATATATCGTCGTCTAGTAACCACAACGCAAGCCTTATTGAGCTTACTGTGGGACTAGGTCGATTTGTGTAAGAATGTCCCATAATATTTATTTTTATTTTATTTTAAATAAAGTTTTGACATAAACTTGAAATAACCTTTTTTAAATAGTGGGGAATTGCGTATGCGGATATTTTCAAAGTCGGGGAAGGGGGTGAAGGGATAACTGACAGGAGAATATCAGGGCCGTTTTTGGGTGATATATTTGTACTGAGGACCTACTGAGATTTTACTGAGGTCCATATCATATTTCGACGTCGCATCTACCTTACAAACTACATTACACGCACCGGTACCGCTACTCGCCACTGCGGCACGCACTTCACGTGCACTCCATGCTCAGCGCGGCTCCTCAGTGCGATTTGTTCGCCTCAGGGATGGCAAGTTTGATAGATGATAATGATGAATGCAGGAGAATGTTTAAGAGAAATTAATGTATTACTTAATTAGTTATATATACTGAGTTGGTGACGCTATGGTGTTAGCTGTAAGTTGCAAATATAATTTCAATAAATAAATAAATTAGACAATAATATCACGATTTTTCCTTGAGCTCCGACGTTTCGAAGTTTCGTTTCATGTGTACAAAACTACATACAGGATGTAACTAAAATACTAGTGATCCGTTTAAGGGCATAATTGGTATCGTCTTACGAGTAAGAAAAAATAGGAGAATAAAGGACCCCGCAGCAAACATAGGGAAAAAGTGGTTTCAGTAAAATCTCACGAAAGTTTGACTGGGACGTGGAAATAAGAGAGGACTGTATCAAGATAGGCTGGTTTATTCCGCCTTAGTTACACTGAGAATCCCGGCCAAACAATTATTATTTATTTAATTTAATAAATATTCCCTAAAATGGGGGGTGGAAGTTTGTATGGAGCATTCCGCAATTTTCAAGGTAAAAATTGGTATGCGGACTATTTGTGTGCGGTTTATTCTGTTCCGAGTTCTCTTCTGTGTTTTAAATCAGGAAAGGGGAACCGTGATACCCCGAATTTAACGCGAGCGAAGCCGCGGGCAAAAGATAGTCCTGTATAAATCTACGATACTTGTACTTTCCAGTGAGGTGATCTATTGATTCTCCGAAATATTATTCGCTGATTATCGATTCGCAGACAACCACTCGCATGGGTTCTTTGGTAGAAATACGATTGGTACTTCCAGTGATCTTAGATCCGCGATCACAAATATGAAATGAAAGACGTTTACCTGCATGCACTTTTGTTGCATTGTACGTCGAAGGTTCCGTCTGAGCAGACCGTGCATTCCCAACGGTTAACGAGTCGAATTTCTGTGCCAGTGAAAGGTGACCCCGCGATGCCCTTACTCCACTTCCAGTGAATGCACAACGGCGTGGGATGACCTAGTTGATATGAATAACGCGAAGTTTGGCCAGGGAGCCTGAGTACATAAACTGTGGATGTCAGGCGATAGATTTAGGCCGATTAAATGTCGATGTATTCGTCGTTGGTCCCATAGTAAAAGTTGTTCAGACTCAATATGACCTTGCCCAGTATGGATAAAAGTTGGAAAAAACACCCGGTATAATTCTGCCGTGCTAGTGGAAAAAGCAGTATTTGCTATAGAGTTTCATAATAAAATACTGCTTTTTAGAATAGCATGGAAGAATTAAACAGATACATTCTTCAAGATCCGTATGCATAACCAGAGATCAAATCGTTACTAGTTTCCAATTACATTTCGACTCATTAAGCAACTGTAATGCATCCCAGAACGAGCGATATCTTTGTGCAGCGTCCCTTGTTGACGTTCGCTTTTCTTTCGTTCAGTTCCGTTCAGTGGAAGTTTGATAGATTGTTACCGGGTTTTGTTGTGGAAAGTACGTGTGCAATGAAACGGCAAAAACTTTCATATTGTTAAATACTGTTGCAAGTCCATGCAGCCGGGTAAATAAAAGTGCACATCGTACATAAACTTATCGCATCTTGTGAGAATATTTTCAGCCTACAAAGTTTAAGTAAATATCTCATTTGAGTTTTTGCGTTACCGTATGTATAACGATTTTGCTACTTTAACTACGATCCTGAGGAGGTAAATATACAAGGAAGGACCTGCAAATTGCATTGCACTTTATGAATGAATTTATAATAATGTGTCAATGCAAGGTGAGTATATAAGGTTGCCAAAGAGCTCAAAGAGGGATCCTCTTGTTCCTTTAGCCGTCAACACAGTGAATCCTCCTTTTTGTAAAGGGTCGGCAAAGGGGGGGGTTTGAAAATGTGACACCTCTGGAGTTGCAAGCGTCTATAGGCTACGGTAGCTGCTTACTATCAGGTGGGCCGTATGCTTGTTTGCCACCGTCGTGGTATAAAATATAAAAAAAATGCTATTTTTTTGCTGCGGCGTGTACATACAATACTTTGCCAATTTTCTGAGGGCTGTCAGTATATTAAAGTTACGTGTATATACTACATTGTTTAAACTGCTTGATGCTCCTTTTAAAAAAATGGTAAATATTTGAGTTATTTATGAAACGAGTATAACTTTTAGCCAAAACGAACAATTGCATTCCAGTTTGAGCTCGTACCAAACATGACCAAACTGCAGCCAACGAACCTACATGTTGCACCCTGTCTGTAGCCCCTTATCCCAAGGGGCCCAGCAAGCGACACTTTCACCAGTATTTTCGTTTGTTTGTCTGATTACAGAGACTCGCACTGAAAAAAGACCCTCTGCAAGACGTCGGTCCTGTGGGCCGGTAATACATCACGCGAACAAAGCACAATCGCACAAACCTTTGTCTCGCCAGGGCATCACATAGTGACATACTCGTACCTACCGTTAAGGCTCATGTACATTTGACTAGAAAGAAATGTGTCTACTTATTCACTTTATTCCGTTGTAATAATGTCCAAAAGTGGATACGTTTTTTTGTAGTCGACTGTACACAGTACATACATGTCTCATATAAACTGGTCAAACTTATTTATAAAACAAAACTACAGCATATACTCGTACCTCCTAAGTATATGTTGAATAAGTACTTAGTACATTATTTATTTTCCTGACGTCTTAGAACGACTATGGTCGAAGAACGCCTGCTCGAGAAGCCATTTGCGTCTTAACTTAAGATATGCGTAATTTGTATTTTTTTTTTGTTTTTGTGAGTCTACGAAACTCAAGCGTCAACTTTCCAGCATAGGCACTGCGGGTCGTGTACCTGCGAGGAACCACGTCCGTGGCCCTAGGCCTCACGTCTAGTTCTTCTCTCGTAGTCACCGCAAGTTGCAGGATGAAGAGTGATGGCAACGTTAAAATCCTCAGGGATTTGAAATAAGGTTTCGGGTCGGCTGATTGGGGCACGCGCGCTATAGCTCTTGCCGCGCTCCTTTGCAACCGAAGCACCCTTTCCCGACTTGCAGCCGACTCCATATTGTAGGTGCGCATGTATGGACGCGAAGTAGCAGGAACGAACGACTTCCGTTGGAAGGATTCTCGCCAGCCGTTTCAATGCGTAGCATGCCGTTAATAGTATCTTGCATATAATATCAATTTGGTGACTCCAAGTTAGGCTTCTGTCGAGTTCAAACCCCAAGAATACCGCGTTTGTGACTTTTTCAATAGGGTCACCGCTAACAAAAATCAACAAGTTGTATGTTGTGCGTTTTCTTTATATAGAATGAGGCCATTATTATTAAACCATTTTTTTACTGCGCGGCGGTTTGATTTAGTGTGCTTTCAAGTTCTTCATGAGGCGTGGCGCACACAACAACAGCCACATCGTCAGCGTACATGAAAGTTTCACCGGTTCCAATGGCGTCTGGGAGGTCGTTTAGCAACAGGGAAAAGTGAATGTTAGAGACAGAGGACCCTTGAGCTACGCCCATATTAGTGGTCACTGCGTCAGATCGTATTTGATCATTGCCAGCGACAACAACCTGCATCCTGTTCTGTAGCAGGTCCGCCATAAGTGATAAGTAATAATGCAGTCCCTTCGACACCATATTGAGTGCCTCGTGATCTGTTACGTTACGCTAAACACTTGACAGGTCTCAGCACAGGACCGCTACTGGGCACTTGCGCTCGCGGGATTCCAGTATTTGTCTCACGACTCTTCGTGCTAGAGATGAAGTTGACCGGCCCTTTCTACCATATGCGTACTTTCTATCGGATAGTGCGTTTGTGGACTTTCAGAATTCCGTCAGCCTAGAGCTTAGGCCGTACTCGAATATCTTGGCTATCACCGGAATGATTGTGAAGTCTATATCCATCCATGTCGTCTCTCCTTCCTTTGCCCTTCAATAATATTGGCGAGATTCTACTTTCCTTTAATGGAACAGGAGTTTGATTAGGAGATTTAGGACCTATATGTTTACATTCATTAATATTAGTAAGATTTAAACACGGATAATAAGGCGAGTATTATATTTAATTCATATTAATCGGATTAGACGGGAATCATTTCCTATCATATCATATCATTTTTCGAAAATCTCGTACCGTATAGACGAACCTTTAACAATTCATAATAACACGTAAAACTCCACATTCAAAATAACATTTTAAACTTATGAAAGTAAGGCTTAAAATAAATGCATGTTTAGAAGCCGGCCACTATATGAGCGACTGTGTTTATTTCTTCACAAAGGTTTTAATTAATGTGTTGTTTTGTGGTTTTTGTACCATTGTCGGTTGGTTTTCGTTTGTTCATACTAAAAGATAGTTAACTATCTGCTGGTACCTAACGTGAACAAAACAAACGAAACAATTATCAAGAAGGGATACGTAGGAGAGACCATTTAACTTTTTAGAAAATTCAATACCTAAAAGGGGGTGAAAATTAGGCTAAGCGTTTTTAAGACTTTTCTTCGAAGTTGTTATAACTAGAACTGTACAGCCCCCATCAGATATATCGGAGCGGCCAAGGTGGCCACAAATATCTGAACAACGCCTCTATTATCAAGGCGATAAAGTGCATGTTCAAATATTTTTAGTTCCCTGGCGGCTCCGAACTTATTAAATTGACCACAGATAAATCATCTTTCCAAAATCGAATTAGTGTCCCTTACACTTCACAACACACTTTTATTAACAGTAAGACTGCGTTACAGACACCGGCCATAAACATTCTATATTCGTTGGAGTTCCCCACAATTTGGCAAATGAGTGGCATCAGGCTTCCCTTATGGCCATTATAGCGCTCTTTTATCGCGGTTCACACGAATGTAAGAAGGTTTTTAAGTGCTGTAAGTATATGGGAATGTTTAGAGTATAAAATTATAAAGCTCTAGGTTAGGTTGAGGTGAGAAATGAAGTTTAGAGGTAATTGTATATGGTGCCGGATTCTAATTTAAAAATACATTTAGGTACAATATGATAGGAACACAAGCTATCTCAAACATAACTCCACACACAGCAAACAATCAACCAATATTGAAGTTGTATTGGAGTTGCGATATCTCTATCAAATTCAGATTTTTCTGATTCAGATGTTTATGGCGTAGCTTGCATTGGAGTTAATTTTTTATTATAACATTTAATTTTTTTTTTTAAGTACAGAATTTTTACAAATAGAAAAATAGGTGAAGCGTGAGTCGATCTAAAGGGAAAAATTAATAAAATTGTATTATGGATGGTCCGGAACCCATAGAGCTCGAGTCCGACTCGCACTTGGCCGGTGTATTATAGTGACCGTAATGGCCTTCTTGATCCAATGTAACTACTAGATATTTATCACAATCTATGACTAAATGTCATGGCAAGGATAGTGCTATCTTTGATGAAACATTGGATTGTCTCAAGTGCATACAATTGGCTGATAAGACTAACTCATAATCGTATGATAAGATTTTATGACTACAAACAAAAGTTTACGGTAAGGAATTTTTTAGATCATATTTTTTCTTGTTTTTAATGTCTAATTAATGAAAATAATTGTTTTATATTATTTATATCAGTTTCAGGCTCCGACGCACCTAAATGAGGCATTTTTTAAGGGTTTCGTGTAATTAAATGGAAATACGGATCGATTAAGTCGAATTTCAGCCATTTAACACAAACAAAAATTTACATGTAAATAGATATATTATTTTGGGTAAATTAACAAAAAAAATTTTTTTAAAGGCACGTCTTGTATTTATTAATTTAATATTCTCAGCCACCTATTTATTTATTATTTTCTTGTATGAATAAATAAATAAATATTAATATTGTTCCCCCTATATGTTAACTACTTAAATACATATTAATTTTGGTTCAATTTTAAATCTAGCCTCACCATACTCAAATCTGTTTACATTTTTGCGTTGTCTCTACCACCCACAAGTTGTCTGGAAGAGATCGCTTTTTAGCGATAACACCGCCTTTTGTTTACCACTCTTAGTATAATCTAGGTTTTTTCTTCTTTTTTCGTATTGCCCGTATAGGTGAACAATAAATATAATTGTATTGTAATGCCGCATCCACACGCTCCTGAATCTCGCGCAGCGTGCAACCGACATGACGGATGCGGCGATCTGTCTCTCCAGAGACACTACAGACTAAGACACTTCACACAGTCCTTAACCCCGTTCAATAAGGTTCACATTCCTGGCTTTCTTACGGCTCTGTGCCTGAGACAAACAACGCTCAACTAGTATCTTATTTCCTTTTTTATAAGGTTGACTTTACTTGCATTTCTTGTTGTGGCTTAAGACAATATGTCTGTCGACAAAGACGAACTTGCTGGCCTAAGCTAGCTAGCTAGCTCTTATAGCAATGGAATAAGGGTTATTTTACGTGATGGGAGACTTAAGGCTATCGCGGGTTAATAGAAGAGGAAATATGCCCGCTTATTTAGTCCAGTGACTGGTAATATGCATTAGTTTAATACACTTTGTAAATTAAATGTATGATAGTAATGAATTACATAAAGCCCTCTCTTCACTTCAGTAGCGCTACTGAAGCGAATAGCTGCATACGGCCCGCCTGATGGTAAGCAGTTACCGTAGCCTATGGACGCCTGCAACCCCAGAGGATTCACATGCGCGTTGCCTACCCTTTAGGAACCTATACACTCCTTTTTTGAAGATCCTCATACTGTAGCCCGCTGGGAAAACCTAGGCAGCGCCCAGGGAGTTCATTCCACAGCCGCAGCGTTCATGGGAGGAAATTCTTTACGTACCGAAATTCCTCTTGAACTACGGTTCAAGAGGAATTTCGGTACGTACAGCGTACGGTTCAGTACGCTGTGCGCGACCCTTTAGGCTCCAGGGTGTGAGGATGAACACCCTGCCGGCGGCGAGCGGTGCAGTGATAAAAAGCTGCCGTGGGCATCATATCAAACGGTTCCTCAGAGCACAACCCATTGTACAACCAATAGAACACACATTAGGAGGCAAAGTCTCTCCTCAGACTCAAAGGTTCAAAATCGCTCGTGAGTTTGGTAAATGTTAGTCAGTCAGTAAGTAGTTGATCACAAATGACATTGAAAACCGACAGCTGAAATATCCAAATTATTCACATTGACGTCATACTTGCTTTAATCGCGTCATCTCGTGGAATTAACAAGAATTTAATTATCTGATAAAACGCGAATGTTTTCACTGATTAAAATGTTAATTTAAATGAATTAAATGTTTATTGTAACGGTGGAATGCTGTGAATTCGACAAAATACCCATGGTATTCACAATCGACAACTTTATTTGTTAATCGCAGAACAATTTGAAACGTGCGCTTTGGCTAAAAAAGTGTTTCTGATTGTACACACAACTTTTGGTAAACATTAAACACATTGAAAGTAAATAAAAAACGGGGAACGGAGATTCTATGGATTATGCAAAATCACCCGTTATCATATCATTCCTGGGCCCTATTCGACATGCCAAACTGTGAGACGTGGATGTCACAATTGTATGCCAAACTGTGAGAGGTGGATGTCACAATTGTATCGCTAGTGGATAGAGTGATATCCATCTATCTACACGTGTCCACACCTAACTGTCAAGCTAACTGTCAAGCTGTCAGTAGGTCTCGCTAGAGCGTTTTGTCTATGGCTATGGCCACCATTTTAGATACCACTCTTGAGTGATTCCACCCCAAATTTCAACTGTCATAAAAGTGTGATATCATAGTTGTCTCGCAAGCGACTGTCAGTTATGCCATGTCGAACCGAACCCTAGAGTATGTTTGGGAACACAAATCAAGCTGTCCATTTTGCTGGAATCTTCAAATTAATAATACCAATACAACAATACAAATATTCTTTATTGCACACCTCAATAACATATAACAGTACAGTACACAGATTAAAAGTAGAGGCAGTCAACAGGCGGTCTTATCGCTAGAGAGCGATCTCTTCCAGACAACCTTAGACCAATCTATGGACTATGTGGAAAAATATGGAGAATATAGGAGAAACATATGCCTTACACTGGGCGCTTACACGTTGTGGTAGACTAAACTGAACTATTAGGTACCAAAGAAAAACTTTCACTTTCATGATGTATATGGAATAGGTAAGTACGAGTAACTACTAGTATTAACGTTATGAAACAAGATTACAGTTAGGTACTGTGTAAGGTACTCTGTTTACCTTACTCATAAGTATTAGCAACACAAACAGGGCCTGCAATGCAGTCAGATAACGATAAAGAAAATTGGCCGTGTCGTGCGTCAGTTTGTAAACACAATTGATAACAATATCTTTTGATGCAGACTTTCAAAACGTATATAAGGACCTGCCGCGAGTTGTCACTCATTGTACCACTTCACTTCACACTTCGTCTTCATTTTAACCCAAAATATCAAAATGGTGTCTGACTTCAGAAAGAAGAAGCTCCTCCACGTCTTCAACGCGTTCTTTGATACGAACGGCAGTGGCACCATCGATAAGAAAGATTTCGAACTAGCGATTGAGAAAATTTCCACGCTCCGCGGCTGGAAGGCCGGAGACGCCAAGTATGCCGAAACTCAGAATACTTTGCTGAAGATCTGGGATGGTCTGCAGAGCCGAGCCGATGCTGACAATGACGGACAAGTGTCGTTTGACGAGTGGGTAGCCATGTGGGATGACTTTGCTAAGAACCCTTCATCAGCTCTCGAATGGCAGAACCTTTACGCCAAATTTATTTTCCAACTAGAAGACGCTAGCAACGACGGGTCCATCGACAGTGAGGAGTTCTCTTCAGTTTACGTCTCCTTCGGTTTAAACAAGGCTGAGTCTGTGGAAGCCTTTAAGAAGATGTCGAAGGGCAAAGCTAACGTGTCCTGGGACGAGTTCCAAGCTTTATGGAAGGAATACTTTGCCTCTGAGGACCAGAACGCCGCTGGTAACTTCATCTTTGGTAAAACCAGCTTCTAAACGGACAGTTTTATTTATTTATTATGATGTGGAATGTTTTGTATAAAGCTGTGATCTGTTTGATTTTTTAAGAACTCGACTGATTGTAATTATACTGTTTTAAATATTTTGCTTAATGCTGTTATTTCTCCGCGATTATTACCAATTATCACGAGTAACTTTAAATTGTATAATAAGAGATCAAGTTAGATCTTCTAGTATATCTATAAATACCTATCAATCGCACTCAATCTAAATAATTTACAGACCTGTCTTATTACTATTAATATTGAAGCTAAAAAACCATACGGTTTGTCTACAAGCCATGCCAACACAGCGTCACTTTTGCTCTGACAATTAGCCGAGCGATAAAATACTCAATAGGTACCTGGGAATTATAATCCATTCCATATGCATTTTTAAGGAATGAAAACCAACAAATAGTAACCGACCACTTGGCATGATCATTAGGCTAAAAGAGGCTTTTGTATCCATGGAAATATGTCATTATCTTAATTTATTTGCTATATTACTTAACTTGTGATGACTGTAACAGTGATGTTAAGAAGTGCGTTTTGTCCATCACTTCCAATGCCGTTGGAGTCGACAGCGTTAGTCGTAAAATGATCCTTCCTCTCCTCGATTTACTTGTCCCTATTGTTACTTGCATCTTAAACAGTTCCATTTCTTCTTGTGTATTCCCCACTTTGTGGAAGGATGTTGACATTATTCATCTGCCTAAAAAATCCAATCCTTCCTCATTCTCTGATTATCGCCCGATTTCCATTCTTCCTTTCCTTTCTAAAATCCTTGAACGCCTTGTCCACCAGCAACTGATATCATTTTTGAACAGAAACGAACTCATGAACACCTTTCAGTCTGGTTTCCGAACAGGTCATAGTACGACTACTGCTCTCGTGAAAATAACAGATGACATTCGGTCTGGCATGGATAACAGGGAAGTCACTGTACTGTCTCTGTTAGATTTCAGCAACGCATTTAATACTGTCGATTTCCAAATTTTGCTTGGGATATTACGCTCTATTAACATATCTCCTGCGGTGATTGCTTGGTTTCAAAGTGATTTAGAAGGTCGTCGGCAGCGCATAAAGGTGGATTCATCCCGGTCTACATGGTGCAACACATTGGCCGGCGTTCCACAGGGTGGTCTGCTGTCCCCTCTTCTTTTTTCCATATTTATAAATTCCATCACACTAAATATTTCTTCTTCTTATCACCTTTATGCCGACGATCTCCAAATTTATTCCCAGGGTACTCTTAGCGATTTATCTCAGGTTATTCACTCAATGAACTGTGACCTGGAGTGCATCTCTAATTGGAGCAAACGTTACGGACTTAAAGTTAACCCTGCTAAAACCCAGGTCATTGTCATAGGTAGCCCTAAACTCATACCTAGGATTGACTATTCGCAACTACCAGCTATAACGTTTGATGGTACTCTAATTCCATACTCCAATAGGGTAAAAAATCTTGGGGTCATAATGGATGAACATTTAAATTGGATACCACAGATAGGTGAGGTTAGCAGGAAGGTGTTTGCTTCGGTGCGTTCTCTTAGTAGACTTCGCAACTTTTTGCCTATCGCCACAAAAATTGCGCTAGCTCAATCACTCCTTCTTCTCTTATTAGATTACGCTGACATAAGCTATCTTGACGTCTCTGAGGACCAGCTAAATAAACTCGAGCGACTTCAAAACCTGTGCATAAGGTTCATATTTGGTTTGCGCAAGTATGACCATGTCTCTCACTTTCGTTCCGAGCTCAAATGGCTTCCTATTCGTCTGCGCCGTGATTCTCACGTTCTTATCCTCCTCTTCAATCCTGCAACACCTCAATATCTCAAAGAGCGTTTTAACCGACTCTCTTCTATTAGAGCGTCGCAAAAACACATTCTTGCTACTCCATCATCTTCTACCAAATTTTACAGAAGCTCTTTTACCTTTCGGGCCGTTCGATTGTGGAATGCTTTGCCAGTAGATGTAAGATGTGCTAAGTCTCTTACCATTTTTAAGAATCTGTTGAAACAACATTACGAAATTAAGATGTTTGTGTTATTTTTCTCCCTTTTGTTGTTTGTGCACTACCATGTTCCTAACTCTTATTTCTAAATCTCCTACTACCCAAAGGTTGTCTGGTAGAGATCGCTTTTTAGCGATAAGATCGCCTGTTGCTACCTAAGTTAAGTGTAAACTTTTTATTGTTGTAATTTTTTATTTGGTGCAATAAAGAATATATTATTATTATTATTATTATTATTAACTTTTTAAAGTACTGTACAGTATATGATTTCAAGCCCACATTCGTTATTCACATTATAAATATTATTTGAGACGGAACGGGACGGGACGGGGGGGGGGGGGTTTGGGTGCTCGTAAACGCAAATATACATGGTAAATATCCCGTCTCAAATAATATTTATACTGTATAGTAGGTACAGTTAGTTAGTAGGTACTTAAGTGGAACACACCGTTATGTGAAAATTTCGTCACCCTATCATGCTCAAATAAACTTTCATTGTTAGCCGTAATAACACCAAGGAACCAACATTTATATCAGGGAAGTCAGATCTTTAGCTAGCTAGTACCTACTATAAAATTGAATAAACATACTAGATAAGATATGTATGTTTCAGCTTCATCTAATTGCTATACCCAACTAGCAAAATAGTCCATTAACGCAGTAGTTTATCACTAAAAAGTCATTTTAAAGCGTTATAAAGGTATTCGTTATGACCATGTGTTCTATAAAAGTATATTTTATCACTATTCAGCTGTATAATTTTATACAGCACTTCAGTACTATTAAGTAGTGATGTAACCGTTTACATGACATGCCTAAATGACACCTTTAACGCAGCACTATAAAAGATACTGTTTTACCTCTATAGAGCCTCCTGGTCCTATTAAAGTTCTAGATAGTACCGCTTTAGGACACAATTGTGTTATTGTCGCTTCCAAATGAATATTATAGTGCAAGTGTCAAAATTGTTACATAAACTCTGTTATAGGATAATAATGCCCTATTGTTGATTTTTGCAACACTGTTATGTTTCAAATTTGCGCTATAAGTATTCCCTAATCGCTACTATGGGACGATTGCTATAGCAGCCCTGAGAATACTATTTTAACACTGAAAGGTTCTAAAATGGGTTATTTGGTAACTAGTATGTCTCATAGTTGAGTTATAGAGTTTTCATTACTTTTAATGAGCTTTTCTGATACATAAACATTAATAATAAACCGAAATGTCCAATAGCGGAAATTTTGAAATCTTTTATATAACAACATGGTAGGAGCGAAGCAAGGCTGGGTTCCGTACAAAATAATAGTTCGATTATTCCAGCATGTCCGTCTGTCTGTCTGTCCGCAGCCTAGCTCAGTGACCGTTAGCGCTTGAAAACTAAAATGTAGTATGAGTACGTATATTAATCACGCCCAGAAAAAAGTAAAATAAAATAAAATATTTTTTGGGGTGCCTCCCATACAAGTGAAGTGGGTGTTATTTTTTTTTCGCTTCAACCTTATTTCCAAAAGAATAGGAGGCTTTAATAGCATTATTTAAATAAATCCAATAGTTTTGGAAATATGTAATGGCTCCCATAATTTAAAAAAAAATATGTCCCCCTATCTAACTTTTGTATTGCGGGTCCAAAAAATATGGAAGTGACGACTAATAAATAGATTCAATAAAAACCATACTTAATAAAATCGGTTGAGCCATTTTTGAGTTGTCGCAAAGAGTTGTCATTTCATAGTAAAAGGACGTAAGTGCCGTAAAATATCCTATAAAAAGCAACCTTTTGACAGATTGTCTTGTGACGGGCCGACAACCATGGCACCTTACATTGAGCATGACCCGACATGCTCTTAGCCAGTTTTTTAAAGTCACAATGACTTGTGAAAAGCGATAGCATAGAATGTGTTAAATTCGTTTCAAATTAGATTAATAAATACGAGTATGAACCGTACTTCCAATTAATACCATAATTACGTGATGATTGCCCTTCATGTAGTATAACAGTTTACTCACCCGACACCAATTTAAAAAAAAGCACACGTAAGTAACTATGACATCAAAGGTTTCTCATAGGGTTTATCAGGTGTTAAAGAACCCTATTTTTGTCATGGCGGCAAATGGCTGACCTGACTGATGACTATCAGTCAGGTCAGCCATTAATATACTAAGCCTATAATAAGCACGAAAACACTTGTTTTCCAGCGAATGAGACATTTATACATTTTAAATTGTTCTAATTTAATAAATATTAATAAATAAGGGAGCGCATGAAAATTTTGTTAATTATTCTAGTATACTTTTTCTATAGAACTTCAATCGCAAGTAAAAATAGCTGTGTAGAACATTAACACTCCAACTTCACAAACAGTGAGCGGCCATCATGTTTTAAATAATTCAATCACTTCACTTACCACAGAAACTTGTTTTTATTTTTATTATATTGGGAGTACCACTCACCGTCACAACGACTCACATTAAGCTTACTGATGAACTATAGTCGTTCCTTGATCTTCATTACAGGTCTAAAAAGTCCATTAACAGCACTGTGATTACTTTTATGTAGCTTTTTTGTGATGTAAGCGGCACGAAAATCACTGTTAAAACCTTGAAAAGTGTTACAGTAACCGTTATAGTACGACTATAGTACTAATATGTGATCTATGGAGCCGCAATAACATCGTTATATCACGGAATTGCGATATAATTGTGCCAAAACCTGCCTTTGTTAACGTTTACATCAATGTTACAGGACATGTATGAAAAACTAATCGGTGTTTCTGAAAACGTTCTAGGAACTTTTATAGTACTTATTTTTGCTAGTTGGGTAGCCACGTCAAGCCACCACCTAATTTACACCTGCTACAGCCCGGAGCCTGAAAGAAACCGAGCGCGAAAAATATTTCATTAACAGAATTAATTACCTTAATTTATGCTATGAAAACTCACTATCTCCCATAATAAAAGGACTTAAGTATCTTCTTATAAATGGAAAGTTATGTCATTTTAGTGTGGGTTTACAACGAGATAGAAGCAAGAGATCGTGGCGGTTTATATGAAGGTTTCTTTGCTTAGTCTAACAATTTAGTTATTTAAGTTAAAGTAAATTAATTAAATTAAGTACGTGAGTAGTTTTCATTTTGAATTTTTAAATTTAAAGCGCAGATTCCGGAAGGTTTCTTGAGTCTTGTAATAAGTACATAAAACATTGGAAGTTGAAACATGTATTCTTCAAATAACATCCAGAAGTTAGTCCGTCACTAAAGCCATACTACAGGTAAGCATGCATCGGGCACAGGATCGAGTGGCTTGGAGACCGTCACGTCTTTCGGCCATGGTGATACGACAAAGAGGAAAAGATTCTTCAAATGTCAAGAAGTTCGACTAAGAAAATATTTAGTGTATTTTAACCTCTAAGGGGTGAAAATAGAGTAATATTTGTAGAAAATGTGGTGGTAAATATAAAATGATACCTAGTTAATTACTATAGTTACTTCAACAAAGTGATTGAATTTGAGACCCGGGCTCAAACCACTCGTTTTATAGTCAGCTGTTGTGTGTTTTTTGCTACCACAATAGTATAAAATAGTAAATGACCGCAGTAATACATCAATACAGTCCGGCGGATAACAGCCGCAATGCTCACTGCCGCCATTTTACCTGGCGGTAGTATTTAACCCGGCATTCCGACTGAGTGTACTATTTATTACATTCCGACGTTTTATTGACGTGTAAAATTGTCCACCATCGTGGTTCAGTCTGAAAAATAACTTTTAGTCTCGCTTTGGTAAGTAAAACATAATGATGCAAAAACATAGCAAGATTCCCCCTTCCCTGCATTTCTTTCAACCGATTTGCCATTTCAGTGGCCAATCGGTTGGACAATCGAACTGTCATTTTCTTGTTTCTTTTATTTTAGTGTCTATTAGGATAAAAATACCTTGTACTTGTTGCCCTAATACCTTAAGTTGGGGCCAGACGGCAGATAGCGGCAGATTCTGCCACGTGACCTTGGTTGGAGCGAGTGGTTGA
Organism: Pammene aurita; assembly: GCA_947086415.1. Taxonomy (NCBI): domain Eukaryota; kingdom Metazoa; phylum Arthropoda; class Insecta; order Lepidoptera; family Tortricidae; genus Pammene; species Pammene aurita. The sequence goes on from OX352308.1 coordinate 1,920,941, forward strand.
AGCGAGCGGCTACATGGCTGCTAACTAATCAACCGCTTTTCCAATGGTTGGCAGAGCACGCCTAGCCGCCAAGGGCGTTTAAAGGTCATGTATAATTTGGCACCAACTACATGGTTTAAAATCTCTGTTTTCTGCCAAGGTCTCGTAGCAGAGGGCTGTGGTTGTATGCCGTCTGGCCCGAACTTTATATGTGTTGTGTTGTGTCCCTTTTTGATTTGAGCAACCAAGAAGTGTTTTAGAATATAGATTTAGGACTTTGCTCTTGAAATATGGACTTGATTTGGAGTAGGACTTAATTTAAGTCCATATTTCAAGAGCAAAGTCCAAGATACAACTTAAAGGCCTTATAAAACCCAAAACATGGAACATTTCGCGCGGTACTTACTTGGTACGTAATGAAGGCGCGTTTTAAACTCGCATTAAAAGAGATTTGGACAGCGATTACGCGTTATACGCGGTAATAAATATCCTGGGCCACTTCAGGTGCCCTCGCCTAGGCTTGGATGTGCTCCAAGTTATGGTATTTAAGCGATACTCTAACACAGACAAATCGTTCCGGTGTATTCCTGTTTATGTTGCATTTGTTTCTTTCGGAAGTAATTTAATTAACCCTAATAATTTTTAATCATATTTCGAAATATCAGAGTTTGGTGTCAGATGAAATGTTAATTGGCAAAGTAACCTACAGGGTGAAACGTTGATCATCCGTCATATTGAGCTAGGCGGTTAGATAGGTCATTGAGGTCATTAGTGAAAAACTTTTTCTATGGGACCAATTCGGAATGAGTCGGAAAAAAATTGGCCCCTACATAGACCAGTATCGGCATATTCGGTATCGACATCTGATCGGCCGAAATATATGGAACAACCAAAAAACCTTCTGTGATTTCGGAGTTGGTTCCATGTAAAATTTGTTCAGTAGCTATGTCGTACCTACTCGTAATTACCTCGCTTAATATGGCTGGTGATTAAAATTTCACGTTACTCCATGGTCACTTTTATACCTACTTAACCGTGGACGTCAACCATATTGTCGCGCTTAAATATTGTTAAATTCTAGATTAACATATTTTTGATTGCATAGTAGTTATTTTCTCTTGGAAGTAACACAACAACTGTTAAGGCGAATACTAGGAAATGCTAACTTTTTGTAGGAAAAATCCCGGGTAATACCAGTTAACCCGGTTTTTTTTTTCATACAAAAAATCCCGGGTTGCATTCCCTAAATACGACTCTGAGCTACTGTCACCACAATCTCTTAAGCAGTAAGTACCATTCTTAAAGGAGACATGTCATCCACATTTTATGATAGGTGATGTATAATATTATATTATAACAAAAATACTGGCGATCCGTTTAAGGGCATGATTGTTATCGTATTGCGACTAGCAAAAAGTCGGATGAAAATTTTTTGGACGCGACAATTTTTTCTTTGGGCACTTCGTCTCAGCCGGCCAAACTCTCTATAAAATACCTATTCTTTTACGTTAAGAAAAAATAATAGTTTATGTAACTGTTACGTAATAAGGGTTCTTAAAATACGAGTGTGGTTTTATGAAACGAGCCGCATGCGAGTTTCATAATAAGATCACACGAGTGTTTTAAGGCCTAATTACGTACAGTTGCATACACTGCTTTATCTACACTCATATTATGTATTTTAAATTAAGTGTTCGGAAACCATAGAATGACCGCCATTGCACTGCCATGGCCAACTCGATTGTGCCGGCGGCGGTCGCGCGGGCGCGTGCCGTTGGTCAGGAAGGAGCACAGGATTTACATTATGTTATCAAATTCGATGTTCATGAGCATGTAAAGTTAAAATTACGGTACTGCCACAGATAAAAAGCTTATCATAGTAAAATCGGTTGTGGTAATGCTAGCCATTGCTTACCGTTTTTGAAGACGTTTTAGAGGACTTACAATGTGAGTGTAGATAAAATATTCTTTCTTTTTCATAATTAGAATAGATACCAATTATGCCCTTAAACGGATCAGTAGCATTTTTGTTATACCATGTATGATGGAAGTCACTATTATCATTCCCGCGTTTATAACGCTTTCCCTCATGACTTGACCCGACTGCCCCCGCGACTCTAAACGATAATTTAACCCCTAATTAGCACTCGTTGTGTTCCGACAAAAATGACCTTTCATTTCGCATTCTGTAATTTTTTTTTTATTTACAACCCCTGTTTTAATCTTAACGAGGCTTGAGCGGGCAAAATGTTCTGTTTCATTTAATTCATTTTAAATGCTATAAAACTGTTTCATAAGAATTTTGTTGGCCTCCTGGAGATGATCATACTAAGAAATGTACCTAGAAAGCATAAATCTGGAGAACTCAGGATGTCTATGTTCTATTCTACAGAGATAGGATAAAACCGTTGAGTTATCCAATACGTCGATGGAAAATATCAAAAAGCTGAGTACGAAACCTCAGGGAAACCTGGACCTCGACATGGCATAACTGACAGTCGCTTGCGAGACAACTATGATATCACACTTTTGTGACAGTTGAAATCGGGACGGAATCACTCAAGGGTGATATCTAAATGGCCATAGCCATAGACAAAACGCTCTAGTGAGACCTACTGACAGCTTGACAGTAAGGTGTGGACACGTGTTTGGCATGTCGAATCGGGCCCTGAGAAGAACTATGTACTTTTTTTAAACACAGTCCAGTTTTCTTTACCTAATATTTACCTATGTATAACTATTATTAGTGACGGAGTCACTACTAGAATTCAAAATTTTATTTTATGTTTAAAATTATATTTATAAAAAAGTCATAATTAAAACTCACTTTCTGAAATTTTCTCCCTTTTTTGCACTTCTCAATTTCAAAAATAAAGCATTTGTTTTTCTTGCAAACATGACGATTCCACTGCATTGATGGCTGGCCATTGCTATTCGTATCCATGGTCACGAGTGTCGCTCGTCAACTCTCTCTCTGATAATAAATCTGTCCGTCACACGCGCCCATAAACCAGTCGCAGGCCATTCATGGGGCAAGTTTAGACAAGTCGGAAAATGAAAATTATACCAACACTAAAACAGAAAGCAATAAGTTGATAAGAGCTTTTTAGCAGATGGTTAGACGAGAATTCGTATAAACGAATATATAAACGCACTAGCACTTGCCCGCGACTTTGTTTGCGTGGAATTAGTGATTCCCAATATAAGCTCCGACCCCCCATTTCACCCCTTTTAACTTTAAGGATGATTTCTGAAATAAAAATTATCCTATTACTGTGGGAAATCTATCGGGTCGTTGTATGGAGACATAATTCTTTTGCTGGGATGTAGTATAGGTCACAACAAACACAAAAAACAATTTTTCCAAAAAAAAAAAAGTATGTCAGTTTTGGTATTTTTACCAAAATGTACAAAAACCTTAATAGTTTGTACTGGAATTTTCCTCAGGGTATGTTTTTTTCACTAAACAAATTATTTTGATTCCTGACAGATACTGTCAAAAGTTCAAAAAAATATTTCAAATAAAACTGTCACTTTTATTCAAAAATAATTGGTTACACTCGTCATTTTGATTGGAAAATTTCTCAGTCAAGTTTGTAACAGTGGGTGTTATGTTAATCTTATTTTAGCATAATATTCACGAATTTCCAAAAAAAAACCTTAAAGAAAAATTGTTATTACAGTATATTTAATATAATTCATGGAAAATTGCTCAGCCCAGTTTTATTTTTTAATCATGTTAAGTAGTCAATTAAACAGCCAAAACTAAAATTTCCAACAAATAATCCACATACAATACGTCAAATCTTGAAATTTTAAATTTGTCTAGCCTTTTAAAGCGAGTGAACATGCAGTAATATGTCGTCATGCGTCAGCTATTGAGTCCAGTTTAGCATGCGCAACTACGACTCGGCTATACTTGCGTCATAGTGAAAAAAAAGGAGTAACTTACTTCAATTATAGAATTTTCTATATTGATATTTGTATTTAACTCGTATCATAATAATTTTAATAAATATTGTAATGGCGTATTATTAAGTAACCATTTTAGTATTTAATTGAAGCACCAGAGTATCATTACCTTACTAAATAGAACACCATCACCACTGCTCGCCGACAGATCACCCTTGTAGTGTCATAATCATAATGCAAATAATCCGCATCACCGCGCAGCTAACGTTTGTTCAACGCATAAACATGACCCTCGGCGCCTTGCCGAGGAATATTTGAGAATCGCGATAGGGTCTAAAGGCACGCATGCTATATGCCTCAACCAAGTTTCAGCATTTTAGTGTTGTGACACTAACCCACTAGGCCAGTAATATATCCTTACGACAAATTACTGGCCTAGTACACATCTACCTAGCTGGGTAATACTAGACAAGTAAGCACTAGAGAGACGACAGAGTACATGTAAATCTCTAAAACAATAAATTTTATCAGCTACACGCGACTCTTTGTCTTCGCCCCCCACCACCCCGCTCTACAACTATAGATTTCTTCATAATGGATATATCAAGGTACATGCGAAATAGCGCATTTGCCAGATGACTTATGTAGACTCTTGATTTCACCGAATTTAAACATATTTATTAACATAAGTTGTATTTATAAATGACTCTTAAATAAGATGTACTTTAATGTCATGAACATTTAGTAAATCTATATATATATAACTCAAAGATGACTGACTGACTGACTGACATAGTGATCTATCAACGCACAGTCCAAACCGCTGATTCTAGAGATTCCAAATTTGGCACGTAAGTTCCTTATAAGATCTAGGGGTGCGCTAAGAAAGGATTTTTCAAAATTCATCCTCTAAGGGGGTGAAATGGGGGTCCAAAGTTTGTATGGGGAAACAAGATTAGTTAGTCTATTTTATTCGAAACTTCACAGAAGTATTCCTAACAATAAATGAGTAAATACGTGTTGCACGTTTTTTGAGAATTCAACCCCTAAAAGGGGGAAATGTGGTCAAAAAGTCTGAAACATGGGTATTGTTTCTATGGTTTATCGGGTCGTTGATTACGAAAACAACAACGATTTTAAAATCCGACGTGGTGGACATGAAATACCATCTCCCCTGTTAGGGTACAATGGGGTTGAAATGTCTAAATATCCATATGGGTGTCGTTTTTGTGATTTTTTGGGACGTTAATTAAGAAAATGGCATCGATTTTGAAATTTAATATTGTGGACATAAAAATTCTTGAAAGTATTTGTGCCAAATTGCAATCTTCTTCTAAATATATAAAAGAAGAAACTGACTGACATATCAACGCACAGCCCAAACCGCTGGTTCTAGAGATTCCAAATGTGGTACGAAGGCTCCTTATAAGGCATAAGGATGCACATAGAAATTATTTTTAAAAATTTACCTCCTAAGGGGGGAAATGGGGTTCAAAGTTTGTATGGGAAACGAGATTAGTTCAACTATTTTATTCGAAACTTTACAGGAGTATTCCTAACGATAAATGAGAAAACAAGTGTTTCAGCTTTTTTGAGAATTCAACCCATAAGGGGGAAATGTGGTCTGACAACATTTAAATATCAACATGGGTATTGTTTCTATTGTTTATCGGGTCGCTGATTACGAAATCAACACTTAAGGGGGTGAAATGGGGGTTGATAGTTTGTATGGGGAATTTTTAAACGTTGAACCAATTTAGATGAAACTTGGTATAGAGATAGTTTGTGTACCGGGAAACGACATGGGACAGTTTTTATCTCGAAAATCGATCTTTAAGGGGGTGAAATGGGGGTTGGAGGTTTGTATGGAGATTTTTTTACCGCGAACCGATTTAGATAATTTTGTTGTGGATATAGTTTGAGTCCCAGGAAACAATATAGAATATTTTTTAAGCCGAAAATCAATCTTAGAAGGGTGAACATGTTGGTAGTTTGTATGGCGAATTATTAACCGCTGAACAGACGATTGAAATGAAACTTGGTACATATTATATAGATTGAGTCGCGTAAACAATATAGGATAGTTTTTATCTCGAAAATCAACCCTCTAGGGGGTGAAACGGGGGTTGAAAGTTTGTATGGGAAATTAATAACCGTTGAACCGATTTAGATGATTTGGTATGAAGATATTTTGCGTTCTGGAGAAGGATATATAATAGTTGTTATCCCAGAAGTCATTCCTTAAGCGGGTAAAAAGGAGGGTGGATTACTAATTCCACGCAAATGAAGTCGCGGGGAAAAGCTTCTATTCAAGAGTAGAAATGTATTAATCATAATCTCTCAGTCGTTGATGGCGTAACAATTAAACAATTATTGCAATAATTTCTTTAAAATAAAAAATGGGGGAACCGCCGTCTTCAAAACGTGGTATACCGAAACCTCCAGAATGTAACGAATACTTTTCCGAAAACCGCTTCTAAATCAGTTCAGCGAAACGCAAGATGATCGCGGACAAACATACATTCCTACATACAAACATACAAGTCTAACTGAGAACCTCCTATTTTAGTACTTTTAGTACGCGGGCGAAGCCGCGGGAAAAAGCTAGTTTAATTATATAATATTAAGGTATTGTCTTTTCTATTGTCTATTTCACCTGTGACAACTGTATGTTTTTCTCTGTGTGTTTTTTGTTATAAGTTTTAATTGTTTTTTTGTTATAAGTAAACTGAAATAGATGTCATATGCTTCAGAAAAAATGACCAAGTCCTCCGGTGTCCGAGGCCAGCAAGCAGCACTATCTCTCTTGTTTCTTTTGTTGTTTTAAATGATTTCTATCATATGACATATATATCAGTTTACTTATAACAAAGAAACAATTTAATATTACACATTGAGAATTTTTTTTACAGTTATCACAGGTGAAATAGACAATAGACATACATTAATATTGTATAATGCACCACCATTATTTTTCCCGTGAAAAAAAATATTTCCTTAGTTTTTCTTAAATATGAGAAACTGGAAAAAAATGGTTTTGTATAGAGGGTTGGCCGGTCGAAACGACATACCCCATCAAAAAATAGTAGTTTATGTAACTGTTACGTAATAAGGGTCCTTAAACCATGAGTGTGGTTTTATGAAACGAGCCGCAGGTGAGTTTCATAATAAGAACACACGAGTGTTTTAAGGCCTAATTACGTACAGTTGCATACACTGCTTTATCTACACTCATATTATTTATCCAAAATGCCGTATTCGGAAACCATAGAATGGCCGCCATTGCACCGCCATGGCCAACTCGATTGTGCCGGGGAGGCGTGTGTCGGGCTGTCGGCGGATGCGCGGGAGGGTGCAGGTGTACATTATGTTATCAAAACTCATAGCACATCAATAATTGAGCATGAAAAGTTAAAATTACGTTACTGCCACGGATAAAAAGCTTATCATAGTAAAATCGGTCGTGGTAATGCTAGCCATTGCCTACCGTTTTCGAACACGTTTTAGAGAACTTACAATATGAGTGTAGATAAAAAATATTTTCGCACAAAAAAAATTTTCTCCTACTTTTTCTTAGTCGCAATACGATATCAATAGTGCCCTTAAACGGACCACCAGTATTTTTATGTATTTTAAATTCATTTTCTTTGCATCCACCTATGTTGATATAACTTAAACATTATTAGACATTAATAGTAGTTTATGTAACTGTTTCATAATAAGATCACACGGGTGTTTTAAGGCCTAATTACGTACGGTTGCATACACTGCTTTATCTACACACATATTATAAATCCTAAATGATGTGTTCGGAAACCAGTAGAATGACCGCCATTGCACCGCCATGACCAACTCTATTGTGTCGGCGGTCGCGCGGGCGCATGCCGGCGCTCGGGGAGAGGGCGGATCTTGGTAACGTTACCGTGGGTAATGAATTTTCATACGTTTTTACCACACTGTCATAGATGTTACGTTACTGGTTAAAATAATGGTGGTACGGTTTCCGAACGCGGAATAGAGGATTTATGATATTGGTGTAGATAAATTATATTACATGCAATAGAATCAACATTATTATATATACGCCAAACACTGGCTATTGTCATGTACTTTGTGTAACATGTCACATCATTGATAATACTCACTTTCGTAGGTACAGCCACCGGCAATAGTATCTTCATCAACCCTATACGCAGTTGGTAAACTAATCGCGATTTATGTCGCTGTTTGGAGGCAACAGATTTCAAGGGAAAGTCAAAGTTTGTCCTTAATCCAATTTTTCTATTCGTTTCAACAATGTTCAGGGATTGTTAAAATTGTGTAATTTACGGAACTATCAGGATGCGAGTCCGACTCGCACCTGGCCGGTTTTTTTTTATAATTACAACATTTCATCATCAATTCCCCTAGCGTTTGTCTCGGCTTTTATCACGGCTAAAGTGAGCATAGACTTAAAATCATAACCCTTCCTTTTATCTTCGCCGTAGTCATAAGTGAAATGTATTACAACTGGCGTACTTTTTTATTTACTCTGTGACTAGGCGTTTAGCACCACTGCGAATTATATTAAATGAAGATAAAATTGCTAACAGTATGGGTGTATTCATGTAGTGTTAATATATATTTTAGTAACGTGCAAAACCATAAATGTAAACTGTTTGTTTGAGTTTATTAAAGAGGATCATTGAAAAAGTGTATAGGAAGTCACACGCTTTGAGCGAAAGTAGTTAGAGCAACATTGTTTAGTCAAACTTACACACGCTGCGCGTGGCCCCTCGCGAGGCATCCCCGCTCCCGCGTTCCGCGTCCCGCACGTGCGCATTCCACTAACGAGTGAAGTAATAGAAATCTTTATTTGTCACATGATTTAACTTTTTAATACGCAAGGTATTTTTTTTTTTTTTTTACAGTCGAAAGAAATGTCTTAAAGGAAATATTATTTAAAAAAAATATTGACGGAGCAATATTCTACTGCGAGTAATAAGCTAATTTTATACTGAAAAAGTTTGATAATGAAATTTTTGGAACTTGTTTGTCTTAAGTAGAAAACGTACATTTAATGTCACTTCAGTAAAGAAAAGTGACGGAGCAAATTTCCGATGTGAGTTACACAAAAATAATATATTTTATAAAAAAAATATAGTCTGTTATGGATTTTTTTTTTTAAATTTAAATATTGATTACATACTTCAAGTCAATATTTCTGGTGAAATAAAATTAGACTGAGCATTTTTTCAAACGTAAATATAGACGATATAAGAGTTTAGGTAAAAAAACCCAACTAGGACAATTGTTTTTTTTTTGGAAAAATTATTATATACCATCTACTCCTGACACTTTATCATGCTGTAAAGTTTTTTTGGACTGAGGAGTTAATGCGAGGTCAAACCCTCTATTGCCTGGCCTATATGTCCTACCCCGGAAATCAAACTATCTATACTAAAATTCATCCATATCAGTTAAGCGGTTTAAGGCGTGAAAAAATTGGTTTTTAACGAAAATATTAACTTAATTAAAACGAACGAAGAAGCGGAGAGCGTGAAAGAATCGTCTCTAAGTAATATTCAATGGTAAGCACCATCATCATCATCATCATCCTAGCATTTGTCCCGGCTTTTTTTGCGATGACTAAATCAAGTCTGAAGTTCCACGAAATGGCGTAGGCACTAGTTTTTACGAAAGCTACACTATCTGACCTAACCCTGGATGTAAACTACTGAAACTAGGGCTTGTTGGGGATTAGGTCGGGTTTCCTCTCGATTTTTCACCGAAAAGCGACAAGTCGTATCAAATGTTATTTTGTACATATGTACCTTCCACAAAACTCGGTGTTACGACCCCAGATTTGAACCCGAGACCTCCAGTTTCAAAGTTGGATGTCTTACCACTGGACAACCAGACAGTGGTTTGGATGGACTATTACGAAGTTTATCTTTTGTTTTATTAACTTGTACAATCAAAGCAACTCCCTGTCAACCCGCCTGTCATAAAACTTGACTTTCCTGTCATAAACGGCTTTATTTATGCATCCCCCAATCTTACCCCAGTTAATGCATTCGCGTCACACCGCGGCACGTCACCCGCGTCACTTGCGTCACTTCTTGCGTCACATTTTCTACAGACCGACGGCGACGTGCAATTAAGTTTATGCACCTTACCACACCCTACTGCAATTTTCTAGTTTAAGGGTTACGGGGTTGTATTAAGACGCGGGAAGAATGGGTGATGAGTTTTGATTGTTATGACAATGTGGTAGGAATAGGTACAACCATGGACCTAGAAAATATAGACGTAATCCCGTGAACACAAAACCCGTTAAAGTTCTTATATGTTCGAAATACTTTCCAGGTAAAACGTAAATAACTGCTAGACTATAAAGAGCTTGACACATGTTTTTGGCCTTCGTTGTGTTATATCAGTGGTTCTTATACAGTGGTCCGCGGACCACTGGTGGACCCTGGAATCACCTGAAGTGGTCCGCGAAGCTATGAAAAGGTGACCCCTTTTTTGATTTTATCTGCGAGGTATTTACTTCTAAACAGTTAGTTGTCCCTGACAAAGCAGGAATTTTACTGGATGGTCCCTCGGCAACGAAAGGTTAAGAACCACTGTGTTAAGATGATATTTCAGGTGACTGTACGATCGAGATGATCAAAATAATATTCACAACGATTTTGTTTTCTTGACAATAAAGATATGAAATTTCGTGTTATGCCATTTTAAACTCCTTATTTATCAGCTGAGCTAGCTTACTTTCTAGCTATCTAGCTAGAAGCTAGTTAGCTATTTAGCTAGAAGTAGCAGAGTGGGTAAGGTCTTCAAAATTCTCTTGGTACATCTTCATTGTTAAGAGAATAAGCGTGTGAGAGGATATATGAGTGTAAATGAACATGGCTGTATAGGTACGCGACTACTAAAATAAAAGTGCTTGGATCCATTGATTTATTATGTAGTCTACTAGATATGACTTCTAGAACAAATTTTGTATGCCATGTTTGGCGGTTGACAGCTATTTATTTTCTTTTCTTTTAGCTATGACTGAATCAAAGAGTAGTGATTTTCACTACAACTTTTGGGACAAAAAATTCTTAATTTTAAAACACACATACAATACATTAAAAACACAATCTATCTCAAACAGAAGTCCAACACACAACAAATAATCAACCAAAATTGAAGTTGTATTGGAGTTGCATCGGAATAATTTTCAAGCAAATTCTGATAATTTCTGATTTAGACGTTTAGGCGCTAGCTGTATGTTAATTCATTGGAGTTGTATTGAAGTTGGATCGTGTCTATACGTGTTTTAAAGTTAGACTACGGCCCACGGCCCACTCTTGAAAGTCTTATGTGTCAAAATGTTTTCTTTAATTTAACCCTTTGAACGCCAAGAGCCACTAAATGGGTCGTGTGTTGACGTGCCTGCCACGCCAGCGACCACTGAGTTGGTCATGGCGGACGCTGTCAACGCAATTGTCCTGCTGATAGATAAGGTTTATATTAGTTACTAGCTGTACCCGCGGCTTCGGTCGCGTGCGTTTGGGAGGTTTGTCATTTTAATTTACTAAATCCAGGCCATTATTATAAAACTTACGCTTTTTACGATGTCAATGTCCATCAAATTGGTAACTGAATCGAAATTGATTCGCTCAGCCGTGATAAGATAACCAACTAAAAGGCGAGCGTCAAGACCTGCGAATGCTAATTGCCGAGTTCCTGCAGCAGAATACACTTCGAAAAGAGAGCCGAACACCGTAGTGTGTGAGCGCAACGTCCAAGCGGAAAGTACTTATCCTGCAGCAGGACAAATCTAATAAGGCCGACGGAAGCGAGAATTGTTTCAGCAGCAGCATAACAGGGTCCGGAGTGTCCGGACAAAACTCAATGGTCAAGTTCCTTGATACACTATGTCTGGGAAAGCTAAAGGCCGAGTACTTCGTAGGACCCCGGCCCGGAGCGTCGCAGCGAAAATTGCTTCAGCAGCAGGAGCATGACAGAGACCGGACAAAACTCAGGGATCAAGTTTTTTAGCCAACCTGAGGGCCGAAAGACCGAGAGTGAGTGGCAATTTATTCGTAAGCCAAATGCCGAATACCACGTAGGGCCTAGGCCCGGAACGTCGCAGCAGGGATTGGTTCAGCAGCATCATGAAAGGGACCAAAATAAACTCAACGGTCAAGTGTCTTAAATGTGAAACCGAGGGCCGAAAGCCCAAGGGTAAGCAACATTGTCTGCAAAGGCCAAAGGCCGAGTACCGCGTAGGGCCCAGGCTCGGAACGTAGCTGCGAGAATTGCTTCAGCAGCAGCATGACAGGGACTGGACAAAACTCACTGATCAAGTGTCTTAGCGAATCCGAGGGCCGAAAGCCCGAGGGTGAGCGGCATTGTCTGCAAAGGCCCAAGGCCGAGTACTGCGTAGGGCCCAAGCTCGTAACGTAGCTGCGAGAATTGCTTCAGCAGCAGCATGACAGGGACTGGACAAAACTCAGTGATCAAGTGTCTTAGCGAATCCGAGGGCCGAAAGCCCGAGGGTAAGCGACATTTTCTGCAAAGGCCAAAGGCCGAGTACCGTGTAGGGCCCAGGCTCGGAACGTAGCTGCGAGATTGCTTCAGCAGCAGCATGACAGGGACTGGACAGAACTCAACCGTCAAGTGTCTTAAAAAAGAAACTAAGCGTCGAAGAGCCGAGGGTGAGCGGCAATGTCTGTAAAGGCCAAAGGCCGAGTACCGCGTAGGGCCCAGGCTCGGAATGTAGCTGCGACAATTGTTTTAGCAGCAGCATGACAGGGACTGAACAAAACTCAGTGATCAAGTGTCTTAGCGAATCCGAGGGCCGAAAGCCCGAGGGTGAGCGGCATTGTCTGCAAAGGCCCAAGGCCGAGTACCGTATAGGGCCTAGGCTCGGAAAGTCGCAGTGAGAACTGTTTCTGCAGCAGCATGATAGGGACCAGATAACTCAAGGGCTAAATATATCAAAAGTGAATGCAAGAGAGCAGAGGCTAAGGGCCCGAGGGTGAGCGGCAATGTCTGTGAAAGTCAAAGGCCGATTACCGCGTAGGGCCCAGGCCCGGAACGTCGTAGCGAGAATCGCTTCAGCAGCAACATGACAGGGACCAGACGAATCCCCAACGCCAAACGTCTTACAAAAAGGGTAAAATTACTTTGTTAGATTTATGACTACCTTTTATGTGAATTTGAATGTTAAAGCGAGATAAAACATGTTGCATCGGTAAAAAATTTGCTCTCGAGTAAATCGGAATCGATCAATCTAACTACCTATTTTATTTGTTTATACGTATACTTAAAAATTTCAAAACGATGTGATTTTTTTTCTCCTTACGCGTTTATTGTATGTATAGAAGATATCATGATTATGGGTTGTCGGGTACTTATACAGCGCCATCCGTGATCACTTTTAGAACTATACATATATATATTTTTTTATAAAGTAGCGGAACAAATACAACCCTAAATGTTGCTCCGGGGTATAAACTGTTACTTTTAATTAATTAATTAATAAATATTAATTTCATGAAATTCTGTTCAATAGTTTTTGTGTAGTGCGCGGAAGTAGTATAGATTCACCGTTTCTACCCCATCGTTTTCCCACCACCAAAACAATGTTTTTTCGGGATTATGGTGGTTTTTCGGGGCTATGAAACCTAAAAAAAAAAAGTTTGGTATGTTTTAGTACGTTTAGCCCCCCATTTAGATCGATTGCACTAGGTCTCAACAGTGCCCGGAGCCTCCTTCAGCACTTAGGCACTCCGCTAATTAAACAGTACACGCTCTTCGACACCACAATAGAATCCTTGCTCACCTTTTTCTATTGTCTCTATTGTTAGCTCGACTCGGCGACATCGCATTGTTACCGAGCTCGGTAGAGGCATACTCTTACGTTGTAGTTTGTTCTTTACGTATTTGCAATAGGTTTTATAATTGCTTAATTTGTTACTCCTTATGAAAGACTAGGTATTTTACCTAAAGTTTCCATAGTTTAGGTATTTCAACAGGTATTTTTTATGTGGGCTGTTACGTTCTATTAGCACTCACACGACGCTGTCTCTTTCAAACCTGTAAACTCGTTTTGAAGAAGCCAATATCAATATTGTTTTTACGTTACATTTTGAGTAGGTATTATACCTAAACATTTCAATCTCACATGGTGATATAATTATCATTATTAATATTTTACTACATATAACTTAACGAGATTTTTAATGATCTAACAAGCCCCGCGAACTGACACAATTACATTACCCTTTATTAGTCTAGACTGGAGTAGGTATCACATTTATACCTAAATTAATTAATTCACATTTCGCGAATATATATGAAAATTTCAACGTATCTATATGTGTTACAGCACAATATGAAACTTCTGGTATATGTTTCAACCCCATCAATTTTAGTTATTTAGTATCTATTCGTTTTCAGTTTTTGCCTAATTTTTCTTATTTTGTGCAAATCCAATTTTTTAAATATTATTTTGTTGATTCTAGATTATTTCCAGTCTAGATATTTGTGTTGTCGTAATTATTTTTGGGTAAATTATTTTATGCAAATCCAATTTTTGAAATATTATTTTATTGATTTTAAATTATTTCTAGTCTAGATATTTGTATTGACTTAATTCTTTTTTGGGTAAATTAATTTATGCAAATCCAATTTTAGAAATATTATTTTATTGATTTTAGATTATTTCTAGTCTAGATATTTATGTTGTCTTAATTTTTTTTTTAACTCGTAAATAACTTTGGTATATGTGACAACCGACTGCTATTTATTGGTGGACAATAAACATGACTGTGTTTTGAACAAGTTTCAACCTGTAAGTATGCTGTACGTTTCCGTAAACGAAGTTCCCATTATTTATTATAATATATAGATCTTTTGTTAATGTAGGATTCGGTGTGTGATTTATTGCATTCCTGTTTATACCAGTTCGATAGGTGGGGCGGTGCGATGTTCAAAGACTCCTTTGGTGCTCTAATTTAAAGTCGCAATTTCTATTATTAGTTTTTTTCTTTATGCTGTTGGCTTGAGAACTTTACCTTTTTTGCTAGATGTCCTTTGAAGAAGGTAATAATTTACTTTTTATTCGTTTCTGAGAAAGATATAAATCAATCGGGTTTGAAGTCACACGCGATTTTCATAGAAAGTAAATGCACAAAAGATCTGTCGTTTAAATTCTTTAGAATTCTTTTGATAATTTAATCTTTTGTTAGAAAACATTCCGCTGCAAACAAAAATTTACCTGTCCCCGAAATCCTGTTTAAACTCGTCGCTACCTACCTAGGTGGTCCTCTGTCCCCACCAGCCGTGACCTTTTTTTCAACACAAATTCATATAAAAAGGCTGAGGCTGGGGGGTAAATTTTAGAAACGAAGTGAGCTGCAAATCACGTGTTCAATTACGATTAAGTGAATAAATTTCTTAATTTTGACTAATCAGAGATAGAATTTGAAGGAGCACTTTAAATTTCAAAGTATAAAAAACTTATCCTGATTTTTAATCTATATGTATAGCATGCAAATTGGAAATGATAATTGTGATGTTGAACTTCTTCAATTATGTGAAGACGCGGAGAAGGAATATTTTGAAGACCAAGAAATATATAATTTGTGTGAATCTCTAAGTCAACAAAAATATGAAATGTAAGTTAATCAATCAGTTTAAATATTTAATTCATTATACATTTATTTTTCTACCTTGCATCCTGTTGGGGTGGGTGATCTTAGTTAAAACCTGTTGTTACATGTTTCCTTACCTGACTTACGGATACGGAGGGGATAGTGGTATAAAAGTGGGTCTCCAGTTTTAAAATTATTTATAGCAAATTGAAATTTCAGTGTTTTGTACCTGGTGTTGTGTGATTCAGTTTTGCAACATGGCATTTTATTTTGAGCCTAAATTTGAACGTAGCGAGATAGCAAGTTTTAGCAAAAAGTTAATAATGCAGAAATTTCATAGATATATCCGATTGTGATTTATTGATGGCTTATTACCTGGTTCAATTTTCGAAGATCAAGATATTAAACCATATTATACTCCATGTGAGGGTCATAGAAATCAAACACAGGATATTCATATATCAACTACTGATGTAGTAGACGGAGTCCTACCAATGCAAGCGTATTGTTTGCATTGTAAGAAATATACAAGTTATTATTTCGTAGTTATTATTAATCTTTGTTTCTGGTAATATATTATAAGTAATGATGTAATTATATTATTTGTGATATTGTATTTTATTTCTTTAGATCCCAACAAGTTGGAGGTGAAATAGAAATGGCAACTACGGATCCTGCGTCTAAGGCATCAACAAAGAAGAGTCAACCTTCAACTAGCAGTGATTCAGCATCAACTTCTAAAACACAAGCTTGCTGTATTGACGCAAGCACAAAAAATATAAGTAATGATGTAATTATATTATTTGTGATATTGTATTTTATTTCTTTAGATCCCAACAAGTTGGAGGTGGAATAGAGATGGCAACTACGGATCCTGTGTCTAAGGCATCAACAAAGAAGAGTCAACTTTCAACTAGCAGTGATTCAGCATCAACTTCTAAAACACAAGCTTGCTGTATTGACGCAAGCACAAAAAATAATGACAAAATTGAATGTTCTGTGTGCCATGTGTATGTGGTAAAAAGATATTTAGCAAACCATTTGAAAAGCAATAACCACAAAAACAATGTTCTTAGTTCAGACAGCGAATTAATCAACGTTCAGCTAATCGAAAAAGCATTCCGAAATAGGGTTGCTACGTACAGAATATCAAGTAATAAAAATGATTACTAACCCTTTGAAACCTCCGAATCGTTTTTAGAAAAAAATAAAGATACAATTTTTACTTTATTAAATCGATCAGTGTCAGATCATTGTGCTTTAAAAGTTAATTTTATTTGAAATGCAAATTTTTGTCAGGATACCAAACAGTTAAGAAATACATTTGATTTTCAATTAAACGATCAACTTTTTAATGTGAGCAGTGATAAAGATTTTTTTCTTATATCCCTCGTAAATGAAATAACAGAGAGATTAACAAACTTTGAAAGAAAAGATAGTGGATGGAGTTTGGTAAACATAACCCACTTAGACGTTAATGTTAATAAATAGAAACCATTGCGTGGTTTTTCTTATATTGAATTACCGCGTGATATAACAAACAAAAGAGCAGTAATAAACATCAAAAACAATGATCATGAATGTTTCCGTTGCGCATTGCTTTCCGGTTTATATCCACCTAAGAAAAACAATCACGCTAATATGGTGAACTGTTATGTCAAATACAAGGAGAAATTGAAGTTTGGTGATATTCCTTTTCCTATCAAGTTTACTGATATTCAGAAATATGAAAAGTTAAATGATTTAAGTATTAACGTGTTTGGTTTGGAGTATAATTCACAAAATAAAAGTCATGATATTGTTAGTCCTTAACACATTACAAAATGTAAAGAAAGAAAACATTTTAATTTGTTATATATAACAAAGGGGAATAGAGGATATTATTGTCTAATCAACAATTTATCTCGATTAGTATCCGCTCAAATAAATAAATCACAACATGCTGTTAATATATGTGATGGTTGTTTGACAAATTTTTCATCTAATCAGAATTTAGTAGAGCATCAAAAGAACGATTGTTTTCATATATGTACCAATTTACCCTCTGAAGAGGATAAAAGGAAAGATTGGTTTGACAAAATGACTTCTTCAAGTCAACTTAATTTCAATAATTACGAGCGTAAATTACGAGTTCCTTTTGTTGTGTATGCAGATTTTGAGGCATTTTTAAGTCCTATTCAGTCAGAACAATCTAATGAACAAACCACTAAAGATGATAGTCACTCTCCAACACCTGACAGTGATAAAGATTATGAAGATGATGATGATTATGTGGATGATAAAATCAAACGTATAGACAAGCGTTCCTCAACCATTAACATTCAGAAACATCAAGTTTATAGTTTTTGATACTATATTAAATGTGCACATGATGACAAGTTATCAATTTATAGAACATACAAAGGGGAGAACTGTGGTCAAACATTTATGAAATGTATTAAACATGATTTGGAGAGTATTTGTAAAAAGAATACATTTTCCAAGCCCCCTTTACCCTTAACAACTTTAAATAAAGAACTCATTGCAAACAGCAAAGTCTGTTTCATTTGTAGTACATGTTTAAACGAGGATTCCTGCTAGAGATGTGTAGCTCGCGAGCGAGTGATTCAAACAACTCACTATATCAGTAACTCTTCCCGATCTCGAGTACACTACGAACAGAGAGTTCTAAACCAGGAGAGGCCTTAGGTATCATTTCCCCTCTGTCAAAAGTATTGGCAAGAAAATCTAGTAAATCTATAAAAACTATTTCAATAATCGAATGTCACGCACTTTCGTCATCGCTGTCGATGGATAACAAGCTCCGTGAAAATGCCCTTATGCGCTGTTTTTGGATGTAAAAAATGTTATTATTTCGTCTAGTTTACAAATAGATGAAATACCATTTCAGATGTAAGTAAAGTTTTACTTTATTTATCATTACTTTCGTAATAAAAGATTTAACCTAAATCGAAAATCAAGCTTCGTTTACAGAATCGATTCAAAGACAATGGTTTTCTTTCTAACGGGCAGTAACTATTTGACGTTTGACATTTCTCCATATTTAACGCGCTTAAGGATTGCTGTCTTCTATATTTTGTTTGAAAATACAATCAAAAATGATCCTTGGCTTTTTTGTTTGACATTTGCAAAGACTGCATCCAATAATGAACCAAATGTTAACGTTTGTACAGTCGACTATCTATTGCTCCATTTAGTGTTATGAAGTATAAAAAGAATATGTCAAATATGTAAAAAATACATTCTGTTTAATTCTTATGTCTCAACTCACGATTTACGCAGTACGAAAAATCATGTGTTAAATTCTAATTTTTTTTAATATCCATGTGTGATGCTTTTCTTGTAATTAAATTATAATTTGAATTAAACTCGAAATTATTAATTTATTTTAAGAGAATTGAACTTTCGTAACATCTATATGAACAATCCGATTTTACTGATTGGCGAATTCTCTAAAATTTTATAATTTTTGTCCTAAATTGACAGATCAATTCGCGAACGAGGGATCGAAAGAACCGTTTAGATATGTATAGATCAACTGAGCGAAGTGAGCGAAATGAACGAAATGAGTGATACATATCTCCGCGAGCGAAAGACATGAATCAATCTTTTCACTTCAGTGAAGCGTTTTGCGCATCTCTAATTCCTGCGTTTCCTATAATTGGCATACCGGTGTTTACGAAGGCGTTGCACATTCACTTTGCAATGAAAAGTACAGACCCCAAAACTTTGTACCTGTGTTTTTTGCAACTATGACAGTCACTTTATGGTACATGGGCTTAATTTTGAAGATGGTAATATAGAACTAATCCCACAGAACAAAGAAAAATATATTTCCTTTTCCAAAATGTTAAAAGTGAATAACCGTACAGTGAAATTAAGATTCGTTGATTCCCTTAAATTCATGTCTAGTAGTAGTCTTGAAAAATTAGCTAAAAACTTAACAACAAACCAATTCAATGAACTAAAATTAAATTTTCCAAGTGAAGAAGACTATAAGCGTTTGATACGTAAGGGTGTTTACCCATATTAATACATGACACTGCCCCAGGATTGAGTTGGGATGCCATGTTAAAAGTTACAAAAATAAAACTTGAACTTTTGACGGATATTGATAAAATTGCTTTCATAGCAAAAAATATTCGAGGAGGTATATCCCAATGCAGTCACAGACATGCAAAAGCTAACAATAAATATATGTCAAACTATGAATAAAACCAACCGTCTTCTTTTCTCGTATATTTAGATGCAAATAGATTTAGATGTAGATTTGCTAGCCTAGTTTGTAGTGACCCTGCCTATGAAGCAGGAGGTCCCGGGTTCGAATCCTGGTCAGGGCATTTATTTGTGTGTTTATCACAGATATTTGTTCCTGAGTTATGGATGTTTTCTATGTATTTAAGTATTTATCTATATCTATCTATTATATATATCGTCGTCTAGTACCCACAACACAAGCCTTATTGAGCTTACTGTGGGACTAGGTTGATTTGTGTTAAATTGTCCCATAATATTTATATTTATTTATATTGAAATAACTTGTATGGTTGGGCTATGTCTCAACCTCTTCCTACAGGTAAATTTGAATGGGTGAATGTAGAGACGAATTTTAATATTGCAGATGATGCTGATCATGGCTTTATCTTAGAAGTAAACATTGAGTACCCTAAAGAATTACATGATTATCATTCGGATCTACCATTCTGTCCCGAAAATGTATGTTTAGGTAATTCTAAAGCAAAAAAAATAATACCAAATCTAAACAAGAAAACAAACTATGTCATTCATTACAGAAATCTTAAACAAAGTTTACAAAACGGATTAAAATTGCTTAAAATCCATAGAATATTAAAATTTGAGCAATCCCCATGGTTAAAAAGTTACATAGATTTAAATACCTACATGCGATCCCAAGCATCTTCTGAATTCGAAAAAGATTTTTTCAAACTCATGAACAATTCGGTCTTTGGTAAAACTATGGAGAATGTAATGAAACGAGTAAACATCAAATTATTAAATCACTGGGAAAATCGCGGGAAATCTCAAGGAGTTCAATCTTTAATTTGTAAACCTGAATTTCATAGTTATCTGTTTTTTCGCATGATTTAGTAGCTGTTCAATTGAAAAAAGCTAAAGTTTTATACAACAAACCAATTTACCTAGGTTTTTGCATTTTAGATCTTTCTAAAACTTTAATGTATCAATTTCATTACGTCTATATGAAAACCAAATATCAAAATAATTTGAAATTGCTTTACACAGATACTGATAGTTTACTATATCAAATATTCACAGAGGACTTTTATGATGACATAAAATCAGATCTTAATTTATATTTTGATACTTCTGAATACCCAGAGGACAACGTGTATGGTTTCCCTCTGGTAAACAAAAAGCAACTTGGTGTTTTCAAAGATGAAAACAATGGGGAAATATTTAAGGAATTTGTTGGTTTGCGTTCAAAAATGTACGCCATAGGATGTAACAAATAAAGAAATTAAAGCTAAAGGTGTCAATAAATGCGTAACGGAAACATATGATCTTGATAGTTTTAAAAAATGTTTATTTAAGAAAAAAATTAAATATGATACAATGTTACGTTTCAAATCAATAAAAGACATTTTATTTACACAGAAAATTACCAAAATAACGCTTTCCCGTAATGACACGAAACGATATTTGTTAGGAAGTTCTATTGATATTCTTGCGTGGGGTCATTATAAAATTCCTCATGGTGTACTTTAAAATTTATTTCATTTACACAGAATATTCAATGAAATGTATTTATTTTTTGTGCAATGTATATGATTTTTGTAAATTGTATGAATTAGCTTAGAAGTGAAAATGATCTTGTGTCAATTTTTTTTTGTTGTGTTATTTTTAATAAATGTTCTTGTTTAAAAGAAGACTTTTAAAAAAATTGACATTTGAAATAATTTCCTTTTCATGACAACACATTCCTCACGTTAATTCAAAATGATTCATTTTTACCATCCCTTCACCACTATTGTAGCTGGTCCGAGTGGTTGTGGAAAAAAGTTACAAGTTTTCTTGAACATTCGAAAGAATTATGTAATGTTGAGTTTGATGAAGTGATTTGTGTTAGAACCTATGTAAAACAGTAGTCTAAACAGTTTACGTGTTGTCTGGTTTGTATAGCAACGATTTTAAATAATCTGACGTTCCTAACAATGCTTGTACTTACCAAACTTAAGTGTCACGGAATAAACATACTTTTATCTTAATCAAGTTTGTTTTCCTCTAACATGGTAGCAGAGCTTATGGAAGCAGTCGCTTAAAGTGTAGCGAGCGTCTGCGAAGTGCTGTGTGTGTTGTACTTTTTATTGTGAAAGTTGTGCGCACGAAATTCCTGAATCGAGATGGCGACGTCCAGTTCAGGGGCGACTATTGTTCCTGCTATTGAAAAATTAAATGGCATGGGGAACTACGGATCATGGAAGTTCATGGTGAAGATGATCTTGATCCAAGATGATTTGTGGGAGTGCGGGGAAAGCAACGACGGCGTGTTACCGATTTGTGACGATAAAAAGAAGCAACAGAAAGCTCTAGCTCGTATTTGTCTGAGCATACACCCTGTAGCCATCACGCACGTGCGCAATGCAACTACCGCACGGGAAGCGTGGACTAGTCTTCAGGCTGCGTATGAAGACATGGGTCTTTGCCGAAGACTGGGTTTAATGCGGCAGTCGTTTAGGATGAAGCTCCAGGAGTGTCCCAATATGGAATCGTGTCTGACAAAGATATGTGATGTCACACAACAATTAACCGACATCGAAGCTCCGCTGAATGACGAGTTTCTAGCTGTGATAATGTTAAGTGGGCTTACAA
This sequence comes from Pammene aurita, assembly GCA_947086415.1. NCBI lineage: Eukaryota > Metazoa > Arthropoda > Insecta > Lepidoptera > Tortricidae > Pammene > Pammene aurita. Next base: position 1,943,314 of record OX352308.1, read on the forward strand.
CCGACTACGACCCACTGATAATGGCGCTAGAAAACTGTAGCGTGAAATTGTCAAGCGAGCTAGTCAAACAAAAGTTATTACAAGAACATCAGCGCCGGGCTAACGGAACGGACACAAACAGTGGTTCCGTGATGATGGCGAAACGACGTGACGAAAAGCCTGTGAAATGTTTCCGCTGTAGAAGGTTGGGCCACGTTTCCAAGAACTGTCCAGAGAATAAGAAGAAGAAGGATCCTGTTGCCAAAGAAATGGCAAGTATGCTGAGCGCACTGTCGGTGAATGTGCAGGAGGACTCCTGGTACGTCGATTCGGGTGCATCGAAACATTTCTGCAACAGAAGGGACATCCTCGACGACTTCGTGGTGGACACAAACTTGGAAGTCACGGTGGCGAACGGCGTAAGACTTCCTAGTGCGGGTCGTGGCAGTACCAAACTGCATGTTAAAGACGGTATAAAAACTCTATGCGATGTAGTTAATATTCCGAACTTGTCATGTAATTTGATGTCTGTCAGCGCTTTAGCGTCAAAAGGTTTTAAAATCGTTTTTTATTCTGATGTTTGTAATATTTATTTTGGAAATGTTTTGATTGCTATTGCAAAGTGTGAGAATGGTCTTTCTAAACTACAAACCATCTCGAAAACGCGTAATAGTGTACCGAAATCGTCCGAAAAGTCGGCGTCCGCTGAACATGTTGCGGCGAACGTTGGGGCTGGGCGTGTTGTCTCTCAAGATGTATGGCATCCGCGCTTATGTCATCTGAACTCAAGGAGCATGAACCTACTGAAATCAGGTATGGCCGACGGTATAGATTTTGATAAGTCCGAGTTTAAACAGTGTATTTCTTGCATTGAAGGGAAAACACCAAAGTTACCTTTTCCAAAGAAATCGTTTACTAGAGCGACTGAAATCTTAGTGCTTGTACATGCTGACGTTTGAGGGCCTATGCCGCAAACATCGCATGGTGGTTCGCGATATATGCTACAAGTTATAGATGATTTTTCGCGTAAAACTTTTCGTTATTTCATTAAAACAAAGGATGAAGTTTTTGAGAAATTTAAACTATTTAAGGCCCTTGTCGAGAATCAAATGAACAAAACTATTAAGATTCTTCGAAGTGACCGGGGAGGTGAGTTTGTAAATAGAAAGTTCGATGAATTTTTGAAGCAGCATGGCATCAGACACCAGCTGACGGTTCCGCACTGCCCTCAGCAGAATTCAGTGTCTGAAAGGGCGAATCGCACGATTGTTGAAGCAGCTAGGTGTATGTTGCAGGGAGCTGGCATGGATCAGAAATACTGGGCAGAAGCAATGTGTACTGCAGTTTATGTAAGGAACAGATCACCGACCAAGGCCCTGTTGGGCGCGACTCCTGAGGGGAAGTGGTCAGGATCCAAGGTAAACTTAAGTCACTTAAGAATTTTCGGTTGTGTTGCTTACTCCGTCCTGGAGGACCGAAAGAAATTAGATCCAAAATGCAAGCCGTATATTTTTATTGGCTACTGCGAGGGTACAAAGGGGTATAGGCTTGTAGATCCTGCTTATCCTACGAAATGTATTGTTTCGCGTAATGTGTTTGTAGAGGACAAATTCTACAAAGACCAGGTTCAGAAACCTGTGGTCAAGGAGCCGACTCCGTATATGGTTATTAATAATGAAACTGATAATGTAGGAGTGCAGACGGCGGAAGGCGTTGGCGTCACGGTAGAGCCCGAACCTGAAGCAGCGAGAGCAGACCAGCGTCACGAAGCGGAAGATACTGAAAGCGAAGAGACCAGTACCTCGGATGATGATACGTTGTACGCTCCTGGGTCGTCATCTTGGGATTCGGAGGAATCAAGAGGACGGAGCGAATTCGAGGATACGTTCACGTCGGCTTTCACCGCTGGAACGAGTTGCGGCGCGGAAACGCCAACAACCGTGCGCGAGGCACTCGACGGTCCTGAGTCTACGCAGTGGAAGGCAGCGATGCAAGATGAGTATCAATCTTTCGTAGATAATAAATGTCTGGAACTTGTGGACTTGCCGAAAGGAAAGAAACCTGTCAAGTGCAAGTGGATATTTAAGAAAAAGAGAGGACTGAATGGAGAACTCCTGCAATACAAGGCTCGTTTAGTTGCGAAGGGATTTACGCAAAAATATGGAGTAGATTATTTCGAGACTTTCTCACCCGTCGTGAGATACTCCACAATAAGACTACTCTTGGCACTGGCGGCGGAATATGATATGGAAGTGGATCATATGGACGTCAAGACAGCTTTTCTTAACGGAGACTTGAAAGAACAGGTTTATATGGAAATTCCTGAAGGCTTTGGAGTAGAGAGCGGTAAAGGACAGGCGTTTCGTTTACTGAAGGCTATCTACGGATTGAAACAAGCCAGTAGATCATGGAATGAGAAGATAAATGACGTACTTGTCAAGAAGTTGAAATTTAAGAGGCTAGCGTCCGAGCCGTGTGTTTATGTGAGATCAAATAACAACGGAATCGTCATTCTCGGTCTTTATGTTGATGACATTTTGGTATTTAGCAATAGTCAAACTGACAAAAAGGCGGTAAAAGAGGAAATGATGAAACAGTTTGTTATGAAGGATCTTGGGCCCGCTAAATGTGTATTGGAAATACACGTCAGCCGTAAAGATGGTAAAATAATTCTGGATCAGTCTGGTTACATCAGCAAAGTTTTGAAAAGGTTTAAGATGACTGAATGTAAACCTGCTAAAACACCGATGGAACTTGGTTTGAAACTTGAAAAAGCTGAGAAGACTGGTGACTACGAATACAGGAACTTGATAGGTTGCCTTATGTATATAGCGGTCTGTACGCGTCCTGATATCGCGCATGCTGTGAGTATGTTGAGTCAGTTTAACGATTGCTACTCGGAAGCTCATTGGAAGGCTGCGAAGCGCGTGCTTCGGTACTTGAAGGGTACGATGGACTACAGCATCAAGTATGAGAAGAGTGGGTCGAACGTGACATGGTCAGCGGACGCAGACTGGGCGGCTAGTGTAGTCGATCGTCGGTCTTACACTGGTTACGTGTTTAAGTTAGGCAATTCCTTAATTTCTTGGGAGAGTCGTAAACAACGTACCGTTGCCCTTAGTAGTACAGAGAGCGAATATATGTCGCTATCCGATGCGTGCCTTATAAAGGCATTTATTAGGCATTGTTTATAAAGGCATTCATATCAGAATGTATGAAATTAGATCTCAAGGTAGTGGTTTACAATGACAACCAATCTGCGATTAAATTGTCTGAAAACCACATGTATCACGCAAGGACTAAGCATATTGATGTTAGACATCATTTTATCCGCGAGATAGTCGAAAACGGTATAGTAACCTTAAAGCATATGTGTGTTGACAAAACCTTTATGTATTGAAAGGTTTCAGCGTTTTGTTAAAGATTTTTATATGCTTAGTGGTTAGTATAATTATTAGTAGTTGTTATATGGATTGTACTATGAACATATAGTTTAAGGGGTGGTGTTAGAACCTATGTAAACTACATGTACAGACTCTAAACAGTTTACGTGTTGTCTGGTTTGTATAGCAACGAATTTAAATAATCTGACGTTCCTAACAATGCTTGTACTTACCAAACTTAAGTGTCATGGAATAAACATACTTTTATCTTAATCAAGTTCGTTTTCCTCTAACATAATATTTCAGTATAATATCACGCAAGGACTAAGCATATTGATGTTAGACATCATTTTATCCGCGAGATAGTCGAAAACGGTATAGTAACCTTAAAGTATATGTGTACCAACGATATGCTGGCGGATCTTTTGACAAAACCTTTATGTATTGAAAGGTTTCAGCGTTTTGTTAAAGATTTTTATATGCTTAGTGCTTAGTATAATTATTAGTAGTTATTATATGGATTGTACTATGAACATATAGTTTATGGGGTAGTGTTAGAACCTATGTAAACTACATGTACAGACTCTAAACAGTTTACGTGTTGTCTGGTTTGTATAGCAACGAATTTAAATAATCTGACGCTCCTAACAATGCTTGTACTTACCAAACTTAAGTGTCACGAAATAAACATACTTTTATCTTAATTAAGTTTGTTTTCCTCTAACAATTTGGTGCCATGATGAAATGCAACCCCTATATAATCTAGAAAATGTGATTTATAGTCAAGGAATACCTGATATGTCCATGTTTGATGGACTGAAGCCAAAATTACTTATAATAGATGATTTAATGCGGGAATCAAATGGGCGACTGGTTGATATTTTTACAAAAGGTAGTCACCACAAAAATTTAAGCCTGTTTTATATTACTCAAAACATATTTCATCAGGGTAAAGGTCAACGTGATGTCTTTGATTACAAGTTATTTAGTGTTTTTTAAGAATCCTAGAGATAAAACACAAATACGTTATTTGTCTCGTCAAGTATACCCAGAAAACTCAAAGTTCGTTGACGAAGCTTACAAGGATGCTACTAAAAACGCTCACGGCTATCTTATGGTTGATCTAAAACAAAACACAGATGACATGTGTCGTTTTAAAACTAAAATATTTCCATTTGATGGTCATTGCACACTGTATATCCCAAAGAAAGGATTTAAATATAACAAGGATCATCAAGTTTCAGTCAGTTCTAAATGATGCATTCTCGAGTTAGCACCTATAAACATTTACTGGAAGCCCTGCATTTACTAAAACCAAAATATCGCACTGCTTTGCTTTAATCGTGCGATGAAGATGAGATCAACTTCATTTGTGAATGTATCTATAACGTTCTAAAGGGTAAAATTCCTTTAGATAACGAAGAAAAATCCAAATTAAAAAAATATACGGAAACATTACGAAAACTAGATTCAAAAGGCAAAAATAAGCTTAGAAAAACCGTTATTATTCAGAAGGGGGGTGCATTTTTACCGATAATTTTAGGTGCAGTTTTAAGTGCATTGGTAAACTCCTTATCTTAGATACAATGGAAAATACAAAGAAAATGTTGTTAGTAGAACCTGAATTTATTGAAAGACTTAAAAAAAGTGAAAATTAGGTGGAAAATTTATCATCCTGTCTGGATGGAGAAATGCAAACAATTCTTAGAAGAAAAATAAATGATCGTGAAAAGTGGGCATTATATTGTCAAGCACTACAACGGTTATTACATTTTGCTGAGGCAGATCGAAGACCATTTAAATTACCAATAGTGATGGATGAAGTGAACTACCTTACTAACGATAACTACAACGTTGCTTCGAAAGTTAACAAAAAGGAGGAAAATATAAAAAAAGAGGAAAGTATCCGAAAGGAGGAATCATTTACTCAGAACTTAAGCGGAGACGCAAATTCACCTGTGCCGGAAGAAGATGTTTATGCCACACCTCCTGGTGTATCAAAGGTTGAATTATCTAAACGATATTCTCCATCCTATATTATAGATGTTATACCTAAATCGTACAGGACAAAAAGTCAGACGCTACTGCAAAACATTGTTCTGAATAGACCTAAAATTTGGTGGAATGAGAACGGTGAAGTAGTTATAAACAGTCAGACAATACCAAATAGCAATATTCTCGATTTGGTAGGCGATGTGCTTAGACCGCTTAAACGCTCAAAACCAGTGGGATGGGAGGATTTCGCTAGTCTTTTAAATGATATAAAAGTTCCATCGTCATGTATTGGTTACCCCGAGACTTTAGAATTTATTAATAAAATTCAATCTAAACCTGAAGCTAACACTTCACAGGCTTCTATTAGCGCGCAAAACCTATCAATAAAAGAAAAAAACGCATCTACTCCTCTATCTACTAAGCCAAAAACGAGATCTCAAAAGAAAGTTGATTGGGAAAGATGAACTCCTTATTAGACATAAATAGAATATATTAAGATATATCAAACCCAGCTGGATATAGTAGTTTAAATAATGTTATGAAGGAAATGAAAGGTCAAATGAATAGAGAGGAAGTGAAAAAATGGATGCAGTCCCAAGAAGCGTACACTCTACATAAACCTGTTCATAAACGTTTCTCGCGTAACAAATACATCCTGTCAAACTACAATGAACTATAGCAAGCCGATTTAAGTGATATGCGTACCTATAGTCAATACAACGATGGGTATAAATACATTCTTTGTGTTATTGATGTATTTAACAAATATGCATGCGAGACTTATGAAAAAGAAGGCCGCTAAAACGGTTAAAACGTGTTTTGGAAGCTATTTCACGGAAGCAAATGCAACCCCTAGACATATTCAATCTGATAAGGGTACAGAATTTGTTGAGAGCTTATTTTAAAAGTAAGAACATAAATTATTATACAACTAACAACCCAGACATTAAAGCTAGCATAATTGAAAGGTTTCAAAGAACTCTCAAAACTAAAATGTGGCGTTATTTCACTCATAAGAATACTTACAATTACACTAATATATTGCAAGATCTCCTTTATTCATATAACCATAGCTATCATTCCAGCATAAAAATTCGTCCAGTTGATGTTAACTCTAGTAATATAAGGACTGTTTGGTGTAACTTATATGAAAGAAAAAATGATAAACAACCTTCTTTAGAAAATGCAAGGCTAAATGTAGGTGACCATGTTAGGATAACTAAATATAAACATATATTCCAAAAGGGTTATGAAACCAATTGGAGTGATGAAATATTTGTGATTGAATCAGTTATCAATAGGTCTCCGTGGTTTGTTTATACTTTAAAAGATTTGGAAGGTGAACCAATAATTGGTACATTTTATTCTAAAGAATTACAAAAAGTAACTCACCACCCCTCCATCAAATATAAAATTGATAAAATAATACGCTCGCGCCGTATTGGTGGCAGAAAGGAAGTGTTCGTGAAGTGGCGAGGTTATCCTAATAAATTTAATTCCTGGATACCGTCATCAAGTTTAGAAACAATATGAGTGAAAACAGTTTTTACTTAACTTTGTTGAGCAATAGCTCATCGGAATATTACAATGATAATACAACTGCGCACTTTTTAACAAAATTACCTAAAACCATTAAATTGGAAGGAGAATGGGTCGTGGGTTTAGTAGAATTTCAATACCCATGCTCCATGTACAATGTTCAAGAACATGAAAATACCATTTATATTAAAAAGAAAGTTCGAGGACCTGCAGACAAGACGGATAAAATCGTTGATTCAAAAACTCACATACCAGCTACTTCGTATGATAGTCTTGATCATTTTCTTGATGCATTAAATGAAAACCCACAGCTAAAAAGCAAAGTTAAGTTTAGATATGATAAAATTACAAAAATGGTGGGGATATCAACAGATAAAGAAATAGTCTCAGTCACAACAACACCCATATTAAGTCTACAATTAGAATTTCGACCAAGATCAAATTTAAAAGAAATGTCAATTGGAAAACATCCTGCAAATTTATACTTAGGTTTACCCTCACAAATATTTGTTTATACTGATATCATTCATCCACAAGTGGTGGGAGATGTAATTACATCATTACTGAGAATAATACCGTTAGACCCAACTATGGTGCTTACAAAACACATATTTTCTCACCTGCTCACTATGACCCGTATTACGAAGAGAATTCGATACTATAGAAATAGATATAAGGACAACTACTGGAGCTAGAATACCATTCCAGTTTGGATCTTCTTGCGTGAAGCTACACTTTCAACGGGTAAAATGAATTATAAAAGATCATCTACGTCTTGCCCATATGAACATTACTATTCACACCAAGCTGGTACGGGTATAGGAATAGTTTATAAAGGGGTACCATATGAACGAGGACATAGGATCGGGAGTTTCTTGGGTGGTCTTTTTAGGTCTGTGCTACCATTATTCTCTAGTGGTCTTAAAACAGTGGGAAAAGAAACTTTAGATGCAGGAATCGGTCTTTTATCCGATATGGTAAATTCACGACCAATGGATAGTTCTATTAGATCTCGGTTCAATGAAGCAAGCGCCAACTTAAAAAGAAAAGCAGATGAAAAAATTGATTCTTTGATGTCGGGGTCTGGGTATAAAACGTCCACAAAAAGACATGGACCATTCATTAACTTAAAAGCATCGCACCGAAGAGGAGGTAAAAAATATAGGAAAAACAATATTGAAGATATATTTTCAAACTAAAAAATGTCATTCTTACATAGTCATTCTTGTGAGTGTGCCAAATCTGAGTTAGACTTATTTGCTTTACCATCAAGTCAAACAAGCATTGAAAGTGGTCAGTGGATTCATTACAAACCAATTTCATCTCTAAGTGACGATGGTCCTATTGAATTTCAAGTTCCTGGGTCAGGTGATAACTACATTGATCTATCACACACTTTGTTGCATATAAATGCCAAAATATTGAATCAAGATGGTACAAAAATAAAACCTGATGCAAATGTTGCCCCGGTAAACAATTGGTTACATTCCCTGTTTAGCCAACTAGACATTAATTTAAATCAGAAGCTTATATTACCTCCAAACAACACTTATGCTTACCGAGCCTACATGGAAAATCTGCTTAATTATGGTTCAGCAGCCAAAAAATCTCATCTGACTTGTGGATTATGGTATGAAGATACCCCCAACTATATGGACGCCGTTGACTCGACTAATAAAGGGTTTCACGAAAGAATGGACTTTGTTAAGGAAAGCAAGGAAGTTGAAATGATTGGTCATTTACATGGTGATATGTTTAACCAGGAGAAATTTCTAATTAATGGTGTAGAAATGAGAGTTAAATCAGTCCGTTCGAAAGAAACATTTAATTTAATTTGTCATAAGGATGGTAAATTTTCAAAGTACAAATAACAGATGCCAGTCTCATTATTAGAAGAGCAAGAATAAATCCTAATATATTGTTAGCTCATCAAAAAGTATTAGCATCAACAACTGCGAAATATCCGATAACAAGGGCAGAAGTTAAGGTTCTGACATTACCCGCAGGTATACAAGGTAAAACGTTGGATATATATTTCTCGGGCAAGTCCCTAAAAGATGTATTATTGGATTCGTTTCAAACTCTGGGTTTAATGGTAATTTAGCTATAAATCCCTTCAATTTTCAACATTTTCATATGAATTCATTTAGTTTGTACGTAGATGGTCATGAAATTCCTTCTAAAACTTTGCAACCCCCATTTAACTTTCCAGGTTTAATAGCAACTGCATATCATACTTTGTTTTCTGGAACTGGTCTTCATTTCCATAACGAAGGTAATGCTATAAGCAGATCAAACTATGTGGGTGGTTATTCTTTATTATGTTTCGATTTGACTCCTGATTTATCTGCAAGTTCAACTTCACACTGGAATCTTGTAAGACACGGAAGCGTTCGAATCGAAGTTCGTTTTGATTCAGCTTTAAGTACTACTATCAACTGTATTGTGTACGCTGAATTTGATAACATAATTGAAATAAATAAAAATCGTGATATCACTGTAGATTATAACAGTTAGTAATTAAATAAATACAATGCATTCACTCAATTTTATCATTACCACTTGAACATTGTCTGTAAAACCACCAGTGTTTACTTTTTGAGATTAATTATTATTATGGATTCGAATGAAATACAATTTTACAACCCGAGGTTTAAGTCAAATGTTTTTGCTGCAAACCGGATTCCTGTTTGGGTTAATCTACCTACTTTTATTATAAGCAATCTGGATCCTGATTCAAAGCCCGGTTCTCATTGGATAGTTGCAATGCACATTGATGTGAATGGATATGGCGAATACTTTGACTCTTTTGGTCGAAAACCTGCTGGTTATCACAGGTTATTTTTAAATAGAAACTCTAAGATGTGGTTTTATAACCATCAATCACTTCAAAATAATTTTACTTCAGTTTGTGGAGAATACTGTTTAGTTTATCTTTATTTTAAGCTTCAAGGGAAAAAAATGACTGAGTTTTTACGTCTGTTTTCTGATAATTCTTTGTGTCATGATTTAGTTTTAAGGAATATGTTTAAATCAGTTTTTGTGAATTAAAACAATGTGTTATGAAAATAAATTGGGTTTTATTTTATTTCTTACAACTATAATTACAAAATATTCCTACTACCTATGAAAAATGCAGTGACGGAGAATAAAACACAAAATAAGCAATTAAAACTACATCTAATATATATCTACATTCAATAAATGAGTAATAACATTAATACATAGGCTGCTATTTATATATCCGGAAACCGGGATTACAATCTTCTTAAATAGCATATTTGACCTCCATGGTAAAATTTGAACTTTTTTAAGTACTGGCCAGTATATTTTTTCTTTCTTATTAACGCTCGTGTTTTGTTTTTGACGGGTTTTAAATGTCATCTCGCAGCAAGAATGGAACTCACTCGTGAAAATATTCGTGCTATGATTTATTATGATTTTCGGCGTGGTTTAACGCAACAACAGTGCATAGATCAACTAACTTCAACTTTTGGTGATGAAGCCCCATCTAAAACTACTGTGTATCACTGATTTAGTGAATTCAATCGTGGACGTAGTATGCTTACGGACGAAGTTAAGGCAGGTCGCCCGAAATCGGTCGTTGTACAACAAAATATCGAGGCTGTGCGAAAACTTATAATGGACGACCGACATGTTACGTACTGCGAGATAGAGGCGACTCTGGGTATTTCTATGACCAGCATTAATAGCATATTACATAATTATTTGGCTGTAAAAAAAATTTGTTCGCGTTGGATACCCCACAACTTAACAAAAGAGCAAAAAGATGCTCGCGTCGAATGGTGCAATAAAATGTTAAAAAAATATAACCGTGGTGACTCAAAAGCCGTTTATAACATCTATACAGGTGACGAATCCTGGATCTATGCATACGATCCCGAAACGAAGCAACAATCAACGGTATGGGTGTTTCAAAATGAGCCGAACCCTACGAAAGTTACTCGTGCAAAAAGTACATTGAAACAAATGGTGGCCTGCTTCTTCGGTATTAATGGCCATGTAGCTACAGTGCCACTAGAAAACCGTAGAACGGTTAATTCAGAGTGGTACACGACCATTTGCTTACCGGAAGTATTTGAACAAATTCGTAAAACTAACCAGCGACGAAGAATCATTCTTCATCATGACAATGCCAGCTGTCATACGTCACGCGAAACAACTCTATTTTTGGAGGGTCAAAATGTGGAATTAACGGGTCATCCGCCGTACAGCCCTGACTTGGCACCCAACGATTTTTATTTATTTCCAAATATAAAGAATAAATTACGCGGTCAACGATTTTCGACCGCTGAAGATGCTGTCGACGCATTCAAACAACACGTTATGGAGGTACCTCAGGCGGAGTGGCAGAAGTGCTTTAAAAATTGGTTCACGCGAATGCAAAAGTGCATAGATCATCAAGGGGAATACTTTGAAAAACAATAAAACCATTTTCAGCCATGTACGTTTGTTTGTTTTTTTGTTTCCGGATATATAAGTAGCAACCCTCGTTATACAATAAAACAAGAAAAACAATAAACATTTTTTATAAGTGAAAAAATAATGTAAGTTATTCTAGTTATAAATAAAGCACTGATTAAAACTATTGTTTGTCATCCTTATCAGTCTCTATAAAATATTTTACACATTTTGTTTTAGATGATAGTTCCTTTGTGATATTAAATATAACATCCCGAGCACTTTGTTCATGTGAGTCACCTTCGTTAGAATAATATTTAACACGATAGTCACAGTGTTTCCAGTGGTCCAGAGGTCCAACGTATCGTATTTTGCTCATGTCGTATACTTCGATCTTGATGAGGTGTGATGCATTTGCCCCATCGTCCTGACCTGAAGTGAGATATGAAACAGCGTCTTCTTCTTTTTTGGAGACCGTTGAAGATTTCTTGTACACTTTTGTCTTCTTCTTAGGCCTTTCAAAAAAGCCATCAATTTTATTTGATTGACGCTTCTTCGCAATAGCTTGCTTTACTTTGAAAGCCAGCGTCCCCTTTTCATCACTTGCTTCGTCTTCATTTTCATCAACGTAAAAGTTTTTGAAAGTGTTGTCGGAAAACTGAAACAAAATTTCATAATTAATATTACAGACTTAAAACATACACACAACAGATACATTTTTAATGCAATAATTATAGAGTAATACTATTTAAATACTTACATCCATTATGAATAGTCTTCGTTAAAACTTCAAAGCGTAGAAACTGAGAGCTCTTAACTGAACTGGAGATCCGAAGGTACTATATAAAGTTACCCACAGCCTCAGCCTTTTTATATGAATTTGTGTTGAAAAAAGGTCACGGCTGGTGGGGACAGAGGACCACCTAGGTAGGTAGCGACGAGTTTGAACAGGATTTCGGGGACAGGTAAATTTTTGTTTGCAGCGGAATGTTTTCTAACAAAAGATTAAATTATCAAAAGAATTCTAAAGAATTTAAACGACAGATCTTTTGTGCATTTACTTTCTATGAAAATCGCGTGTGACTTCAAACCCGATTGATTTATATCTTTCTCAGAAACGAATAAAAAGTAAATTATTACCTTCTTCAAAGGACATCTAGCAAAAAAGGTAAAGTTCTCAAGCCAACAGCATAAAGAAAAAAACTAATAATAGAAATTGCGACTTTAAATTAGAGCACCAAAGGAGTCTTTGAACATCGCACCGCCCCACCTATCGAACTGGTATAAACAGGAATGCAATAAATCACACACCGAATCCTACATTAACAAAAGATCTATATATTATAATAAATAATGGGAACTTCGTTTACGGAAACGTACAGCATACTTACAGGTTGAAACTTGTTCAAAACACAGTCATGTTTATTGTCCACCAATAAATAGCAGTCGGTTGTCACATATACCAAAGTTATTTACGAGTTAAAAAAAATTAAGACAACACAAATATCTAGACTAGAAATAATCTAAAATCAATAAAATAATATTTCAAAAATTGGATTTGCATAAATTAATTTACCCAAAAAAAAATTAAGTCAACACAAATATCTAGACTGGAAATAATCTAGAATCAATAAAATAATATTTCAAAAATTGGATTTGCATAAAATAATAAATTTTAGGCAAAAATTTTATTTATTTAGCTTTTAAGTTTGTGTAATTATAATTATAATTTAGTGTTTGTTAATTTTACTAATAATATTTTTAAGCCTTGTTTGTATGTGCAATTAACCATGATGGACATTTGTCTGAAATAAAATGATTTTTTGTTTTTTTTTATAAAAACTGAAAACGAATAGATACTAAATAACTAAAATTGATGGGGTTGAAACACATACCAGAAGTTTCATATTGTGCTGTAACACATATAGATACGTTGAAATTTGCATATACATATATTTGCGAAATGTGAATTAATTAATTTAGGTATAAATTTGATACCTACTCCAGTCCAGACTAATAAAGGGTAATGTAATTGTGTCAGTTCGCGGGGCTTGTTAGATCATTAAAAATCTCGTTAAGTTATATGTAGTAAAATATTAATAATAATTATTATATCACCACGTGAGATTGAAATGTTTAGGTATAATACCTACTCAAAATGTAACGTAAAAACAATATTGATATTGGCTTCTTCAAAACGAGTTTACAGGTTTGAAAGAGACAGCGACGTGTGAGTGCTAATAGAACGTAACAGCCCACATAAAAAATACCTATTGAAATACCTAAACTATGGAAACTTTAGGTAAAATACCTAGTCTTTCATAAGGAGTAATAAATTAAGCAATTATAAAACCTATTGCAAATACGTAAAGAACAAACTACAACGTAAGAGTATGCCTCTACCGAGCTCGGTAACAATGCGATGTCGCCGAGTTGAGCTAACAATAGAGACAATAGAAAAAGGTGAGCAAGGGTTCTATTGTGGTGTCGAAGAGCGTGTATTGTTTAATTAGCGGAGTGCCTAAGTGCTGAAGGAGGCTCCGGGCACTGTTGAGACCTAGTGCAATCGATCTAAATGGGGGGCTAAACGTACTAAAACATACCAAACTTTTTTTTTTTTTTAGGTTTCATAGCCTCGAAAAACCACCATAATCCCGAAAAACCATTGTTTTGGTGGTGGGAAAACGATGGGGTAGAAACGGTGAATCTATACTACTCGCGCACAAATTCACAGACAGACAGACAAGAATTCCAAAATTCACTGAAATGTATCCAGTCAACGTTTCTAAGACCCCCCGAATTAGTTTTTCTCAAATATCTTCAATGTACATTTTTTTTCTCCTTACGCGTTTATTATATGTATAGATTCACTAGTCGAGAGATTGGCGTGTAGGCCACGTCTTGACGCGAGAGGATAAGCGTTCAAAAGGTTAAGGAGGTACCAATAGCTACCACAACATTTCTTACAAATGCCCAACATTGCCTAGCTACAACCAGTGATTCTGTTCTAAATAGCGGTCTGTTTCTAATCCCTAATAGTAATAATGATCGCACAGCCTTATTTACATTTTCTTAGATCCGACGAAATAGTAGTGTAACCACGAAACGGTCGAACATTTGCAAATTGCAGCCGCGGAACCCTAAATACTAGGAATCGAAACTTCTGAGAGCTGTGCAATTAGCAGATTAGACCGCGGGTTCCGTTGAGTTTAGAGTTAAATGTAGATAGCTGTTTATTAGCTACAGAACAAAATTAAACTAATTGCAATGAAATATTTTTTTAATGTAGGTCTAACAATCATGAATTTTTAAATGTTCTAACATTGCTTTATTAACTCGGAACAAAGAAGAAAACTAAACAACTACAAGTATTAATAATAAAATACGGATCTATAAAAAATACCTAAAGGACCCGTGGACCCGGGTACGTCCTTAAACTACGTCCGGACCCGGTAAAGTCCTTAAACTACGTCCTTGGACTCGCGGGTACGTCCATACGTAGGTATAGGCACTGTGAATGTCATATCTCGCTCAAATCTGGATCGGGACGGTGTTGAGAGGGGACGATGTTTAGTGTGGGACGCTACTTGTGTCAGCACCTTAGCCGCCTCCCACATTAGCCGTACCTCTCGCACACCCGGAGCGACAGCTCAGACACAAGCGGCACTAAATCGGCAAAAATATGCCACATTAGGATCCAGTTATATCTTCGTCCCTCATGCACTTGAAACCGCGGGCTGCTCCGGCTGCTGGGGAGTAGACGCTAAGTGATTCGTACACGAGCTGAGCCGTCGACTCCGGCAAAAGGGGGAGGACCCCCGCTCCGAGTCGTTCTTGGTGCAAAGGCTGGCTGTCCATAGTAATCCAGCGTGGAAATGCAGCAAGCATTATGGACCTTTTGCGCCGGGAACGGCAGGGAGCCGTTGTTCGTTTAAATTCTTTGTAAAATGTGTTATTTATTTATTTTCTATACTTACCTGTAATCGTAAATAAATTTAAATTGTTTTTGTGCAATGACGTTTAAAAACATAAATGATAAAGTGGCAAGAACCCGTCATTTCCGTCTGTCTGTATACGTAAGTCACATTTTATTTTAGGTTATTAAAATTTGATATCAGCGCCTATTATTTTTCGATGAGCAACAATGCCGTTCGTTGCGGCAACTCTTCTTCATTTACGTTTTTATCAACAGTTATAAAAGGGGGAGGCGTGAAGTGGACGTGTGTAGTGTAGAGCGGTGTTTGTATCTAGGTCTCGTCTCGTACCTATACGTCATCAAACGTCAAACGTTTATTGTGGTATTTAATTAGAAACTAAGTAGTGATTATTATAAATGGAGATACAAGTAAAGAATTCGGTATCTATAGGAAACCTAGGTGAAATTTTCGTACGCCATGCGCACTCGGAGGATATATCTGAGATATACAACATTATAAAACAGGTAAATATTTACACCAACGACTAGTTGCATCCGTGGCTCTGCCCTCGTTAGATAAAGTGTCGTTTACTCATTTCCCTTCCCTCGTTTAGCCCCCTATACTCGTATAATCCGGCTCGAACTCTTAAAATCCGATCCCATCCGGAATCCGGAAACTTTGGACGCATGTAACTTAGGTATAATATAAATATACAAAAGAAATATTGAAACTGGTCGTCCAGTAGCCCAGCCCTCCTTACATTTGTGTCCCAATTTGCTGTCTTTCATATTTTTTTATAAAAACGATTGCAATTACGACAAAACTTCCCATAACTGGGTAAATGTTATTTTAATTGGTTGTTTACATTTACAGGAAATCCCAGATGACGAGTTTCCTCCGGCCGAACGTAAGTGTCTCTGATACTGATGATGTGATGATTCATTAAGGTAAAGCAAAAGCAGCACTTGTGCAATCATAAGTAAACCGTATCTCACAGCAATAAAGTTGTTTTATGAATAGCACGTGAATGGTCTTAACTGTGTCGTCGACCGTTAATTAGTACTCTCGGATATGATGGACGCGTCTGTCGTTCTCTAAGTAATAGCTCCTTAATTTGAGAATAGGCAAATGGGCATATGCATAAGTAACAGTTCCTGCTGCACACGTACAGGCATAATTTGGTGTATTTAACACATTCACTGCCAAGAACCCGCCTCGTGGGCGCTCGTAAACTTTGCTCAGATGCCGGACAACTCGCTGGGCGGGTTGTTTTGTACGTAGCTATGGACGCCCGGTTTCTGAAGTAGGACGTCATTTTTCGTCTGGCAGTTAATGTGTTAAATAAGAGATAGGAAAGAGATAAAGATAACAGGTATGTATATTTACACAATAAATGTCTATTTCCATGCCGAAAATAACCTTATAGCGATGCGATGGGGATTCTTTTGAAATGGGTAACTACAAATAGTTGCGACAATTATCTAGGTGTTCCTAATAATAAGTAAATAATCTTAAGCTGTTTTCTGGTCTTCGTTACCTCTCTTTTAGTTTTAAGCCACGAAGAGTTTCATAATAACATTATTTTTGCATGTTTTTTAAAGTGGGGCATTCCACTTATACAATAGTTCAATATTTTCAATGTTTGTATTTGATCTAATAACAAACAGTTAGAGTTTATTCATAATCATCATCATCATTGGATTGCCCTTATCCTATTTATTTGGAACGGCGGCCTTAACCATCGCGAGGCCCCGTGCGGTTCTTGTAAAAATCTGCTCTGTGAGGGCCTTGTAAAAATCTAAGGCCGCCACTGAATTTTGGGGCGCAGCAAGTTTTCCTCTTTCATACCTCTCTGTCGTCCGCCATCTCCTCTCTGTCACAACTTCTTATACTTAGTACGGGCGGCGACCGTATGATCTGCTACGTTACGTGATACAAAGATAAGCCCCATGACACATGTTCATATAAGTAATGCTGAGTTCCGAAAAAATAGTTAAAAAAATTAGAATTGGCCGAAAGCACAAAAAAGTACCACTTCCGGTCTAAAAAATGGATGTTATTTACCAACGTGATTTGATACAAAAATTACACTTGTGGCAAAAAATAGCAATTTTTAGGTAGGCCTTTCCTGCATGGCCGGAAGTGCCCGGCAGACTGGTTAAAAAGTAACGAGTTTGAAATTTACGTCATCTACCTTCTGTACCTACATACAAATTGCTATTTGGTGCCACAAGTGTCATCTTTATATCAAATGACGTTGGTAAATAACATCCATTTTTTACACCGGAAGTGGTACTTTTTTGTGCTTTCGGCCAATTCTATTTTTTGTTACTATTTTTTCGGAACTCAGCTGCACTCAGCATCACTTTTATGAACATGTGCCATGGGGCTTATCTCTGTATCACGTAACGCAGATCACACGGTCCGCGCCCGTAACTATAATACACGTTTCTATTCCACATTTTACAGATTTATTCAAAGACGCATTCGATACATCCCCGCCATGGTTTCACGTGCTAGTAGCCGAGAAAGCTGGTCACATCGCGGGTTGCGCACTATACTTCCGCAGCTACTGGCCGCGACCGGCGCCGCCGGGCCGTGCGTTGCAGCTGCGAGTGTTATGCGTGCGGAGGAACGCGAGGCGGTGCGGCGCCGGCACCAAACTCTTCACAGAACTTTGTCGGGTCAGTACTATATATACTCTAAAGGCCCATCATGGGCCAGTCTAAGGGACGCAGCTATGCGTTAGAGGGAGCTAACGATATTGCGATCTCCTTCCGTCGTATAGCTGCGTCCCTGAGACTGGCCTATGATGGGCCATTGTGTACTGGCAGCTTAAGATGTGTAACAGGTTTATTCAAAGACTGGTTCGAGGCATCCTCGCTATGGTTTCACGTGTGTTATGCGTGCGGAGGAACGCGCGGCGGAGCGGTGCCGGTACCAAACTCTTCACAGAACTTTGTCGGGTCAGTGGTCAGTACTTATGTACAAGACATTTACCTACACTTAAAGATTTGATATTTATAAACAACAAGACAAAATATTTAAACGTATCTACCTAAATCATGCCTAAAAGGGCCGATAACATGCCGATACAGACGGACTGAAACCAAACAGCAACTTGTATAGATGATGTGCAGTCGTCATGCAGTTATTGTGCTGCTGGCGGGCAGTTCCAATATAAGTTGCAGCTTGGTTGCAGTCCGTCTGTATCGGCCCTGCCGTCTTCCTCTATCGCAATAAGTAGGTACCTTCGTACCTACGTGTAGTAATGTAATTCTAATTTTAACGGCGCTACGAACCCGGGAGTACTTCACGTAGTCGTTTGTTACTTCAGTTGATAGGATGACGGCCTAATAATGAGGGTTTCCGCGATCGAGTTTTTCACTAGATGGCAGCACCGTAGCGACAGGTCTAGTTGTCACAATCCACCAATCATGTTTAACCGTATATTTTTTGATTGGTGGATTTTGACAGCTACTGCCAAAAAGACCGGTCGTCACGGTGCTGCCATCTAGTGAAAATCTCAATCGCGGAAACCCTCATTGTGACATTTAAAAAAAACCGGCCAAGTGCGAGTCGGATTTGCGCACCGATAGTTCCGTACAAACCTGTAGGTATATAGGGGTAGTAACTTCAAAATTATTTAAAAAAAAAATTATATGATGTAACAAAAAATTTACGGTTTTCGCAATTTTTCCTTTATTTGTGCTATAAAACGTTGCTTCGTACTAAATTTCAAGATTCTGAGTTTACAGGAAGTACCCTGTACGGTTTTGATTCCCTTGCGAGTTTCGAAAATTGCGGAAATTTGCGGCATAAACGGCTGTATCTTTTGATTGCGTTGCCTTAGAAGTTTGATTTTTTTCACAGCTGCAAGGGACAGTAGACCTGAGTATTTGATATAAATTTCAGCTTGATACCTCCACGCATTCCTGAGAAAAAGGGTCTTGACAGACAGACAGACCGACAGACGGACAACAAAGTGAACCTATAAGGGTTCCGTTTTTTCCTTTCAAAAGGTACCTCGTTGTCAGAGGCGTCTTTACCCTAGGCGCTGGGTGTGCCGCCGCACACGCTGGGTCCAGGGCGCAGGTCAGTCAGGTACCGGCCCATATAAGGCCTTTATGTACCGGGGCGCCCAATTTTAAAATACGTTTAAAATATGTCATGAAAATCCATTTAAAAACAAACCTTGTTGATAAAAAACCGACAATGAGGTATATTTTACTTGAAAACGTCACAATGATCTAGTGACTCACTAGTCTCGTTTTTTTTTTCAGGTAGCACTCGAAGAAAACGCGCAGCTAAACTGGTCGCATCCTCAAAGCAACAAGGCGGCCGCGGCTTTCTTCGCACAGTTCAAACCTGTCATCACTGATGACTTGGATGGAACTTACATCATGCGAATCATTCCTAGGACTGTTCGTGAAATTGCCGTGAGGTACAATATTGGTAACCATTATTTTGTCGGTGGAGTATTATCCAGCTATTTCTGTCATAGGCTAGCTCCTTGTCCAGTCGCCATCAGATATATCGGAGCGGCCAAGGTGGTCACAAATATCTGAACAACGTCTCTATTCAGATATTTTTGAGTACCCTGGCCGCTCTGATATATTTGATGGCGAATGTCCTTATGATACGGTTTCCACTTTTCACTTGGTCCATGTACCTAACTGCATCTGGAGGGTTTGCCTCTAGCTCTCGTGTGTTCTTTCCTCTAGCTCTGGCAATTAAAAATAAACAGTACGTAAAATAGATTAAAACATAATAAACAAACGAGTACAATATACTTACCAACTTAAAATTAGAGATAAAAAATTGGACATTTTTTTTCTTTATTTTTCACAAAAAGAGATTCACATTTAATCAGTTTCACCTATCTGCCAAACTGCACAGCAGTTTGTTGGCAGAAAACTTATTTTACCCTACACCATTGTATTATTAATTTAGGTACGTACTTATGTGGCTGTGGGAGTGTCTGTTTTCAACTGGCAAGAGTGCAAGGTGTCCGGAACGCCGGCCGTATTGCCATGCATGTACGCTGGATGGCAATATTTACTACCTACGCGAAACGGTAGCCAGCCCTCTGATCACCAATAACCTCTATTATTATTATTTGTTTCGGCTCGTATTTTTAGATAATGATTAGGAAAGAAAGAGAATAATATTCATACATATTTTTTATAGACGGTGCTATAATACTGATGTTAAAGTGCTGCCAGCGCGACAAGAGGATATGGCAGAGCTGAGCTCGATGATTCGTGTGAGTTTTAAACCTATATATTATATACATAAAGGTAATTCATAATTTCGTATTTTTAACACCATGAATGAAGCCTAAAAGGTGCGTACTCGTAAATGCCGAGGTTTTCCCAGCGGGCTACAGTATGAGGTTCTTCAAAAAAGGAGTGTATAGGTTCTTAAAGGGTAGGCAATGCGCATGTGAATCCTCTGGGGTTGCAGGCGTCCATAGGCTACGGTAACTGCTTACCATCAGGCGGGCCGTATGCTTGTTTGCCACCGTCGTGATATTAAAAAAAATAATTGTCATGCCGATAAATCCAAAAACGTTTACTCGCGTACGTGTATCTACATAAATATCAAAGATGATTAAGACATGGATGGACAATATCCATACAAAGTCGCGTTCCCTTATTTCAGGTTAAAGCACTAGCGTCATCTATCGGTCACCACAGGCACTAAATCCTAGTTTCTAATATTTTGTTCGGCGCTTAACGCTGACAGAATAACTCGATTCCAGACTCGACAGATGGCGCTGTGGCACTCAGTACCCAGTGCCGGATTAACCCATAAGCAAACTAAGCAATTGCTTAGGGCATCACGTCTTGGGGGGCACCAGAAACAGGAAACAGCACCAAAAAAGAAATTGCACCATCAACATGCCAGGCTGTTTCATAATGCGCCAATCTGTACGAATGTCTCGTAGAATTTTTAGAAAAATTACGAGGTGACGTCAACTATTTAGAAGCCGCGCAAAACAAAAACTTCCAGATGTGGATTATAAAACCTCGCGTCAAAGAAGAAGGAAGAACATGCCGAACGACGGCCCTGCTCCTGAAATATGTCTCAGCCCGAGAGAGCAATTTGAAGTCGCGAGTTTTTATGGTATTATTGACAAGTTAAACGTAGAAATGCGCAGAAGAGGAGTAACATACAAATAGCTGACAAATTCGCATTCTTGGCAAAAATACCAGATGCCGATAAATTAACGAGCCCCGATCAAAGTTTAGAATACAGTCGGCATTATAAAAATTTAGTAAACACATATCTTTAAACCAGTCGAAATGTGAACTAACGTCTGTTTTTACTTTTTCTATTTACAATTCGAATTAAATTTTTCATCGCAGATGTTGCACTCATATTATTTTATAATTTTTTCACATTCAATGTTGATATACGCAAATATGTATTTTTTTAGGAAATATCGGAAATACGAGGTACTTTGGACGATAGGCACCTTGATGAGAAAGGTAAGTTGTTATTTATTATCGTCCATTTTTTTTTCTTTATACCACGACGGTGGCAAACAAGCATACGGCTGCCTGATGGTAAGCAGCTACCGTAGCCTATGGACGCCCGGAACTCCAGAGGTGTGACAAGCGCGTTTAAAAAATGGAGGATTCACGTGTTGACGGCTAAAGGAACCCAGAGGGTCCTTCGTCGTCAACACACTGGGTCCCCTTTGAGCTATATTGTAGGTACTATCGTACTAGATCTATCAAAGGGGGTTTGTAGAAAACGAAACGAAACGCTATCGGTCTCTTTATCACTCTTCCATATTAGTGCGATAGAGACGGGTAGCGTTTTCTACAAACGATTGTCATCTTGGCTAATAAGCCCCCCGTTAAAAGTTACTATACCGTTCATACCTTCCTATAGGTACATAGTATATCACTTGCTTTACAGACTTTGTGAACGACGGCTTCACCGGTTCTCCCTGGTTCTTCGCCCTGATAGCGTGGCGGGCCGGCGCTGCCGTGGGCACAGTCGTCGGCCACAGAGTATACAACTGGTCTCGGAGCCTGGACATGCAGAGCCTGTACGTGCGGCCCGAGGCGCGACGCAGCGGGCTGGCTAAGCAACTTATCGTGGAATTTTGCCGAGTAAGGTTATTTATCTACAATTCTGTAGACTATATGGCTTCACCGGTTCTCCCTGGTTCTTCGCCCTGATAGCGTGGCGGGCCGGCGCTGCCGTGGGCACAGTCGTCGGCTACAGAGTATACAACTGGTCTCGGAGCCTGGACATGCAGAGCCTGTACGTGCGGCCCGAGGCGCGACGCAGCGGGCTGGCTAAGCAACTTATCGTGGAATTTTGCCGAGTAAGTCTATTTATCTGCAATTCTGTAGACTATATGGCTTTGCCGGTTCTCCCTGGTTCTTCGCCCCGATAGCGTGGCGGGCCGGCGCTGCCGTGGGCACAGTCGTCGGCCACAGAGTGTACAACTGGTCTCAGAGCCTGGACATGCAGAGCCTGGGCCCCTATTCGAGATGCCAAACTGTAAGACGTTGCTCTCACAGTTGTCTCACTACGTGATAGAGTGATACACCTAATTGTCAAGCTGTCAGTAGGTCTCGCTAGAGCGTTTTGTCTATGGCTATGGCCACCATTTTAGATATGTTGACAGGACGTAGGGAATCCCATGGCAGAGAGTTTGGTGGTTTTTTTTAGTAGGTATACGTAGGTATCGAACCATGGATGTATAAGAAGTGGATCTCATTCTTCGGTCACAAAGTGAGGCCGACAGAGAAGCTTATCTAAGGGAGTGTCTCGTTTTGACTAAGGAGGTAATGACGTCAGCAGACAATCAAAATATGAATATGTGTCAAATGTGACAATTTTGTAACGAGTGCGAGTGAGGTACCGCCCCCCACTATTATGCTCTCTATCGGACCGTTTTTAGTACTTTTAAGGGTTCCGTAGCCAAAATGGCATAAACGGTACCCTTATAGTTTCGTCATGTCCGTCTGTCTGTCCGTCAGTCCGTCTGTCCGTATGTCACAGCCATTTTACTCGGAAACTATAAGACGAATAAAATAAAATTTAGACATAAGTTGTATTTTTCATGCCGCTATTTAATTATAGTCTGGCAAACCATTTTTTCAGTAGAAAAGCGCGGCAAATTCAAAATACGTACATGTGCCGACCCTTTGTGATGAGACACCGTGTTCGTGACGAACATTTGAATTCACATATCTTTTACATTGAATTTGTTTCTAGTGCATTTCACTCTCTCGTCTTAAGCGCGAGTGAGATAGAACTCCTGCAACGTTCTACATTGAATTTAAATGCGTTTTTATGGCATATGTCAATTGCCTCAACCAGATTATTGGTTACAGTTGATGACAGATCAGACGAAATATATCCGTCTCCTTTTTACACACCGTGAATGTCACGTAATGAAAGGGGTGGAAATACCAACTAAAATTAAAAACATAGAATTTGATGATCATTGCTGCTTTTTTCACTGATTCTTAGTGTTGTCATACTTTTGGTCGCTGTACATTGCTACTGCGTTCGTTGGCTGGACAGACTATATGTAGTTAAATTGAAGGAGATATTATTTTTATGGGGGGCGCTCCATGTAACTAAATTACAAAAAACAATTTTTCCCCTAATATCAACATGTTGCACATCAATCGATAGGTGTTTAAAAATAACATTGCGGTTTCTTTGAACATTTTGTGATTTAGTGAATATTTTCAGAAATAATCGCCTCGAAAGTCAGAAAAATTGAGCGAATATAAATCCGTGATACGAACACAGATTAGATTACACCTTGTTAGCCCGCCCCACTGTAAATTTATCAAAAATCTTATCGATTGGCTTCGATATAGCGATATAGAGCCCATCTTCGAGATCATGAAAAAATAAATCTTACTAGGTCTTAAATGGGCGCTAGTATGTATAACACGATGTAAATTGTTCTTGAATAAATATCATATCATATCATATGGCGTCAAGTTGAAAATACAAGAAAATAACGTTAATTAATCAGTGGTTTTACCGCTCCAAATTTGTACTTACGGTAAAGTCTACTTCAAATAACCTACATACCAAATTCCGGTGGGAGCATACAATATAGGCATGGTGAATTTTATTCATGTATGGTATCAATAGATTCGTTTTGTTGTGAGGATCAAATGTCTATATGGGGCCAATTGCGTTAAAGCAAACTGAAAAGTCAGAAATGAGACTTAAAGTCCGAGATTTGCATTTGTTTCTCAAAACGCTCCAAAATGACGTGCAAAAGTGACGTCACGATCACATAGTTGCCCTGTTTAAAGTATGGAAAAAATATGAAATTGCTATTTTTACAGTGAAATGTTGCGTTTATGTGTATAGTTGCCATACAATTTGTTTTACAGTACAATGTTAAAAATCATTTCAATTCACACTTTAAAAAAACGTAAAATTTTGAAATTTTGCAGCTTAATATCTTTGAGCCACTTCAAAAGAATTTATAAATTTTCACTTTAGTTGGATATATTGATAATTTTGCATCCTATCAACTAAATTTTATTGCATAAATCAATATGTGTCATCATGCCTATTTTAAGATTGGAATCTAATCGCAATTTTTGCATTTGTATTATTTTTGAGCTAACACTCCAAATTTTTTGACCATTAACTAGGCACTTCACCGCCTTATTTTAAATTTTAAACCGTAAAAGTTAACCTTGCGGGACAGTTTTGAAAAAAAAAACTTTAAATAATTTCAAATATTTACTTAATTGGCACACGCATAACTGGATATCCATGTTTAAGTGGCTTATAGTTTAACATGCCGTTATAAAGTACTCTTTATGCACTTATTTACATTATAACCAAAGCACTGTATAAAACACTGGTCGATATTTAAAGACTGTCACTTGTATTAGATTGCACTATTGCAGGTTCCGTGCTTGAAAAAGGGTCCATTTCTTAAGGTGGTTCGTCTATCTTGTCCACTAAATGAAGTGGCATAGGTCCTCCTTGCCTATGTATGAGAGTGACGTTTATTAGCACTCTGTAGTTTTAATAGCAGAATCAAAGTTATAGTATGTTGACTAACTAAGTATATATGCAATTCACTTGAGAATCACGTTTTTTGTGTTGATAATGTAGGAATTGGCCAGCGTCTGACACTTGACTCCTCCAATCTTTTTTTTCGGGTTTTGTTGTTGTCGAGTTTAAATAGGTTGGTAAGGTTGCACCAACTTAAAAGTCTCTGTTTAGCCCAATGGTTGACTGGTAGAGAATGCCATTTGGCATTAAGTCCGCCATTTGTACATTATTACTTGTTGTGCAATAAAGTTTAAATAAATAAAAAAATAAATAAAGTAAGGTAGTGGGTTTTGGACCATCTCGACGGGTCGCAATAAACTGGGCACTGTACAAGAAAAACACAATTGTGTAGCGATGCTGCTAACAAGCACGTTTTATCTATTTTAAATGCTGTAACAGTAATATCTATGGCCAAACATAACCACTATTCACTTAGGCACAAGGTCATGTAATACATATACATATCACTTATTCACTCATATCATAACATCTAAAACACTGCACGAAATAAACTCGATGAAACTTAAAATAAAGACACAGTCACTTATCTATACTCTGTATCTTTAGGTATTTTTTGTATTTATGTTGAGAACGGTTTCAGTTTCACGAAGGGCCAAATTCTTGAAATGTTAGTCTAAATAGGTGTCAAAATGCCGTTAATTAGCAACAGACTCTTGATTTTACCTCAAACTTATACTCGTACCTGTACTTAGAGCTCCAGCTACCTAATGCCCATTTCCAAGTACCCATTGGTGGGCTCGACTTCATGTTGGCTATATATCACCTACATAATATAATGTATTCGTTTTAATAAAATAATCACCATAGGTTTTGGTTGCGCCTTCTCCTTGCTTACCTGCTCGTTGATTAGGTACGTGCGTTGGAACCTAGTAAATAAGTAGTAATAAATAATTCCAACCCTCTAAATATTTATCGGATATACTTATGTACTATATGTATCATAGCTGACCTTTTCTTCATCACTGGGTAGTGTTTGTTTGGAAACAAGTGTTATTTGCTGGTCCATCTTTTTTATAGTTGGCCCTTGTCCTTTCTCTTATTTCTTTGTAGTATCACATTTGAACCGTTGGGCTATTCTGCACATGTTTCAAGTGGAGCGGGTATAAAAAAATTATTACCTACGCGCGTAGTTGTGCTTCCATAGCTGTGTAGAATAAATGAAATAGTTAAATGAAATAGTTAAATTAAAATGAATGGGGTTTCTTGTTAGCAACAGTTACGTCTTTTATCGTCCGTTATTGAGACCTGAATTAACAAAATCATTCAAAGATTTGGTGTGTTGTCTCTTAGGAGTTAAAGTACTAAGCTACCATACCTACTTGATATAGTACCTACCTATGTTGTATTATCTGTATTTTTGGGCGAATTAAAGCGTGACACGAACTAGCGATGGTAAGCGATATTGATATTATTTGGGGTCTTAACTGTTTAACTGTGATTTTATTGCCGTTACCTAATTACATAAACACTTCAAGATATTAATATTAATCGGGACCTTAACCAGTGGTTTAATTACTGTACCGTTAGTTATACAAACAGGGTTTCAGCTATATATGCCTACACCCGGCGGCAACGAGAGATTAAAAAAGGAAAAGAAAAATATTTTTCATGCAATTAGCGTAATGGAACGATCTCACCAAATCACATCACGGATATTAGCGTGGCTTCGAAGTAGGTATTACTTGCTGCATCTCAAAGCTCAGCAGGTCGAGCAGGAGGTACAGGGTTGCAGATGCGGCGACGTAGTTTCGTTCGGCTTGCCTCCGACGTGGACGCGCAAATGCGCGGCTGCCCTTAAGCCAAGGCGATTAGGCTCATGATCGCGCGCGGCGGAATTCCGGTACATGCGACTTTTCGACAAAGACCGTTGCACATGTTAGTTGCCTTTTGTTTTGGGACGCTCAAGAGAATACGTCCGATCGGGTCCGGACCCAAACGAGAACTCCTCCTTATATTTTTTTATTTTTGAAAAAAAAAATGGTATTCAATATTTATATGACGTTCTAAATAAATCAATTTTTTTTAACGTCGTAGAACGCAATTTTTTTTATGGAAGTTACAAAAACTATTTAAAACGGGGTATTTACCGTGGGTATTTGTTTTGTCGAGGTTCCGATATATATTATATGTATCGACATGTTCGAAACTAGCAAACGAGGATGGTGGCAGCATTTCTCCGCTGTATCGCAAAACTTATGAGTTGAGCGAGGAAGCTGCCAGCTCTTTGGTTACCAATTGAGTCGACGAGCCTCTTTTTGCGTTCTTTAAAAAGTTACTGAGCACTGGGTCCCCACGCGCCAAGGGTCTCGACTACGTTTTTTATGGGTCTTCAGTTTTTCAGCTTCTTTGGCCACCGCACCTGCTTGTTTATTGGTTCCGGTGAAGTGAGAAGCCGCCAGTGTATCTACGCATATAGCATCCCACAGGTACGCATGTGGTATTTACTTAAGTACCGCAATAACACCTGTGTGGAGCACAAACACGGACTCAAAGCCGGAATCAGATTTCAATCAATCAGGTGCCGGTCCAGATACTATACGGTTTAAGACATTTATTTCTCAAAAAGATTTACATAAATCACTTACTGAGAAAACAATATTTATCTTAAAACTAAATGGGTGCGGGTAGAATGCAAAAACTGGTGGACGAGTTAAGAACAAAGGCGCTCGGTAACACCAAGCGCAATGCAACAATGTAATGTTGTGCATAGGGACCAGTTAAACCGAACTACCCGGTGCGTTCACTGGTTAACTTACATATGATTTGTGTGTATTCATTAAGTGCATATTTTGTGGAAAAGCCTTAGAAGACGTTTTTATTTTAGTTTTTAACTTTTGTATGTTATAGATTTTTGTACATTTATATATTTTTTCTTTTTCTTTTTTGTAAAGTATTTTAATTATTTAATGTTATTATTATTTGACTTATTTCTATCCAGTAATAATGTCAATATTTCTGTACCCATAATTTCTATGTATATGAATGAAGGATGAGCAAGATGAGTAGAGAATTAATGTCATTATTACTGACAGTGTCTGGAAAAGCTGTCCACACTGTAAGCCGGTAGCCAGTGCTGCGGCTTAGGAGTGAGTGACTCATAAGAAATTTGGCACAATACATCTTCCCAGCTCCATTGACAATTTGGATGGGTCAAAACATCCTGACCCGCCAACCACTTCACCAAGCTTTTTTGACCTCCTCTAAGCCCACAGTTCCATGGTTTGGGGGTGGGGGTCCTGTAAGATTTTAGTGACTTTACCTACGAGGCTGGCTGAGCTGTAGACGGAGGAGTGTCTTACAGTTGATGTTATGAAGCCGACTATTTCTTAAAATGGTCTTAAATCCTTATGCGCCCACCGGTATGGTCTTAAATTTGGTATTTTCTTACTAAACGGGTCTTATAGCTTCTGTAAAAATTTCGAGCAGTAAGCTCAAAAATAAATTAAGGCTCAACAAATTGCGATTTCAACTGGTCTTAAAACCTTATACGCCCACATTAATGGCCTTAAATTTGGTAAGTATGTAGAGTTTGTGGGTGGTTAAGTAAGTGGGCTTCGCCGTGTGTCAAAATTTAAGCGTAACGATAAATTAACGTATTTTTTTTTTGTATTTTCAACTTGACGCCACACATACTAGCGTCCATTTACGACCTTTAAGACTTATGTTTTCAATATCTCCGTTATAGGCTTTACAACGCTGTCAACGCTATATGGAAGCCGACCAGTAATTTTAGATTTTTGATAAATTTACAGTATAGCCGGCACCAGTATCTATAATGTTTAAGTAGTGAAGTATCAGATGTCAAACAATCCTTTAAGGCACTGACTACCAGGCTACCGATAGTAATGATGGAGGCGACCTCTAGTAATTGCCCCCACGAAACTTTTGCGCGAAGTTGATTTCTGACTATTCAAACTAGGTAAGATACCTCTAGAAGTAATTATAAAATTGATATGATTTTAAGACATTTTCACTGAGAGCACATTAATATTTATAATTTTTATGATTATTAATTGTAGGTATTTATTAAAAATATATAACTGTTAAAATATAATATGATTGGCATTACCTATTTAACCTAAAGTTCAATTAACATGCCATAAAAGAAATGTCGATATCTGGCCGAGGAGCGAATGGATAAACATCAAAAAGTGCGATGAGTTGTAGGTGTTCTTCCACCCTGCTGTTGGGAATATCTCTACAGTACCCTGCATTCACTGTGCTCTGCATTATTTTGTGTAATTTGGATGCTATGTTAGAGTAGATTTCCTTAGATTAAGCAAGCCACTAGCAATAAATCTCCTACAACGCCTTGACTGTATGCGGCTGTATAGCCATTCCCCATGCACATGTGCATGTGGGATACTACATGCGTAGACACACTGGCGGCTTCTCACCTCACCGGATCCAATAAACATACAGATGCGGTGGCGAAAGCAGCTGAAAAACTGAACACCCTTAAAAAAAATCGATTTTTAAAGAAACAAGTATGTATAGTTTAAAGTGCCATGTGTAACCATATCAATTCATTATATAAGAAACATAATATGATATAATATTGGAATATAACTACACGTAAGTCAGTCAGATACACAATTACATTTACTTGCAGTAAACGTCAACTTCTTTTTTGAAATGAAGACCCATTGGTTTTCATATCCCGAGTCTCCTAAATAGTAATTCAAAACTTGGGTCTTGCTAGTGGCAATTAGTTATAATCATGAGGATTATGACTAGTACTACTGTGCACTGTATTTATTTACCTGATATGTTTATATTTCCATAACATCCTCAACTCTCAGGATTAGGAATACCTTTGTAATATAAGAGTCTTACATTAGATTAGAATCTATGAAGAATATGTGTAAAATTGTTTGAAGTGTCTAAAACCTTAGTTAAGTTAGGAGGCAGTAGTAGGAACCAAGTTTGAACCCGCGATCCTTAGAGCGTAAGTCGGGCGTCTGGCCGCCAGGCTACCAGAGTTTGTTTTGATAATTACTATACTGTTGCTCCATTTTTCTACTATGTTTATCTGCGTGAAGTATCAAATGTCAAACAATCCTTTAAGGCACTGACTACCAGGCTACCGATAGAAATAACGGCCTCCTAGCCCAGTCGGTAGTGACCCTGCATACGAAGCAGGAGGTCCCGGGTTCGAATCCTGGTCAGGGAATTTGTTTGTGTGTTTATCACAGATATTTGTTCCCGAGTTATGGATGTTTTCTATGTATTTAAGTATTTATCCATATTTATCTAATATATATATATATATATATATCGTCTAGTACCCATAACACAAGCCTTACTGAACTTACTGTGGGCTTAGTTCGATTTGTGTAAGATTCATTTATTTCTTGAATTTAATTTCTTTTCTGATGTTTTTGAAATGCCTCAAACTTTCCATAGACGTTGACGTAACAAAGAAGACTGCAGCACTATAAGTAGGTATTAAAACAGACAGAAACATTGCAAAATTAAATAATTATATTATTAGTAGTTAGGTTTTCTTTTCTTATTAAAATTATTTTCTTGTGTATGAATGCTTTTTCACCACATCAGCACCACCATCAGCATCTTGATTTTTTTAAAGCGTTAGTAAAATTGTTTTTTTTTTTGACAAGGGAGAACAGTTATTACTTTACGTTATAGAACGATGATTTTGAACCTTAAATATTTGGCAGAATTAATTTGTTTTGTTTTATGTATTTACCTAAGCTTGTATTTTTTTGCCGTGGCGTGGTGAAAAATGTTGTGATACTCTCGGCAGCAGTTTGTTTGCTTCTAGTGCCCCCCGCAACGCTCAAGATACCACTTTTTTAACCATACACTAGTTATAATTTTGTAATCTTTCACTTTTTCGGGTCTCGATATAAACACGTGAGATAGATATCAAGGTTGTATTCTTGATATTATAATTTATTTACACTAAACCTATTCTACATAATATTGGATCTACGTGGTCGGTTTACAAGTCAATGTATTGTTTTATTTCTTGTGACAAAAAACATTTATTGGTTACAAGAAATCTTAAAATCATTCATACCAGTCATTGTTATTCAATATGTAATATTTGTCACATATCTTTTACCCAAAGCACAGGTTTCGTCATAGTTGCTACACCCAAAAATGCATCATCAAATCTAAAAAATTGCTTGTAAGCCGTTTATGTAGACTACCCTAGTTCTAGCCTAGTATTGTAGCACGAAAATACACGTATGATTTACACACATACTCACACACGTATTTAGTTTCAGAAGACATTCAGAGATGTCGCTTTCAAATGAGTTTTCATAAAATGCTTCAAGGCTCTCTTTACCTACTAGAGGTAAACAAATGCCTTACGTGGGATTCCCATAATTTACTGACGTCAACGTCAAAACAATAAGATGGCGCCCATGCCAATAGAGAAATTCCTCTAGTGAGACCTGTTGATTTTGACGTAGGTGGTTAGATGAATCAACTGTCACCAAAGTGTGATATCATAGTTGTCTCGCATGCGACTGTCAGTTATGCCATGTCGAATAGACTCCCTGTACGTGCGACCCGAGGCGCGACGCAGTGGGCTGACTAAACAACTTATCGTGAAGAATTTGTAGAGATTTTGTAGAGCCGGCTTCATCAGTCCTCTCTGGTTATTTGCCTTGAAAACATGGCGGTGACAAACATCAGCATGGAATATTGTTTACGTATACCTACATACCTAAATATGAAAATACCTACAGTTTTCTTATCCCTTTGACCTAAAATTTCTTACAAAATATTAAGTATCTAAATAATCTAAAAGAAAATTGTGCTTTTTTTCACGGTGTACCCGATAAACACGATAGGTTTTTCAAATACTTATTATCACTTTAACATACGTACAAATTACTGACAATATTATGCTATTAAGTTGAGAGAGAGATGCTGATATCATGTTAAATGTTCAATTTATTTCGATAAATATTTTCGTTATTTAGTAAAAATAACAAGAAGTACCCTAAATATGTGGTTTATACTGATTCTCAGTCAATTTTGGCCATAATAACTTATTTGTAACCAAATCTTGATCTTGACGGTCTGACTGGCAACATCTCGAATAGACCACGACTTGATTTTTCGAACGAGATCGCGAATTGTCAATCTCGGTTCGAGATTGCATTCCCTAGTGACAATATAGCTGTTCTGTCTTTTATAGATGGCCGAGGAAGAAGGCATAGAGCATGTAGAGTTCCACACGCTTCCGGCGAATATAGAGGCGATGGCGCTCTACGCGAGTTTCGACGCCCGACGACTGACCATGTTCGACGAACACGTGTCGTTCCGTCTCGAACTCGATAGTACGAGTATTAGGGAAATTTTAAATGAAAAATAAATTAAATCCAAATTGCATACGTATTTTCTTACCTACTCATCTTAGTGCTTACGAAAACACTTTAATCATTCAGGTATGTAGGTAACGGTGTTTTTATAAGTTTATAATTAAAACACTTTTCACAGCTTTAAATTACTATATTTCCATATAATTATGCATTCAAAAAAGAAAGTTCACGCTAAGTTTTTTATTTTTTATTTAGAACTCAAACAGTCTTAATAACAAACAACATATGTCATGTCGTTAACAATGTACAAGAACAATGAGAGGGTGCAAATACACCTGGAGGTTTCTCATTTACACTTTATATCATTTTTTTTATGAAACCAAGTATTTTCATAGAATCAGTCGATGTACTAAGTTAATACGACGATTACGACGGTTGTATAAATAAACATTTCTTAGGATTTTTCGCAATGTTTTACTTGGTGCCGTATTCCAATTTAAAAATACATAAACAGTAAGTACTCAAATTAAAAACACAATCTGTCTCAAACATCTCCAACGTACAATAATCAACCAATATTGAAGTAGTATTGGAGTTGCATCGGAATAATTTTCAAGCTAATTCTGATAATTTCTGATTCAGACGTTTAGGCGTTATAGCAACAAAGCGCCTGATCTTTTTATAACAAAAACAAGATTTTATGTAACCTAAAACTAGCGCCTGAACTGCAACAAGATGTTACGTTATTAAAATGATTTTATATTTTAAAAGATCTGGCGTTATGTTTTTTCATACATCTACAATCTTTTGATGCTGCTGCTACTGACAAGGCGACGCACGGGGGCTTGCAGCACCGCATTATCGTGTAGCCCTACCCCTCCCCTGCTTCGAACAAAAAAAATCTAGGAGACTTATCGTACTAGAAACCGGATATTTTTTTCTTTTCAAAAAAAAATTAAAATACGCCACCACTTTTTTTGCATTGCAGCATCGGCATTTCGTGTTCCCCCATTAAAGACGCGACTACTTATATATATCTCATCTAGGAGACTTATCGAACTAGATTCAGTGTCGTGGGCTCTTATACTATCTATATCCAGTAATATGACGCCATACGATAAATAATAATTATACTATTAGCTGTATTATGTAGTTAATGCATCGAAGTTGTGGTGAAATTTAATCGTGTCTAAAAGTGTTTCAAATTTAGAATACGGCTTAAAATGATAGATGGAATTACCGTTTGTTTCTTTGTAGAGTGATTCTGTAGCTTTCAAGTGGAAATAAGTTACAGCTACTTTTAAGATAATCGCCCTGCAAGAAAAAACGACAATTCCGACCACCTGGATTCAATTCTTCAACCCCGTAAACCGAATCTTACATATTTCGCATGAGTATGGTTGCTCACCGGTGTATGTTCTCAAGTGGCTGTAAAAATCTTGATTACAAATGAACGTTTTGCCCAGGATTAGTAAAAAAGTAAATACTGCCTCTTGAAAAAGGAGTAAAAAAGGATAATTATACTTATTACTTCTGTTTGTTGAGAAAATTAGAACTCAGTTTTATCGTGTTTCAAAACCCCAAATGTGCGCGTAATGCTCGCTCTTTTAACTACTGGCTAGGTACAGTGAGATTTAGAATTGCATTAACACATTATTAATGAATTGACTGATTTAAACTCAACACGATTTTCACTCTTTAAGTGACAAAAGCAGGCAGGCAGTCTGCTTGCGACCACGAGCGTTACGACACGCTCAAAACGTAAAGTAATTACTTTTATTATTTTAATAAAAGTAAGTGTACGCGATTAAGTCCCGTTTCTGTCAAAATAATTAATGAATTCATTCATAAATTGTAATATTATTCACTATTATAGTGAAAAAAAAATTCTAACAGTTTTTGACGTTGCGCTAGGTATAATTTAGATATTTGTTAATAACACCAAGAAAATATTATATAAGATATATTTTTCTTTACCATACTATTGCATTCAACGATTTCAACATCATCTGGCATTTTGTAACAGTTTGGTTAATAGATTATGTGAACATAATCGAAAACTATTTGTAAAAATACAAGTGACCTTGAATTCTAAACGAATGGCAAATGGCTTAGACGACATATGCTCTTGACAAAACCGTTAAAAAATGTGAAGTTATATTGCAATAATAAAAAGAAATAATAAAGAGAGAGAAAAATAAAACTTGTATAATATTTTCTTTATGTAGCAAACAAATACATGTATATACGAGCCCAAACGCAAAAGAGTTCGTCTTGTCACTTGCAAAGCGACAACTTTTTTTTAAATCTTTGATTACCGCTGCAGCGTTAATATTACAAAAATATATTTAGCATTAGTGACGATGTTGACAAACATAGTTTTTCTTTATATATTAATATTGAGCTGATATTGTACATAGCAAGAGAATTAGTCGTTCCTTTTTTCACGAATCACAAGCAAAAGAGTTCGTTTCACACTAATTGGTGCAAAATAGTTCGTCAAGTAAGCAATTAGTGCTTTTAGAATAAATTTAAAAATAAATTTGTTTGAAAATAGAATTGTTTGATATTTTAGAAATGTCACTGTGGCTATAAAAAGACAATTTTTCTCAATT
The DNA here is from genome assembly GCA_947086415.1 of Pammene aurita. Lineage (NCBI taxonomy): Eukaryota > Metazoa > Arthropoda > Insecta > Lepidoptera > Tortricidae > Pammene > Pammene aurita. The sequence continues at coordinate 1,978,557 of OX352308.1, forward strand.
TCGTATTATTTATCAAGTTTTCATTTTCAAAATGGGTCGTGGTAAACCAATTTCACAAGACGTTCGAAAAATTATTATTTCAAGCAGTCAATCAGGAAAATCTGTGCATAAAATAGCTCAAGACCTTCACCTACCGAGATCTACAATACATTCCATTATCCAGCATTATAAGAAAACTGGATGTATATCAACCTTGAAGAAAAGTGGTCGCCCACGCATTACTACACCAGCCGAAAACCGAGTTTTGAAAAAGATTATTAAGCAAAATCGACGTGCTCGGGCAGGAGAACTCACCGTGCGATGGCGAGAAATGATCAAAAAAGATGTGTCTGTCGATACATGCAAACGAGTCTTAAAAAGAATGGGATACGGATTCTATACGGCGAAAGAAAAACCTTTGCTTACTGAACTTCAGAAAAAGAAGAGGCGAATATTTGCTTTAGCTGGTCGAAACTGGACCGTTGACCAGTGGCGATCCATAATATGGAGCGATGAATCGAAGTTCGAAGTGGCTGTTGGAGACGAACGGAAAAAAATTGTTCGCAATAAGAGCGAAGCCTTTCATAAAGACTGCCTAAAGAGAAAAGTCAAGTTTCCTGCCTCGCTCATGATCTGGGGGTGTATGTCAGCTCAAGGTGTGGGTCGGCTGCAGTTTATTGAGGGCACTGTAAATGCTCCTAAGTACCAAGAAATCTTAAAGACGAGCTTATTGCCTTCAATTCCCAGTTTACAATATAAGAACAGGTATGTTTTCCAGCAAGATGGTGCTTCTTGCCACACTGCCAAGAGTACGAAGGCTTGGTTAAAAAAACACAATATCCCTACCCTGGAGAATTGGCCACCTAGCAGCCCAGATTTGTCTCCGATCGAGACGTTGTGGTGAAAGATGAAAAAGAAACTGCGTAAGGATCCCGCCAAATCGAAGGAAGATTTAAGAAACAAGATAAACGTAGTGTGGGATTCAATATCCGTTGCGGAATGTGCGGCGTTAGTGGACACCATGCCACAAAGAATTGAAGCCGTCCACAAGAGGAAAGGCAACACTACCCAGTGGTAGGCGAATTCTTTTGCACCGTGTTACTAGCAGACGAACAATTTTGCTTCGGTAGCTTAAGTTTATAAATGTGTTTTTTACAGCAAATAACCGTAATATGTACTGTTATCGAAATATAAATAAAACTACATAATTTTTCTAATATTTTTCTGTGTTTATTTATTGCTTTAGTTATTTACTGAACTTGATATTTCTAGTCTAAAAATCTCTCCAGTATAAAAATGTTCATAGTCGAACTCTTTTGCATTTGGGCTCGTACCTAGCGCAATGCTAACAATTGTTAGAAAATATTTTTCATTTTTAATACTTAACGTATTCTAACAGGTCACAAAATAAAATCGGACTTGTGAGAAAAAAGCGCTGGTGGCCTGGCGGTAAGATGCCATCAGACTTTCAATCCGAAGGTTGCGGGTTCAAACCCCGACTCGTACCACTGAGTTTTTCGGAACTTATGTACGAAATATCATTTGATATCAGTCGCTTATCGGTGAAGGAAAACATCGTCGGGAAACCGGATCTAATCCCAAAAAGGCCTAGTTTCCCCTCTGGGTTGAACCCCAGGCTCAACAAAGCAAGAAGGTGAGACAAACGCTATGAGGAAGAGTGAGATGGGCCTATAATAATTACTCGGGTCTGACAAATCCCTCGATTTATTTTTTACTATACGAGTAGGCACTACTACTGTGTTTGTGAGTTACTTCGGCAAATGCGAGAGACTGAGACACGATGAGAACAATAAGGCTAAAACAGAGACTGAGACACGATGAGAACAATAAGGCTAAAACACGAGCCAAGGGCGGCATGCTTAAGGTGCTCGATGCTGAGACCGTCGTGCCCTGGCGATTGACCTTTTTCCATATTTTCTATTTTCACTGCCGTGTAACTTTCGGTGAGATAGCAAGTCTGATTTCTGACGGCATGTCTTATCACATTTTTTCACACTTTATAGACTTGTCTGTAGTATGTATCTTCTCATGTCGCTTTAGACGTATTTTGAATCTGTGCTTGTACTCACAGAAACTACACTTAAGTCTTTTTATCAGTGTGTGTCGTCTGGTGTCTCTGTAAACGATATTTGTGACGGCAAGTGTAATCGCAGTTGCTACATTTAAACGGCTTTTCATCAGTGTGTGTCAACTGGTGTTTCTGTAAAAGTTGTTTGTAACGGCAAGTGTAATCGCAGTTGCTACATTTAAAAGGCTTTTTATCAGTGTGTGTCGTCTGGTGGTTCTGTAACTGTTGTTTCCGACGGCAAGTGTAATCGCAGTTGCTACATTTAAAAGGCTTTTTATCAGTGTGTGTCAACTGGTGTTGCTGTAAAAGTTGTTTGTGACGGCAAGTGTAATCGCAGTTGCTACATTTAAAAGGCTTTTTATCAGTGTGTGTCAACCGGTGGTTCTGTAAATGTTGTTTCTGACGGCAAGTGTAATCGCAGTTGCTACATTTAAAAGGCTTTTTATCAGTGTGTGTCAACTGGTGGTTCTGTAAACGTTGTATCTGACGGCAAGTGTAATCGCAGTTGCTACATTTAAAAGGCTTTTTATCAGTGTGTGTCATTTGGTGTCTCTGAAAATTTACTTTGTAACGACCAGTGTAATCGCAGTAGCTACATTTAAACGGCTTTTCATCAGTGTGTGTCATCTGGTGGTTCTGTAAATGTTGTTTCAGACGAAAAGTGTAATCGCAGTTGCTACATTTAAAAGGCTTTTTATCAGTGTGTGTCAACTGGTGTCTCTGTAAATCATATCTATGACGGCAAGTGTAATCACAGTTGCTACATTTAAACGGCTTTTCATCAGTGTGTGTCAACAGGTGTCTCTGTAAATCACATTTCTGACGGAAAGTGTAATCACAGTTGCTACACTTAAACGGCTTTTCATCAGTGTGTGTCAACAGGTGTCTCTGTAAATTAACTTTGTAATGGCAAGTGTAATCGCAGTTGCTACATTTAAACGGCTTTACATCAGTGTGTGTCATCTGGTGTCTCTGAAAAAGACGTTTGTGACGGCAAGTGTAATCGCAGTTGCTACATTTAAACCGCTTTCCATCAGTGTGTGTCAACTGGTGTCTCTGTAAATCTTGTTTCTGACGGCCAGTGTAATCGCAGTTGCTACATTTAAAAGGCTTTTTATCAGTGTGTGTCAACTGGTGGTTCTGTAAATGTTGTTTCTGATGGCACGTGTAATCGCATTTGCTACATTTAAAAGGCTTTTCAGATGAGTGTATGGCGTGATGTTTTCTCAGGTTACGTCTGCTACTACATTTGAACTCACAAATGCTGCATTTCCAAATCCCGTTACTAGTTTTGCGTATTTGTTGTTGGTCCAAACGGATATCTCCTAGGGTTAAATTACACGAAGATTTTGATGACAAATGTGTGTGTATGTGTTTTTGCAAAACAGCCTTATATCTAAAACCTTTGCCACATTCATTACATTCATAGTGTGGCGTAATACCGGATGTGGTTGTTGCGGGTTTGTTTCTTATGGGTTGCTGATCTGCCTCACTTGAGCAATGTTGGCCCTCAGGTTGCACAACATTTGCGTGTACTTTAGGAGGTGATGCTGGAAGGGAAATATAATATTATAAGTAGTTGTTTAGCGCAATAGCAACCCAAGCTATTCACAGTGTAGTAAAGATGATAAGTAATAAATGGTTCTTAATATAAATATACAGTAAAACCTTGATTATCCGAACTAATTGCGACCGAGATTAAGTTGGATAATCGAAATGTACTAAGTTTGTTGGGACAAGTTCAAATATAAACAGCTTTTTCACAATAACACGGTATGTTTACACACATACACGTAAGTTAATTAAAATTTGAGGTACAGCGAGCAACAAATTCGTACCAAAGTTCAGTGTTCGAATAATAGAGGTTTCGATAATCAAGGTTCTACTGCAGCAGCAAATGGAGGATTATTAATTCTTTGTAAGGGGCTATGTCAGGTTCCCAACCTTTGTTACCACTGTGACCATTCCAACTCGGGGATTTGTAATATGAATGTAAAAATATCGTCATATCTACCTAAATGTCTTGTATATTAGGTGCATTGTATATTTGTATCAGACCCAATGTGGTCAAACATTTGATGTAGGTAATATTTACAAGAAAATATTCTTATAGCAACATGACGGGTGGATAATTTTAAATATGTATCAAAGTAGTAGAAAGTGGTTCAGTTTTGCACCTAAGTGTATGTAACCACTGGCCATTTACACACACACTTGTATCTGAACATGATAACTTGACGAAAACAATAATCGAGATTGTATTAGTATTTTATACACTCGTGACATAATGAAGAGCTCTTCAGTCGAGTACAGTGTTTAGCCCACGAAGCTTGCGAAGTGGACTATTAAGGTAAAGTCAAATATGTATACAATTTTGAGCCTTATTACAATGGAGTAAGGTGCATAAGTGTATACTGTAGTGTCCTGGGGTATTTCGGGGATAATATACAGGAAACGTACAGCTTGGAGATAATATATTTATTGACAGACTGACATTCTTATTTTCACATTGACATAAGGTGTACCTACTCAAAATGTATTCCAAATAGGTCACATACACCACATATACATATTTTTGGCGCTACTTACAAGATTCAAAAGCTTATAAACTTATATAGATGCCATACAAAGGAAATAGTGACGTAGGCCTCCGGTGCCCAGGCCTGGGCTCAACCAGCGTCTTCTGCATTCGCGGCAGACGCCCTAACTACTAGGTCGAATTTTCCCGTGTATATGCAATCTTTGTAAATGCTAAGGCGCATTTTGGCATAATTTAATTTATTTTTCAGTTGTATTGAAAAGCTTAATTATTATGTCACTATTGTATACAATACTTTTTCAACATGTACTCAAAATAGGCAAACGGAGTATTGACAAATGCCTTACAATCTAGTAACTTCAATCTCCGGGTGGATTGTCCCGGTGCCCCATGGCAGCGAGTGTGCTATAATATTGTATGAAAATCAATTATACCATCGTCAGCGATGCTAAAATACGTGACCATAAAAGCTCCATTGAAAAGTATGCGCTAGAAATTCGGTCTACAAAAGTTTCAATACAAGCATTAGAGTTGACGAGTAGAAAAAGGTAATTTTAGCATATAAAACTGACCTGTAAGTGCAGAAGTCACTCTTGGCTGTTGTAGTGTCTCAGGTCCCAGCACAAGCTCGTCTTTAATGATGTGGTCTGCATACAGGCTGGTCTGCGCTGCATCTCGGCTCTCCGAGCACGGCTCCTCCTTCACACATACTGCCTCTTCAGGACGGGGTTCTGGGTCCTCCTTTATGTGCACTGTCAAGTAATTAACACATGAGGTATAAATTAATTCTATGTTTAAAATCCTTTTAATGTTTTTCTATAAAGAAGTATAAACTGTAGGCCCATAAAATCAAACAATCAAAATTGCTAAAATCACAAAGCGTGATATAGTTGACATGTTGTTGGTACTAGTTAAGGATGGATTAAATGTACTATTTTATCCTGATTCTTTTAATGATATTATAAAAATAGGTCACCTTATGTTTAAACTTAGAAATTACTATTGAGTGACGATACCTATCGTTGGGGACACACAATTTTTGTATGGGAGTAAATTTTCTTTTGCTGTATTACTGTACAAATTTGACAAAAATCTGATCAAATAGCTAATTTTCATACCTTGATTAAATATTTATAGTTCTAAAAATGTCATTAAACTACAAAAGCGCAATTAAAATATTTGGTTTTTGAAGAAACGATTTTTTTTTTTTCAATAGGGGACAAGAAAATTGGCCTCGTAAAAGTTGATTCGCCCACAGATTACTGACAATTGTGCTATTTAGTTGAGAGAGAAGCTGATAACATGTTTAATATTCAATTAATTTCGATAAATATGTTCTTTCTTTAGTAAAAAAAACCCCCGACACAAAAAATAAACTCTTAAGAACGAACAAATAATATTTTAAACCTATAATTATTATCGTCACAAATATTATGTTAGTTCAAATCTTTTTATTTTCCAAGCATCGTCGCGTCGGGGGACGCACAGGTGTAGTATTTTTCCAACAACTGCTACCAGATTTTTCTCACTTAGCGGTCCGGGACTTGACGACGCTTGGAAAATAAAAATATTTGAACTTACATAATATATGTGACGATAATAATTATAATAGGTTTCAAATATTATTTGTTAGTTTTTAGACTTTTTTTCCGGGGGGTTTTTAAATTTCACTTTTATTTTGTCCTTTTTAAAGTAGGTATTACCTACATCTTGAGAGACAAAGTTTACCTTACCATATTTTTAACTTTCAATATCATTAAAGTAACACGGTACCAAATTTCGAATCGATAGGACATATGGAAGGTAGTCAGTCTGATTCCTTCATCAACTATTAAAGAGCTGATGATCTTCAAACGGCTGATCAGGTCATGCTTACCTTACCATATACTTTCAATATCATTAAAGTAACACGGTACCAAATTTCGAATCGATCGGACATAAGGAAGTAAGTCAGATCCCCTCATCAACTAGAAAAGAGCTGATGATCTTCAAACAGCTGATCAGATTTTCATGAAACATGGTTAACAACACTCGGGTTAAATTATCTATGACACAAAAAAAAAACTAAACGAAAATCGGTTCATCCGTTTGGGAGCTACGATACCACAGACAGATATGCAGACAGATACGTTATAACACTCCACTCTCAAGAAGGCATAGAGCATGTAGAGTGTACGTGCGGCCCGAGGCGCGACGCAGCGGGCTGGCTAAGCAACTTATCGTGCAATTTTGGCGAGTAAGTCTATTTATCTACAATTCTGTAGACTATATGGTTTTGCCGGTTCTCCCTGGTTCTTCGCCCTGATAGGGAGGCGGGCCGGCGTGGCTGTGGGCACAGTCGTCGGCCACAGAGTGTACAACTGGTCTCAGAGCCTGGACATGCAGAGCCTGTACGTGCGACCCGAGGCGCGACGCAGCGGGCTGGCTAAGCAACTTATCGTGCAATTTTGGCGAGTAAGTCTATTTATCTACAATTCTGTAGACTATATGGTTTTGCCGGTTCTCCCTGGTTCTTCGCCCTGATAGGGAGGCGGGCCGGCGTGGCCGTGGGCACAGTCGTCGGCCACAGAGTGTACAACTGGTCTCAGAGCCTGGACATGCAGAGCCTGTACGTGCGGCCCGAGGCGCGACGCAGTGGGCTGACTAAGCAACTTATCGTGGAATTTTGCCGAGTAAGTCTACTTATCTACAGATTTTGTAGAGCCGGCTTCATCAGTTCTCTCTGGTTATTTGCCTTGAAAGCATGGCGGTGACAAACATCAGCATGGAATATTGTTTACGTGTACCTAAATATGTAATAATAGTAGGTACCTACACGGTTTTCTTATCCCTTTGACCTAAAATTTCTTACAAAATATTAAGTACCTAAATAATCTAAAAGAAAATTGTGCTTTTTTTCACGGTGTACCCGATAAACACGATAGGTTTTTCAAATACTTATTATCACTTTAACATACGTACAAATTACTGACAATATTATGCTATTAAGTTGAGAGAGAGATGCTGATATCATGTTAAATGTTCAATTTATTTCGATAAATATTTTCGTTATTTAGTAAAAATAACAAGAAGTACCCTAAATACACTTAGGTGCAAAACTGTCCCAATAGTAGCATCTAAGTAGAATGTGGAGAAGTTGATGTTGATCAAGGAGAGGGGCACATGATTAATACATAACAGTACTCTTTAAAATTTCCTACAAATCGGCCTTACATATGATATACTTAGAATTTACGGTTATTTTGTAATTTAGAATCGCAAAGTAGGAAAAAACACATTTTAACTTTTTCGAATATTTCTAGTTCCTCCTATGGAAACTCCAAATAGGGAACCATACATAATTAAGAAATTCAGCCTCTATAAAATGAGGTATCAACTGTTTGAATCATGAACATAGTTTTGTAGTTATGGCAGAGTAACAGTCGTCTTTAACATTGAACTAACAGACACTCTATGGCTGTTTTAATGGTACACTTTTGCACCGAACTATAAGTCACCTAAAAGTAACTTGAAAAATATGCCCCATTAAAACAATTTCATGATGATTTTATAGAGGCAGAATTTCCTAATTATGTATGGTTTCCTATTCGGAGTTTCCATAGGAGGAAAGAAAAATATTGGAAAAAACAAAAATGTGTTTTTTTCTACTTTTAGATTCTAAATTACAAAAAAACCGTAAATGCCAAGTACATCATATGTTAAGCTAATTTGTAAAAAATTTAAAGGAGTACTTTATGTATTAATCATGTGCCCCTCCCCTTGATCGACATCAATTTCTCCACATTCTACTAAGATGATATTATTGGGACAGCTTTGCACCTAAGTGTATGTGGTTTATACTGATTCTCAGTCAATTTTGGCCAAAATAACTTATTTGTAACCAAATCTTGATCTTGACGGTCTGACTGGCGACATCTCGAATAGACCACGACTTCGATTTTTCGAACGAGATCTCGAATTGTCACTCTCGGTTCGAGATTGCATTCCCTAGTGATAATATAGCTGTTCTGTCTTTTATAGATGGCCGAGGAAGAAGGCATAGAGCATGTAGAGTTCCACACGCTTCCGGCGAATATAGAGGCGATGGCGCTCTACGCGAGTTTCGACGCCCGACGACTGACCATGTTCGACGAACACATGTCGTTTCGTCTCGAAATCGATAGTATTAGGGAAATTTTAAAGGAAAAATAAATTTAATCCAAATTGCATACGTATTTTCTTACCTATCCTAGTGCTTACGAAAACACTTTAATTATTCAGGTATGTAGATAACGGTGTTTTACCAAGTTTAATAAAAACACTTTTCACAACTTTAAATTACTATATTTCCATATAATTATGCATTCAAAAAAGAAGGTTCACGCTAAGTTTTTTATTTTTCATTTAGAACACAAACAGTCTTAATAACAAACAACATATGTCGTTAACAATGTACAAGAACAATGAGAGGGTGCAAATACACCTGGAGGTTTCTCATTTACACTTTTTATCATATTTTTTTATGAAACCAAGTATTTTCATAGAATCAGTCGATGTACCAAGTTAATACGACGATTACGATACGACGGTTGTATAAATAAACATTTCTTAGGATTTTTCGCAATGTTTTACTTGGTGCCGTATTCCAATTTTAAAATACATAAACAGTAAGTACTCAAATTAAAAACACAATCTGTCTCAAACATCTCCAACGTACAACAAATAATCAACCAATATTGTAGTTGTATTGGAGTTGCATCGGAATAATTTTCAAGCTAATTCTGATAATTTCTGATTCAGACGTTTAGGCGTTATAGCAACAAAGCGCCTGATCTTTTTATAACAAAAACAAGATTTTATGTAACCTAAAACAAGATTTTATGTAACCTAAAACTAGCGCCTGAACTGCAACAAGATGTTACGTTATTAAAATGATTTTATATTTTAAAAGATCTGGCGTTATGTTTTTTCATACATCTACAATCTTTTGATGCTGCTGCTACTGACAAGGCGACGCACGGGGGCTTGCAGCACCGCATTATCGTGTAGCCCTACCCCTCCCCTGCTTCGAACAAAAAAAATCTAGGAGACTTATCGTACTAGAAACCGGATATTTTTTTCTTTTAAAAAAAAAATTAAAATACGCCACCACTTTTTTTGCATTGCAGCATCGGCATTTCGTGTTCCCCCATTAAAGACGCGACTACTTATATATATCTCATCTAGGAGACTTATCGAACTAGATTCAGTGTCGTGGGCTCTTATACTATCTATATCCAGTAATATGACGCCATACGATAAATAATAATTATACTATTAGCTGTATTATGTAGTTAATGCATCGAAGTTGTGGTGAAATTTAATCGTGTCTAAAAGTGTTTCAAATTTAGAATACGGCTTAAAATGATAGATGGAATTACCGTTTGTTTCTTTGTAGAGTGATTCTGTAGCTTTCAAGTGGAAATAAGTTACAGCTACTTTTAAGATAATCGCCCTGCAAGAAAAAACGACAATTCCGACCACCTGGATTCAATTCTTCAACCCCGTAAACCGAATCTTACATATTTCGCATGAGTATGGTTGCTCACCGGTGTATGTTCTCAAGTGGCTGTAAAAATTGATTACAAATGAACGTTTTGCCCAGGATTAGTAAAAAACTAAATACTGCCTCTTGAAAAAGGAGTAAAAAAGGATAATTATACTTATTACTTCTGTTTGTTGAGAAAATTAGAACTCAGTTTTATCGTGTTTCAAAACCCCAAATGTGCGCGTAATGCTTGCTCTTTTAACTACTGGCTAGGTACAGTGAGATTTAGAATTGCATTAACACATTATTAATGAATTGACTGATTTAAACTCAACACGATTTTCACTCTTTAAGTGACAAAAGCAGGCAGGCAGTCTGCTTGCGACCACGAGCGTTACGACACGCTCAAAACGTAAAGTAATTATCGAAAACAATTTGTAAAAATATAAGTGACCTTGAATTCTAAACGAATGGCAAATGGCTAAGACGACATATGCTCTTGACAAAACCGTAAAAAAATGTGAAGTTATATTGCAATAATAAAAAGAAATAATAAAGAGAGAGAAAAATAAAACTTGTATAATATTTTCTTTATGTAGCAAACAAATACATGTATATACGAGCCCAAACGCAAAAGAGTTCGTCTTGTCACTTGCAAAGCGACAACTTTTTTTTAAATCTTTGATTACCGCTGCAGCGTTAATATTACAAAAATATATTTAGCATTGGTGACGATGTTGACAAACATAGTTTTTCTTTATATATTAATATTGAGCTGATATTGTACATAGCAAGAGAATTAGTCGTTCCTTTTTTCACGAATCACAAGCAAAAGAGTTCGTTTCACACTAATTGGTGCAAAATAGTTCGTCAAGTAAGCAATTAGTGCTTTTAGAATAAATTTAAAAATAAATTTGTTTGAAAATAGAATTGTTTGATATTTTAGAAATGTCACTGTGGCTATAAAAAGACAATTTTTCTCAATTTCGTATTATTTATCAAGTTTTCATTTTCAAAATGGGTCGTGGTAAACCAATTTCACAAGACGTTCGAAAAATTATTATTTCAAGCAGTCAATCAGGAAAATCTGTGCATAAAATAGCTCAAGACCTTCACCTACCGAGATCTACAATACATTCCATTATCCAGCATTATAAGAAAACTACAACCTACCAACCAACCTACCAACCTTGAAGAAAAGTGGTCGCCCACGCATTACTACACCAGCCGAAAACCGAGTTTTGAAAAAGATTATTAAGCAAAATCGACGTGCTCGGGCAGGAGAACTCACCGTGCGATGGCGAGAAAAGAGTCTTAAAAAGAATGGGATACGGATTCTATACGGCGAAAGAAAAACCTTTGCTTACTGAACTTCAGAAAAAGAAGAGGCGAATATTTGCTTTAGCTGGTCGAAACTGGACCGTTGACCAGTGGCGATCCATAATATGGAGCGATGAATCGAAGTTCGAAGTGGCTGTTGGAGACGAACGGAAAAAAATTGTTCGCAATAAGAGCGAAGCCTTTCATAAAGACTGCCTAAAGAGAAAAGTCAAGTTTCCTGCCTCGCTCATGATCTGGGGGTGTATGTCAGCTCAAGGTGTGGGTCGGCTGCAGTTTATTGAGGGCACTGTAAATGCTCCTAAGTACCAAGAAATCTTAAAGACGAGCTTATTGCCTTCAATTCCCAGTTTACAATATAAGAACAGGTATGTTTTCCAGCAAGATGGTGCTTCTTGCCACACTGCCAAGAGTACGAAGGCTTGGTTAAAAAAACACAATATCCCTACCCTGGAGAATTGGCCACCTAGCAGCCCAGATTTGTCTCCGATCGAGACGTTGTGGTGAAAGATGAAAAAGAAACTGCGTAAGGATCCCGCCAAATCGAAGGAAGATTTAAGAAACAAGATAAACGTAGTGTGGGATTCAATATCCGTTGCGGAATGTGCGGCGTTAGTGGACACCATGCCACAAAGAATTGAAGCCGTCCACAAGAGGAAAGGCAACACTACCCAGTGGTAGACGAATTCTTTTGCACCGTGTTACTAGCAGACGAACAATTTTGCTTCGGTAGCTTAAGTTTATAAATGTGTTTTTTACAGCAAATAACCGTAATATGTACTGTTATCGAAATATAAATAAAACTACATAATTTTTCTAATCTTTTTCTGTGTTTATTTATTGCTTTAGTTATTTACTGAACTTGATATTTCTAGTCTAAAAATCTCTCCAGTATAAAAATGTTCATAGTCGAACTCTTTTGCATTTGGGCTCGTACCTAGCGCAATGCTAACAATTGTTAGAAAATATTTTTCATTTTTAATACTTAACGTATTCTAACAGGTCACAAAATAAAATCGGACTTGTGAGAAAAAAGCGCTGGTGGCCTGGCGGTAAGATGCCAGACTTTCAATCCGAAGGTTGCGGGTTCAAACCCCGACTCGTACCACTGAGTTTTTCGGAAGTTATGTACGAAATATCATTTGATATCAGTCGCTTATCGGTGAAGGAAAACATCGTCGGGAAACCGGATCTAATCCCAAAAAGGCCTAGTTTCCCCTCTGGATTGAACCCCAGGCTCAATAGAGCAAGAAGGTGGGACAAACGTTATGAGGAAGAGTGAGATGGGCCTATAATTAGTCGGGTCTGACAAATCCCTCGATTTATTTTTTCGTATACGAGTAGGCACTACTACTGTGTTTGTGAGTTACTTCGGCAAATGCGAGAGCCTGAGACACAATGAGAACAACTACAATTAAAAGTCATTTATCAGTGTGTGTCGTCTGGTGTCTCTGTAAACGATATTTGTGACGGCAAGTGTAATCGCAGTTGCTACATTTAAACGGCATTTCATCAGTGTGTGTCAACTGGTGTCTCTGTAATTCATATTTATGACGGCAAGTGTAACCACAGTTACTACATTTAAACGGCATTTCATCAGTGTGTGTCAACTGGTGTCTCTGTAATTCATATTTATGACGGCAAGTGTAACCACAGTTACTACATTTAAACGGCTTTTCATCAATGTGTGTCAACAGGTGTCTCTGTAAATGAATTTTGTGACGGCAAGTGTAATCACAGTCGCTACATTTAAACGGCTTTTCATCAGCATGTTTCATCTCGTGTCTCTGTAAAAGTTTTTTGTTACGGCTAGCGTAATCGCAGTTTCTACATTTAAACGGCTTTTCATCAGTGTGTGTCAACCGGTGGTACTGTAAATGATGTTTGAAACGGCAAGTGTAACCGCAGTTGCTACATTTAAACGGCTTTTCATCAGTGTGTGTCAACCGGTGGTTCTGTAAATGATGTTTGCGACGGCAAGTATAATCGCAAATGCTACATTTAAATGGCTTTTTATCAGTGTGTATCAACCGGTGGCTCTGTAAATTACTTTTGCGACGGCAAGTGTAATCGCAGTTGCTACATTTAAAAGGCTTTTTATCAGTGTGTGTCAACTGGTGGTTCTGTAAACTTTGTATCTGACGGCAAGTGTAATCGCAGTTGCTACATTTAAACGGCTTTTCATCAGTGTGTGTCAACTGGTGTTTCTGTAAAAGTTGTTTGTAACGGCAAGTGTAATCGCAGTTGCTACATTTAAAAGGCTTTTTATCAGTGTGTGTCGTCTGGTGGTTCTGTAACTGTTGTTTCCGACGGCAAGTGTAATCGCAGTTGCTACATTTAAAAGGCTTTTTATCAGTGTGTGTCGTCTGGTGGTTCTGTAACTGTTGTTTCCGACGGCAAGTGTAATCGCAGTTGCTACATTTAAAAGGCTTTTTATCAGTGTGTGTCAACTGGTGTTGCTGTAAAAGTTGTTTGTGACGGCAAGTGTAATCGCAGTTGCTACATTTAAAAGGCTTTTTATCAGTGTGTGTCAACTGGTGGTTCTGTAAACGTTGTATCTGACGGCAAGTGTAATCGCAGTTGCTACATTTAAAAGGCTTTTTATCAGTGTGTGTCATTTGGTGTCTCTGAAAATTTACTTTGTAACGACCAGTGTAATCGCAGTAGCTACATTTAAACGGCTTTTCATCAGTGTGTGTCATCTGGTGGTTCTGTAAATGTTGTTTCAGACGAAAAGTGTAATCGCAGTTGCTACATTTAAAAGGCTTTTTATCAGTGTGTGTCAACTGGTGTCTCTGTAAATCATATCTATGACGGCAAGTGTAATCACAGTTGCTACATTTAAACGGCTTTTCATCAGTGTGTGTCAACAGGTGTCTCTGTAAATCACATTTCTGACGGAAAGTGTAATCACAGTTGCTACACTTAAACGGCTTTTCATCAGTGTGTGTCAGCAGGTGTCTCTGTAAATTAAGTTTGTAATGGCAAGTGTAATCGCAGTTGCTACATTTAAACGGCTTTACATCAGTGTGTGTCATCTGGTGTCTCTGAAAAAGACGTTTGTGACGGCAAGTGTAATCGCAGTTGCTACATTTAAACCGCTTTCCATCAGTGTGTGTCAACTGGTGTCTCTGTAAATCTTGTTTCTGACGGCCAGTGTAATCGCAGTTGCTACATTTAAAAGGCTTTTTATCAGTGTGTGTCAACTGGTGGTTCTGTAAATGTTGTTTCTGATGGCACGTGTAATCGCATTTGCTACATTTAAAAGGCTTTTCAGATGAATGTATGGCGTGATGTTTTCTCAGGTTACGTCTGCTACTACATTTGAACTCACAAATGCTGCATTTCCAAATCCCGTTACTAGTTTTGCGTATTTGTTGTTGGTCCAAACGGATATCTCCTAGGGTTAAATTACACGAAGATTTTGATGACAAATGTGTGTGTATGTGTTTTTGCAAAACAGCCTTATATCTAAAACCTTTGCCACATTCATTACATTCATAGTGTGGCGTAATACCGGATGTGGTTGTTGCGGGTTTGTTTCTTATGGGTTGCTGATCTGCCTCACTTGAGCAATGTTGGCCCTCAGGTTGCACAACATTTGCGTGTACTTTAGGAGGTGATGCTGGAAGGGAAATATAATATTATAAGTAGTTGTTTAGCGCAATAGCAACCCAAGCTATTCACAGTGTAGTAAAGATGATAAGTAATAAATGGTTCTTAATATAAATATACAGTAAAACCTTGATTATCCGAACTAATTGGGACCGAGATTAAGTTGGATAATCGAAATGTACTAAGTTTGTTGGGACAAGTTCAAATATAAACAGCTTTTTCACAATAACACGGTATGTTTACACACATACACGTAAGTTAATTAAAATTTGAGGTACAGCGAGCAACAAATTCGTACCAAAGTTCAGTGTTCGAATAATAGAGGTTTCGATAATCAAGGTTCTACTGCAGCAGCAAATGGAGGATTATTAATTCTTTGTAAGGGGCTATGTCAGGTTCCCAACCTTTGTTACCACTGTGACCATTTCAACTCGGGGATTTGTAATATGAATGTAAAAATATCGTCATATCTACCTAAATGTCTTGTATATTAGGTGCATTGTATATTTGTATCAGACCCAATGTGGTCAAACATTTGATGTAGGTAATATTTACAAGAAAATATTCTTATAGCAACATGACGGGTGGATAATTTTAAATATGTATCAAAGTAGTAGAAAGTGGTCCAGTTTTGCACCTAAGTGTATGTAACCACTGGCCATTTACACACACACTTGTATCTGAAAATGATAACTTGACGAAAACAATAATCGAGATTGTATTAGTATTTTATACACTCGTGACATAATGAAGAGCTCTTCAGTCGAGTACAGTGTTTAGCCCACGAAGCTTGCGAAGTGGACTATTAAGGTAAAGTCAAATATGTATACAATTTTGAGCCTTATTACAATGGAGTAAGGTGCATAAGTGTATACTGTAGTGTCCTGGGGTATTTCGGGGATAATATACAGGAAACGTACAGCTTGGAGATAATCTATTTATTGACAGACTGACATTCTTATTTTCACATTGACATAAGGTGTACCTACTCAAAATGTATTCCAAATAGGTCACATACACCACATATACATATTTTTGGCGCTACTTACAAGATTCAAAAGCTTATAAACTTATATAGATGCCATACAAAGGAAATAGTGACGTAGGCCTCCGGTGCCCAGGGCTGGGCTCAACCAGCGTCTTCTGCATTCGCGGCAGACGCCCTAACTACTAGGTCGAATTTTCCCGTGTATATGCAATCTTTGTAAATGCTAAGGCGCATTTTGGCATAATTTAATTTATTTTTCAGTTGTATTGAAAAGCTTAATTATTATGTCACTATTGTATACAATACTTTTTCAACATGTACTCAAAATAGGCAAACGGAGTATTGACAAATGCCTTACAATCTAGTAACTTCAATCTCCGGGTGGATTGTCCCGGTGCCCCATGGCAGCGAGTGTGCTATAATATTGTATGAAAATCAATTATACCATCGTCAGCGATGCTAAAATACGTGACCATAAAAGCTCCATTGAAAAGTATGCGCTAGAAATTCGGTCTACAAAAGTCTCAATACAAGCATTAGAGTTGACGAGTAGAAAAAGGTAATTTTAGCATATAAAACTGACCTGTAAGTGCAGAAGTCACTCTTGGCTGGTGTAGTGTCTCAGGTCCCAGCACAAGCTCGTCTTTTATGATGTGGTCTGCATACAGGCTGGTCTGCGCTGCATCTCGGCTCTCCGAGCACGGCTCCTCCTTCACACATACTGCCTCTTCAGGACGGGGTTCTGGGTCCTCTTTTATTTGCACTGTCAAGTAATTAACATATTTTAGTTATAAAGTGTGGAGAGGTATAAATTAATTCTATGTTTAAAATCCTTTTAATGTTTTTCTATAAAGAAGTATCCCATCAAAAACATAAATGTGAAATGAGAGCCAAGTTCAATATATCATATATGCCTTGGTTGTTGACTTCAACGATAAAAGAAGTGAGATCTAAATGGGTGCAAAGTTCAATGGTCAGTCCTGAAATTTATTTATAACAACATAAAAAATTATATAACAAATCAAAATATCATTTCTTCTTAAAACTCAGGATAATATATTGAAGCCTAAGATTTGACTTGTCTAGTTCTCATATTATTAAGTACCTACTAAAACAGTCATGGAAGAGCCCTATGAGCGATAGTTAGTTTTTATCAAGGATGATATAGACATGGATGGACAATATCCATACAAAATCGCGTTCTCCTATTTCAGGTTAAAGCACTAGCGTCATCTCTCGGTCACACCAGACACTAAATCCTAGTTTCTAATACTTTGTTCGTCGCTAAACGCTGACAGAATAACTCGACTCCAGACTCGACAGATGGCGCTGACATTACTTATGTGTATAATATCTGTTGAATTTGATTCTTTTGACATTGTTGGCATCTTATTCAATTTAATTTGACATTTAATTTATTTTTCAATTATTGTTTATATTCCACACACACATTCGTAATTTTTTTCCATTGTATTGTAATTTCTTGACATTGTAATATATGTACCTACTACTCATAGCCTAATTTAGGCTACTACTATAATGCATGTTAGACACAAAGTTATAAAACACCAATTAGCACGTAAGGTTTCGCTGTAAGTGCTTTTTGTGGAAATATATAATAAACAGATAAATAAACAGAATAAATTTAATATCTAATCTCACTGATCTACTCCTTTTAATTTAGCACATTAAAATAAATCTATATTAATTTTTATATAGACAGGTAATGGTCAGCTTTATGTATTACTAGTAGTTCGCCTCAAATTGAGTTGCTATATTTAAACGGCTTTTTATTAGTGTGTTTCATCCGGTGCCTTTGTAAATTATGTTTGACATAGCAATAGGGTTGCAAATAGAAAAAAACAAAATGTTTTTGTTTCAAATTTATGAAAAAAAACATGAAAAAAAACATGGCACCATTGTTTTTTTTCTAAATAAGGTTTTTTTTCAGATGAACGGTTTTTCGTGATTTATTCATATAAGTAACTTAAAACTAAGTAAGTACATTAAATTAGGTATGTCTGTTATGTAATTAAACTATTCTCAGTAAATGAAAAAAAACTTTGAACTTATTCACTAGAACTATCAGCAGCATAGTACCACTACATATTTCATTAATATAAGTTTAATAAAACCAGAAATTAAAGTTGTTAAATTAAATTAGTTTAATAGTTAACATAAAGTCTAAAACAACCGTATAAGAGTATTAACTGCTTTGCAAATTTTGAGATTTCGTACTTTTGAAAAAAAAATCATATTCCAGACAAAAAACTGTTCTTTTTCACGGTTTTTTTTTTCAGGTTTTTTTTCAAGACAGAAAAAAAAACCGTTTTTTTGCAACCCTACATAGCAAGTGTAATCACAGTTGCTACATTTAAACAGTTTTTCATCAGTGTGTGTCAACTGGTGGCCTTGTAAATGATATTTGACATAGCAAGTGTAATCGCAGTTGCTACATTTAAAAGGCTTTTCAGATGAGTGTATAAACGTGATGTTTTCTCAGGTTACGTCTGCTACTACATTTAAACTCACAGATGCTGCATTTCCAAATCCCTTTACTAATTTTGCGTAATTGTTGTTGGTTCAAACGGATGTCTCCTAAGTTTAAATTACACGGAGATTTTGATGACAAATGTGTGTGTATGTGTCTTTGCAAAATAGCCTTATATCTAAAACCTTTGCCACATTCATTACATTCATAGTGTGCCGTAGTACCTGATGTGGTTGTTGCGGGTTTGTTTCTTGTGGGTTGCTGATCTGCCTCACTTGAGCAATGTTGGCCCGCAGGTTGCTCGACACTTGTGTGTGTACTGTAAACTGATGCCGTAAGGGAAATAGTATATAGTCCTCCATGTCGTAATCGACAACGGCGACCCTCACTTCCTCTGATGAGCCCGTAAGTGACTCGCAAAGCCAAATTTGGTTTTAAACGTCCTGTCGCATTGTGCGCAGAAAAGCTGCCCCTGATTGTTAAAAGTATATACATAGGTCGGTCTAGGCCGAGTCTTCCTTAAATGGCGCTTCTGGTCTAGATGTTCAAGTCGGGCTTCTTCAAAGGAGGCCACACCTAGTCTAACCCTTTTGCGCCATTCCGTTCTAGTCGACGCAAGCTCCTCCCAGCAGTCAGGTGAGATGTCGCAGGCCTTGAGATTCCGTTTTAACACATCCTTGTATCGCAGAAACTGACCCCCCTGTTTACGCTTGCCATCCGCGAGCTCAGAATACAGCACGGATTTAGGGAGTCTGCAATCTTCCATGCGACTCACATGGCCGCACCATCTCAACTGGCTTTTTATTAACAATGCCTCCATGCCAGACATATTAGAACGACGCAGCACCTCCGTATTAGTCACACGATTCTGCCACCTAATGTGAAGTATGCAGCGTAGACACCGCATAAGAAAGGTATCGAGCTTTCTGATGTCTCCCTTGTACAGGCACCAGGACTCAGCACCATACGTTAGAATTGGAAGCACCATAGCCTTATACACAGAAAGCTTTGTTTGAATTTTAAGGTCGTGTGACTTCCAAACACGCTGGTTTAGTTTACCGAATGCGGCTGCAGCTTTCGCTATACGTTGTGAAATCTCTGAGACAAGGCTATTGTCATTCCGGATTTGGCTGCCCAGGTACTTAAAGCTAGTAACTTCCTTCAGCGCTGAAACACCCAAGGTAATTGGAGTTGAACCCAAACTGCAACCTCTGCGTGGTTGTCTCAGGAACTGAGTTTTCGTTACGCTTATTAACAGACCAAATCTGTCACACGAGTCACTCAGAGATATCACGGAACTTTGAAGTTCGTCTAAGGTGTTAGCCATCAGGCATACGTCATCGGCATAGAGGATATCCAGTATGGGCACTCGACGAACTTTCCGTTTTGCTCTGAAACGCGAAAGATCAAACACACCCTTATCTGATCGCACGTTGAGCTGAATAGGTACGCTGCCACGACTAAGGGCGTCCTTCATTACCGCGGAAAAATACAAGGCAAACAAAGTTGGAGCCATAACACAACCCTGCTTAACACCACTAGTCACTGAGAAAGAATCCGAAAAATTGCTGTCATGCTGAACCTTAGCTGTCATATTGACATGGAACTGCTTTATTAGGTTAACTAGTTTTGCTGGACAACCACTTTTGTGCAAAATCAACCAGAGGGCCGCACGTGGGACTCGGTCGAAAGCCTTTTCGAGGTCAACAAAACACATGTACAGAGAACGGTTTTGCTCGACACATTTCTCCTGGATCTGTTTAACAACGAAAATAGCATCAATCGTACCTCTGTTAGGCCTAAAACCACATTGGCTCTCTGGAAGAATGTGTTCTGCTAGGGTGCTCAAGCGGGTATTAATTATGTGTGCTAGTACTTTACCAGCAGTGGAAAGAAGAGATATTCCTCTATATGAGCTGCAGTCAGCTACATCACCTTTGCCTTTGTAGAGTTTGCATATGGTGGCATCTTTCCACTCCTGTGGCACAATCTCTGATTCCCAAACCCTAAGAATTAGTTCAAAGAGCCTGGTCAGAATATTAGGTCCGCCATACTTGTAAACCTCCGACGGTAGACCGTCTGCCCCGGGTGTTTTAGCGTTCCTCAGTTTACTTACGGCTATAGTGAATTCTGTAAAAGTAGGCGGACCAGCAAGATTCTCATACACCGGCAGGCTTATAAGGGCATTTATATAATCGAGGTCCACTCTTTGTGCTACGGGATTTAGGACTTCGTTGAAGTGTTCCGCCCAGCGAGCAAGCACTTCACCTTGATTCGTAAGACGAGAATCCTGACTACGTGAGTAGATAGGGGCAGTTTTCCTAGTTTGTGGGCCAAATACTGCCTGAATACCCTCAAAAAACTTGCCAGTTTGATTTGAATCCGCAAAGCGTTGCAATTCTTCAGCTTTATTTTGCCACCAGCGGTCTTTTAGTTCGCGAACTTTAGCTTTAAATTGTGAGTGTATAGATTTATGATCGGCGTCACGCTGACGCAAAGCACGTCGGTGATCTTCAGCAAGTTTTTGGATGTCCCCCTCAGAAGCGTCGAACCAGTCTTGATTTTTCTTAGGTGGTTTTCCTAAAGTACCCTTAGCGCATTCTTTAAGTTTGGCTGAGAAAACCGTCCATGCCTCATCAACCGTGCCATCATTACAATTTGACAAAGTGCCGAAGTCGTCATCCAAGGTCCTCTGCATGTCCTTTGAGTAGATCAGTCTAGAGTAAGCAAGTTTTTGAGTTTTATGCGTTGCTCGTCGTGATGTTTTAAGTTTTATCCGCAGTTTAGATCTTATTAGCCTGTGATCAGTCCAGCTCTGTGCTCCTCGCATGGCTCTGGTGATTAGAACGTCGCTGAGATCTGCTTTACGAACAATCACATAATCTAAAAGATGCCAGTGCTTGGATCTGGGGTGCATCCACGAGGTCTTAGGGAAATAGTAGAGAGTCGTGAAAAACTTGTGTCCGATATCGAGAATACTCTTTCTGGAGTCTCGGTGTGGGGTCAGGACAACTTAGTCCGATTAAACCCCACAAAGACACAAGTTTGCGCGTTTACCGCTAAGAAAACCCGATTTACTGTGGCCCCTCAGTTCCAAGGCACAACCCTTACAATGTCAGGGAGTATTGGGATCCTCGGTGTCAACATTTCCAGTGACGTCCAATTCCGTAGTCACCTTGAAGGGAAGGCCAAGCTGGCATTCAAAAAGCTCGGTGTGCTCAACAAAGCGAGGAGATACTTCACTCCGGGGCAGAGACTGCTTCTATACAAGTAGCAAGTCAGACCCTACATGGAGTACTGTTGTCACCTTTGGGCGGGACCACCTGGATACCAGCTTGGGCCCTTTGACTCGGTACAAAGGCGCGCTGTGCGGATCGTCGACGATCCCAAACTCACGAGCGATATTGAACCTTTGAGTCTAAGTAGAGACTTTGCCTCCTTATGTGTATTATCGCTTTTACAATGGGTTGTGCTCTGAAGAACTGTTTGATATGACGCCCACGGCAGCTTTTTATCACCGCACCACTCGCCGCCGGCAGGGTGTTCATCCTCACACCCTGGAGCCCAAAGGGTCGCGCACAGTACGGTTCAAGAAGAATTTCCTCCCACGACCGCTGCGGCTGTGGAATGAACTCCCTGCCGAGGTTTTCCCAGCGAGCTACAGTATGAGGTTCTTCAAAAAGAGTGAATAGGTTCCTAAAGGGTACGCAACGCGCATGTGAATCCTCTGGGGTTGCAGGCGTCAATAGGCTCCGGTAGCTGCTTACCATCAGGCGGGCCGTATGTTGTTTGCCACCGACGTGGTATAAAAAAAAAGGACATACCTAAAATACTGAAAATATATGTCATATACTTCGGAAAAAGTGACCAAGCCCTCCGGTGTCCGAGGCCGGATACACCGGACATACACCGGGTAGACACCGGAGGGCTTGGTCACTTTTTCTGAAGTATATGACATCTATTTTCAGTTTATATATAGTAGTGTTTTTATTTATTTATTTATTATTATATAGTAGTGTAACTACTTAAAAATTGCAAATCAAAAAATATTGAACAAAATAATTTGATTTGCTTCAAGATTCATACCTAAAAGAGTTGGTTTCAGGGACCGGAAAACCCCTCTTCAGGCTTAAGCCTATCGATTCGGTAACCCAATCAATTTGGTAACCTCATGATATGGGAACCCTATCATAAGGTTACCCAATCGTAATGGTAACCTTATTGAAGTGGTAACCATAACCTTCAATAGAGTTAAGCTCAAAACCCTATCGCGATAGGGTTTTTGTTAAGGGTTTTCATTGGGTTATTTTTTTTTTTTTTCTCAGTGCAATCATTTATTGACCAAATGGTAAACATACAGACAAATAAAACATATTTCGGTGGAACTAAGCAATAAATATAAAATGTCAGTCGGAGTGTGGAAGCGCAGCACCATCATCGAAGCCAAAGAGTTTTGCTACTGGCTTCCATTTATGGCGGGTACCTCGGATGCACATGCTCGTCGCTCTAATTATAGAGGTAGTTATACGGGCCCTGAGCCAGCCTAAAACACTGGACAGGGATCTATTCCAGCGAGATGCCAGTGCTTCCCCGAGGTGTTTTACGAAGGTGGCCAGTTGTGGGGCAAAAACTCCATCCACAGAGGTGACGAGGGGTATAAAGGTGGCATGACGTGACTCGCAGGCATTCGAGTATTTTTTTTGTTTTTCTGATTCAGCAGATTTCAAGACAGAAATAACAGGGCGTGATATGTAAGAGGGAGCGTCGGTGTCAACAACACGGATATCGAATAACGCCTCCCTCTGTGCAACCCACACGCCTCGGCATGCTAAATCTCCTCGTAGACCAGTGTCACCTTCAGTGATTATGGGTTCTTTGACAACATTTCCCCATGCATGTTGACATAGTTCGCAGAAGAGATCCCTTAATTCATTGTGTCGTCTCGTGATGAGACCGCCGGTTTTACAACACAGGGCATGATCGATGTTGAAATCGTTATTACCGCATCCATCACAAGATTTTGGCATTGAGATCGGTGTTCGATGGTAACGTATTGAAAGGGCATCTCGGAATTCATGTGGAGAAAGGTCAAAATGGTCTTTGCTTGTAGGTATAACGGATAGCCAACTGGAGGATTTTGTTTTCATTTTGGTTGCAATTGACCTTTCTATGGCTCTTTTTTTGATGGGTGGGAGATTGGTTAAAATCGAGTCTAAAAAATTATCGTCGTGAGCTTCTTTTAGTTTGTGGCATTCTTTACGTGCATCCATGAGGGATTTATGATGTTTTGCAAGTTCCATATGGCTCATTTCAATAAGGGACGATGAAAGAACTGAACAGCCTTTTTTAGACATATCATAGTATAAGTTTGAGGTGGTAGCACCATTAGATATTGCTAAACCACCTTTATGAATAGGTAGTGAAAATAAGTCGGCTTCTAATGATGACACGTCACCTCCAAATAAGATCGGCAAAAAGGTTGTGCGTAAGGTATTTGTTAAAGGATCAAAGTATTCTGCGGCATCCTTAAGAACTCTTGACAAAAAGGTCCATTGAAATTGTGCAGCTTTGGTGAGAGCAGTGTAGGCAGCTTGTGGTGAATCTTTACATATGAGTGATAACTTTTCTAAAGTGGAAACCCAACGATGTATGTTATTTTTTACATATTCTTCTTTCCCTTCTCCGATGTAGCTTCCAAGATATCGAGATCCAGTTACAATTGAAACATTAGTGTTTTTGAATATATGAGTTGCTTCTTGTTTGTCAGACTCTGATACTATTAAAAATGATTTTTTGCCTTGGGGGAAATATCCGTAGGCAGGCCCTATGCTACTTATCTTTTTCCACCATTTGAATAGGTTATTAATGTTACCTTGGGCAGAAGAGTCATCAGCATACCAACATTGAGTGGTGCTTTGGTCATCTTTGAGTTTATTTATTAGGGCTAAAGTAGCAAGGGCATAAAGTGGCATAGCTAACGGATCTCCTTGGGTGACACCTTCTTTGCTGTAAATTCTCATATCCGAATTGCGAATGACTAGCTCTGCGTGACCATTATATGTATTGTAAAGAAAGCGAGCACAATGTGGCCAGTATATTCGTGCTTGCCAAAGGGCTAGTTGCCTGTTGACAGCATTAAATGCATTGTTTGCGTCAACAAGAAGTAATCCCCAGTGTGAGCTGGGTTGGCATTCTTTTTCGAATAGATCATTCATTGCATGTATTGCACCTTCGATGCCACTGCTTAATCCACTGCAGAGTTGCAAATTTGTGCAAGCTTCGGTAACCTCGGAACCAGTGGCTTCAATCATACATTTTGATAAAATTCTCCGAAGGCATTCACCAATACCGATGGGTCTCACTCCTGGGCATTTGTCCAGGGCTACAAGGCGACTTGACATGAGTGCTTGTATGTCGGTCCAAGGAACATATTCATTATTTAGTTTCATAGTTAGATGAGCAATAGCAGTCCTAAGGTGTAAGCTTGCTTCGCCAAAACGTAATAAGTAATCTTTCCAGTTTTCAGATCTGGTGCCTGTTGGCCCACCTCCGCCGTGTAATTTCCTGGCGACTGATTCGACATGGTCACAGGTTATGTCAACATCGAGTAGTGGAGGTATTTCAGAAAGGTTTTCCGGTAGTGTGAATAAGGATGGGTCTGGGGTAGTTGCGGGAGGATGTTTTTCTTCTAAGACATCTCCGACAGTTTTTCCCAATGTATCAACTTCATCATTAGTGTTAAGAATTTTGCATGTGTCTTTTGTTAGAAGCCAATTTAGGGCTTCGCGAATTTTGCCTTGCAAAATTAAGCGTGTGAAAATTTTGGTTACGTCGTCAATGTTGGAATTTTTACGATTATAAGCATTGCTTAGAGAGATGTCTGCCTTCGTAGATTCAGTTATCAGGATTTCATATTGTTCTTCAGCCCATAATTTTAGGCGGCGATCGAGTAACCTGGTTATGTCTCTTGCTTTTTTTTATGTTCTTGTCTCTTTGTAACATTACGGCGATAAAGATTAAAACGCGTTCTGAGGGATAATCCAATTTGACAAGAAGTTCAATTTCATCGGCTAATGTATGTATAAATTTTCTACTAACGGTGTTAGAAGGAAGATCGTATAGTTTACCGTGAAGATTACATATTTTGTCCCAACGTTTTTGCCAAGCTCCTGTCTTTGATCCGATATTGTTAAGAAAGGGCGAACCAAAGGCGTCTTCTAGGGGCGATGTGTACGTGTGCCCAACTCCGTCAGATATTCGTTGTGTGCTTGATTGAATATCATGGGCGGCACGTATATGACGCTGTAAACCATTACGTTTGAAAGATCTGGAGCAATGTGGGCACTGCACGGTGCTCGAAAGATTTTCATGTCGACTTGTCAAAACAATATTTTCAGAACTTGCGGAAGCCATTATAAGGCTTTAGTTTTTCATGGTGATTTATTGAAATGTATATGTTAATGATTGCACTGATTACTAAACACTGATAATTTTGATAATAAGAGCAAAATAATAGTATACTTGAAAAAATCTGATTTGGTAAACAAGATTTGAAGTGTTGACTCGTCGCTAGGCAACCGATTCTTTACGAATATTTTTAAATAACATTGGGTTATGGTAACCTTATCATCAGTTGTTTGTTGCTTTGCTACATTTAAACTAGCTCCCTACTCGTATAGAGCTCTGATCGTAGTCGCGTTGCTGACGCATGAACTAAGAATTTTGGATATTTATAATATCATTTATGAATGTTTAGAATGAAATTTTTTTCATCTAAAAAGGACATGTCAGAAAAAAAACTTAATATTTTTTTTTATATAAAATACGTATTTGCATTTGTAGCGCAAATGAGTTGTCGCATAGTCGGTAAAAGATGAACATCAAAAGACTTCGCACTACGGTGGAACGGTGCAAAACTATCAGAATGGTATCTAAAAACGAGAGAGGAGTTTAAGCGCCGCCGCGCACCTGTTACCTGCGCACTTCGTGGTCGATCGTGGTATTTTCCATTGTTTGAGGATTTGATTATTAGTACATTACTGCAGAGACCAGTAAGTAAGCTTTCCTGGCTGAGTATTTAGTAGCCGTCCGAGTCGAAGACGAGGACGGCTATAATACGAAGCCAGGAAAGCTGATTACGGTCGAAGCATGTATAGTGCTTTTCTCAAACATGTAAGGAAATAAAATAAAATAAAACACAGGGGTATATGGGTAAATGTACACCATTTTACCAAAATACTTTCCACTCCTGATGTCTTTTAAAAGCTCGGCAAGTAAACAACTTCAGTTACTGGCTGAGTGATTTAATGTTGTATGAAAATCCTTTACGTACGTCGCGCTGAACCTGCCTTGGAATAGAGTCCCTACTGGTCTCTAATTACTAACGTAACAGGAACATTTCCGAGCATGTTTGAGAAAATTATATTATTACTTACATATTTATATCAGAATGCGGCGACAGTCATAGTGACAGCAATATAAGTTTTATTCAATACTATCTGACCCGGCAAACTTCGTACCGCTAACAATTATTTTTTATTTCTCCAATATTCTAATATTTATCCTGCGGGGCGGAGATAATTCCGAAAAATCAAACATCATCAAAATCGGTTCAGCTGTTTGTTGTTGAGTTATAAATGCTGTAGCGGATACGGTTTTGTTTTATATATGTATATAGATTCTATAAATAGAACATATTGTTACCGCTGCTATCTTTCAACTATTTGCGACAAATTGTTATGCGCGCCAAAAGATAAACCATTGTGGCATTAATTTTTTGCATGTAGTATCAATAATATTTAGGATATTTATAATATCATTTATAGTGGAGTACGGGAACCTTTTTTTAACCTATAAAAATGACATAAATCACAAGTCTGATTTTATTTTGTGACCTGTTAGAATACGCTAAGTACTAATAGTAATAATTAAAAATATTTTCTAAGAATTGTTAGCATTGCGCTAGGTATAATACATGTATTTGTTTGCTACACTTAGAAAAGATTATGTAAGTTTTATTTTTCTCCACCAGGCTATCGCTTTTTACTATTGCAACATAACTTCACATTTTATAACGGTTTTGT
Source organism: Pammene aurita (assembly GCA_947086415.1). Lineage (NCBI taxonomy): Eukaryota > Metazoa > Arthropoda > Insecta > Lepidoptera > Tortricidae > Pammene > Pammene aurita. The sequence continues at coordinate 2,006,185 of OX352308.1, forward strand.
CAAGAGCATATGTCGTCTTAGCCATTTGTAATTCGTTTAGAATTCAAGGTCACTTATATTTTGACAAATTGTTTTCGATTATGTTTACATAATCTATTGACCAACCTGTTATAAAATGACAGATATTGTTGAAATAGTTGAATGCAATAGTATGGTAAAGGAAAATATATCTTGTATATTTTTTTCTTGTTCTTATTAACAAATATCTATATAATACAGCGCGACGTCAAAAACAGTTAGAAAATATTTATTACTATAAGTAATCATATCATATTCTTTAACTAAAAAATAAAATCGCACTTGTGAGTTATCGAAGCTCAAAACTGTTCGCGTACTGTACTATTATGTATGAATGTTTGGAATGATTGTTTTTTCATCTAAGAAATTATTTCATAAAATACGTATTTGCATTTGTAGAGCAAATGAATTGTCGCATCGGCAAAAGATAAACATCAAAACACTTCGCACTACGGTGGAATGGTGCAAAATGGTACCTTATCAGAATGGTACCTAAAAACGAGAGAGGAGTTTTTTTTTTATGAAACTAGTAGCAAACGAGCAGACGAGCCGCCTGATGGGAAGCAGTCAACGTCGCCCATGAACATAAGCAACATCAGGAGCCGCCTATGCGTTGCCGACCCTTGAGAGCCCTGTACGCCCGCTTCTTGAAGAACCCCATGTCAAAGCGCAATGGAAACACCTCGGGAGGCAGCTCATTCCACATTCCGCACGTTCTAGGCAGAAACGAGCGAGATGCCCGTTTATTTTTGGTGTACCATGTGTCTAGAAAATGAGGATGAACTTTGTTCCTTTGGCGGGAGGTGCGATGGTAGAAACGTGACGATGGCACCAGTTCAAAAAGTTCTTCAGAACATTCCCCGTTGTACAGACGGTAGAACACACACAGAGAGCCAACATCTCTCCGGAGACTAAGTGGATCTAAGCCGTCAGTAAGATCGGGATCGCCAACAATACGAACTGCCCGACGTTGGATGGAGTCAAGTGGGAGAAGCTGGTATTGCGGGGCGCCAGACCAGAGATGAGAACAGTACTCCATGTGAGGTCGAACCTGCGCTTTATATAACAAAAGCCGGTGATCCGGCGTGAAGTACTGTTTTGCTCTACTGAGCACCCCGAGCTTCTTGGAGGCCAGTTTGGCTTTGTTCTCCAAATGACCCCGAAACTGGACTTCGTTCGTAATGTCGACACCCAGTATCCCGATACTCTTGGATATAGTTAGAGGGATGTTCTGAAATTTTGGCGCTATGACGAATGGGGTTTTCTTAGCAGAAAACGCGCAGACTTGTGTCTTACTAGGGTTAAACTGGACGAGATTATGTCTACCCCATTCGGAAACCTGCTCGAGGGAGGTCTCTATTTCAGACACAAGTTGCATTCTGCACTCTAACACCCGCTCAGGGGGGGCATATACACGACGTGTGTAGTAGCTATCGCCAGTACTGTCATCCGCATAGCAATGGATATTGTTGGTTACCAACATATCATTGATATGCAAGATAAACAGAGTTGGCGATAGAACAGATCCCTGGGGGACGCCAGCGTTAATGGGCTTGTAATCTGACTTAATTCCGTCAATGACGACAGAAATGCTTCGCCCAGATAGAAAGCTGGCAACCCATGTACAAAACCCCTCACAAAGCCCGTATGATGGAAGTTTAGAAAGAAGTGCCTTATGCCAAACCCTATCAAAGACCTTTGCTATATCGAGGCTAAATGCCAATGCCTCCCCCTTGCTCTCGATGGCAGTGGCCCAACGGTGAGTTAGGTAGACAAGAAGATCACCGGCGCCTCGACCGTGGCGGAATCCGTATTGCCGGTCGCTTATGAGCTGGTGATCCTCGAGGTACTTAAGGAGCTGGTTATTTACCACACGCTCTAACACTTTAGAGAGCAAGGAGGTGATCGCAATCGGCCGATAGTTGGATGGGTCTGTGCGGTCACCCTTTTTTGGTATAGGGTGAACCCAGGCAATTTTCCAGAGAGACGGGAACTTCCCTGAGCGGTATGATAGCGAGAATAGGCGCGTTAAAACTGGAGCCAGCTCTGGAGCGCAGGTTTTTAGCACAATGGCAGGTATACCGTCGGGCCCACTGGATTTCTTGACGTCAAGGGCAAAGAGAGCACGCCTTACCGCATTTTGGGTAAAGCGGACATTGGGCATAGAATGCCCACAATGCGGAATGATAGGTGGTGTATTGCCCCCGTCGTCAAGAGTCGAATTCGACGCAAATATATGGCATAGTAGATCCGCCTTTTCCTTTGCGGAATGAGCCAGTGAGTCGTCGGGTTTACGCAAGGAAGGTAAGGAGACCCTACAAAAATTTCCCTGAACAGCTTTAGCGAGAGACCAGAAAATACTGGATCCAGAAGGCTGACTAACCAGCCTCTCACCAATACTGCGGGTATGTTGGTACTTTGCTGCAGCAATCCGCTTCTTGCAGGACCTGGAAGCAGCATTGAATCGCTTCTTCAACTCAGAGGGATCATCGCCCTCTCGCGCAGAAGCCCAAGCTTGGTAAGCCTTACAGCCACAGAGTATATTGAATAGTAGGGTAGTTGAAGTGCCGCCGCGCTGTTACCTGCGCAGTTCATGGTCGGTCGTGGTATTTTCCATTGTTTGAGGATTTTATTATATTATATTACTTACATGTTTAGATCAGAATGCGGCGACAGTCATAGTGACAACAATAGAAGTTTTATTCAATACTAGCTGACCCCGTACCGCCAACAATTTTTTTTATTTCTCCAATATTTTAATATTTATACTGCTATTCGGGGCGGAAATAAATCCGTAAAATCAAATATCATCAAAATCGGTTCAGCTGTTTGTTGTTGAGTTATAAATGGTGTACTATTGACTAAATTGGAAAAGGGACTAATTTTTTTTTTATATACATATATAATAAATGTTTTTTAGGCTATATACTCTTGTGTATGGCATAAGCCGAAACACGATTGCTAAAAGTTGGCTCTGTAGAAGAAAATCCAAACTTCCCTTTTTCCCTTAATTTCCTTATCTTAAGTAAACTATAAGGTATTAAACAATGTAACAAAGTTAAACATATTTTATTCTGGTTTATCTAAAAACACACAGAGCAAGATTAACTCTCTTACCATATTTTTTAACAACCAATTTATAAGTGAATCAAAGCTTTTGATTGATGCCATACACTAGTATGTATAATTTATAGTTAAGCAAAAAATTTTTTTACAAATTTCGGCGGTGTTTACTACACCATTATTATAGAACTTAGATACTTAAGAAAATATCTTCCGGCAGTTTTAGGGTTCAGATCATAATACTGATAATACTATTCGATATAATTCTTGGAGGGTAAATTTATAATTTTATGTCTATTTTTATATTAAATATCCTTCTTTATTCTACAACCTGCGCTTAAGTTTAGGAAGTCCACTGTTTTTTCCCAATGGTAACAACTGTAACAAGGCCCGAGCCGGGGTCATAAATTTTCGAGTTTTTATTACTAAGAGTATCAAGGCTGGTTTGATAACGAGTTGCTAATTAAAAAATAAGGAAAAATGTATGTTCTTTCTCACGTCAGTACTTATAAGTGAATAATATGTATTAAAAAAAGCCTTTAACAAGGTTCAACAAGGTCCAAACAAATTTTGGTTAAATGAAAGAGATTATGTTAGGTTGGTTTAGGTTATAAGATTTAATTATTTTTATAAGAAAAAAATAGAACATTTTTTATATCTTTAGTATTATAACTATTATAAGAATATCGTTGTACTGTAAATATACCGAAAACTTGAAACTTGTTATACAACTAAAATGGATATTTATTTTGGGGGCCTTAATACCCTGACAGTGTTAATTAAAAGTAATAGTTATAAGATTAAAAGTAATAGTTTATAAAAGAGGTATTTTGTGGGAGCTACTAATATTGAAAGATTTTATATATTATCTTGATAATGTAGGAAACTTTTTTATTTAAAATAAAGGTGAGACTTATATGCTTCCTCTACCACAGGAACATATTTTTACGACATTCATATTTATTTTAAATATTTATGAACACGGTACAAAATCTTGAGGCGGGAAAAACAAATTCGAGAAGTTTCTAAATAATTATTGTAAAATTTCAATTTGCCGCTTCTTTAATTTTCCTAATCCAAAAGCATTTATATATTATTTCCTCGCAAAAACTATGAATCTCAAATTTTTATTTTTAAACTTCCTTGTAGATCTCTTTGTAATGGTTAAATAAAATAACAATGGTTCGATGTTCTCGAAACCTCGAAAGTATAGTTATCTCTAAAGTAAAAATACAATATCCAAACGAGTTGCGCGGCTGCTCCAATTTAAGCCTAAAACGCAAAGTAGTTAGGTACAATATTGTTTAAATTCAATACGAAAACAAGCGACGCTACCTGCAAAACCTGTTTGTACTGAGAACTTAAATAGGCGAGCGGCCGAGTCTCGGTGCCCGTGACGACTGTAGTAATTTAATTATGAGCCTAATTTAAATATGCGTAAAGATTACATTCGTTTGAGCTGGTCCAATACCCTATGATAAGATAACCAAATTGATAGGGTTTTTAAAGTGGTTAGTGGTAACATTAAGTTAACTCGATTGATACGGTTACCCTATCAATAAGGTTACCTCATCATGAGGTTACCAATATGATAGGATTTTTAAAACCACCTTTTAAATAACCCTTTGAAAAACCCCTGTTATGGTAACCGGTTCCGGTCCCTGGTTGGTTTACGCAAGACCAAAGCAATCCACAGTGCAGTGGTGAATAGATAGCTTATGTTAATATTAATATTGAGCAGCCAGTTAACACTACTAGTGTCAAGTCAATAAAGTAAAGACGTCATTCCTAGTTAGAATTTTAGACTAAGTCTGAACAGTCAAACTTGGACAAATAAAAAAGTATCCTGTTAAAAACACCAGGTGTAAAGTTCATGTGAAAATTGAGATTCAATAATTATATTATTATTATTTACTAAGCAGGCAGGCAGTTATGACAACTGATATTGCCTGTATCCAGTGGTCATTACGATAGTTATCATTAACGAGTAGATGTATGCTTGTCTAATTTATTTTTGAACTGGTTCAGGTTTTGTGCCGTTATCACGTCTTTTGGGGTTTTTATATGCTTGATGTTCTTCTTTCTCTAAGTTAGCTGCGTTTCTCTAAAGTATTATACAACTTCTACAATATTTATGACTTACAAATTCTATTATATTTTAATTATTTTCATAAAAAACTCATAGTATATATTATTAAGAAGGAGAATGTTAAAGAAAGCTAAATAATCATAATTGTAATATTAATTTGTGGATGAGTTTAGTAAACGGATGCACTTTGTTGTTTTACAATTTGCATGGACACTTCATACTTTCACTAATAGATGAGGACTGTGTTTTCAAAAGGGCTTATTTCCACTTTGAACTTTTTTTGGGAAATTGAGGAAAACATAAATCCACGGTTCCCATTTCGATATTATTACTTTATTTTCGATATTATATTTAAGTAAGTTAATATAAATGTTATCGCACCACATACTTTGTTTTATGTAACTAAATTATTATGTTAATTTACCATACATTTTTAGAATTGAGCCATTTTGATGCGAACTGTTGGAATTAAGCTGTTTTGTTGCGGCCTTGTGAGAAATAAACCCTTTCGATTTGTACATTACAGAGATAAACTCTTGAAAAGGATATTTTTTTATTGTGAAATTAAACTTGACTACTAAAAATAATTTCTGGCAGAATAAATTTAGTTATTAAATGTGAACTTCATCTGCATCATCTTCGCAACAATGACATTCGAAATCATCTCGATTTGCATCTACTGATACTATATAACATTTTCATCTACTGATACTATATGACTTTTATCTATAACATGGTTCTATACCCAGCCAGCTCCGGTAACCTTATCCAATCGTCGCTTAACTGTTTTTTTAACAAATTTTCTACATCCTTTTGTTTATTCACTGAAAGAGGCCGAGTTGTCATATCTGTCTATTTATTTCTCATACTATAAGAAAGAAATACGCCCCTTTGACCCGGACTTGAAATTTGAATCTTTGTTAAGAGGACAAGAAGAGACTTATTAGAACTTGAAACTCAAAGAATAGATTTAATTCTCTATTTTAAGCAAAACTACATTCATAGTTTGAAAAAGTTCAAAATGGAAATAAGCCCTTTTGAAAAGACACTCCTCAGATAGCATATATTGTTTAGTTTTAGGAAGTACTAACAAAGTGGGACCTCTTCCCTAGACTGACACATTTTAGCATATTAAACTGACCTGCAAGTCTAGAATTCACTCTTGGCTGGTGTAGTGTCTCAGGTCCCAGCACAAGCTCGTCTTTAATGATGTGGTCTGCATACAGGCTGTTCTGCGCTGCATCTCGGCTCTCCGAGCACGGCTCCTCCTTCACACATACTGCCTCTTCAGGACTGGGTTCTGGGTCCTCTTTTATGTGCACTGTCAAGTAATTAAATTTAATGAGTTCATAGAAAATTAAGGACATGTCCCTAATTTTGTAAGAACTTGAAAAACATGTTTATTTGACCATTCTTATTATAGGCACTACATATTAATAATTATGTCACCGTAACAAACCCATATATAGAAATAAAATACCACTCTCTCACCTACGTCCGCGAGCAGGGCTGCTGGCTCGTCGCGCGCGCTGCTCGAGTCTCTGCGCTCGCTCCTCTGCTCCAGCTTCACGGGCGTCAGTACCGCGGACATGCTGGGCTATGGCTTCCTTGCAGCGGCTGTACAGAGATTTGTAGTACCACGCAGCACACACACACCACAGTAGCAGACGACACAGTGTGATGTAGGCGCGGTGGTGACTGTTTATGAGTAATTATAATAACTGTGACGAATATCTATCTGAGTGTGAACAAAAAAGTTATACTTGGCCGCTCGGCCGAACTAAATTAACACTCAACTTACATTAACGCACAAAATTGTCAAAAAAAAACAATGTTATTTATGGCCTGTTTCACAATCTCCAGTTAAATTGAAGCATATCTGTCTGATAAATGTTTGCTGTTCCTTTCTTTTATATGACTGGAGAAAAGGATAGCAATAATTTTAACTTGCAGATAAGTTTATAGGAGATCGTGAAACAGGCCCTAAATAAACAAACGGTATCGGTTTTTTTTGTAGATTTCTATGGCCTGGTTACGAGACCTTTAAGCCAAAACGGATAAACAAATTGTCATTGTATTAATTTAATAAAACAATACAGAAAGACCGATCAAGCGAAGCCAGCGAGGGCCTTAGAAAATTGAAAGTGATATGATTTTCTTAAAAGTACCTGAACGCGCCTTTGTCAAAAGCTTGTCTTGTCTGTCAGTGTCAAAATTTAGAGGTTAAATTTTGTATGTTATCAACACTGGTTAATTAATATCAAGACAAGAAGTCGAAAGTATCTTAAGTATCCCACGGCCGCCGTGCGTTGTTTGAAGCGAGCTATCTCCCTACAAAAAGCAAAACTTCTACCGTACAATATGCTATATAGTATACTGAAGTCTGGCGGAAGCCCTGGAGGTTAGGGAGTAATAACAGGAACTAGAAATCGGTTCCGTGAACATGGAACCAGAGATTGAAGCTACTTGTGTGAAGACAGAACCCCAAGAACTGTATATAGATCCAGATTATGAAATAGTTACCGTAAAAGAGGAAGTGTGTGAGGACACTAGTCCTGGGACGAGTGATACAAGTGCATGGCTTGAATATGAAAGACATAAAGTTAAGCCTGAAGTGGGTCTGACAGAGCCTGGTGTTTATATGAAAGAGCACTTGTGTGTAGACAGTACAAGTCAGGCCATCACACGGGCCAGTCCTTATGCCAGTGAAATTAAAAGAGAGCCTGAAACAGTGTATATAAGTAATGAATTCTATAAGGAGGATCATACTGCGTGTGTGACAGAAGTTCATTTGAAGGAGGAACCCTATGAGAAAGCAGGTTTGTGTGCGAGTGATGCGGCTGTGTCGAGCAACCTTTATGTGAAACATGAGGTCAAGGAAGAGCTTGTGCTGAGCTCCGAGTCTATTCACCGTCCTCATGCTACCTCTACACTTACAGGTCAGTTAGTATTCTTTAAAGTGTCTTCCATTTATTTTTAACGGGAGGTTGGGGTCACGGTTAAAAGTTTTAACAAATGTGGCAACCGTTAGTTGTACCTCTTAGTCCTACCAATAGCGTGGATTCTAGTATTGTAAGCCAAATCCTATAGAACTATACTAGTGACCAGTACAATTTATGCTGGCGCTATCTGGCCAAACCTTTGACCTACCCATGATTATTATTATAAAAGCCTTTTTATTTCCCCCTAAGTATTACATGTATGTATTTATTTGTTTGTTTTAGTTTCCTTAGGTATGAACCACTCTTTGGGTATAGACCTGTATACCTAAAGGGTTCCTGGGACTGGATGGAAAAATTCATTGAGGTTGAGTAAGCCTTGATGGCTCAGTTGGTCAGAGTGATCCGACCGGTGTTCCAAAAGGTTGCAAGTTCGAATCATGCTTGACGCGGTGAATTTTTCCATTTTTTTTTCTATTATAAAATTGTAACAAACAATTTGTAGATAGATAGATATATCATTTATTGGTAAAAAATTATAGTTTAGATGTCAAAACATGTATGTTCACCGATTATTCGAAGACGGCTGAACCGATTTGAAAAATTCTGTTTTTGTTTGAAAGAGTATACTTTACAGTTGGTCCCATTGTAACCAGGTCAGGATCTGATGATGGGATCCTGGAGAAATCGAGGGAACTCTTCAACTATTATAGACACACCATAGTGATTTGAGTATTTTTTACAGCAGCTCGAGCATTTGCTTTTGGAAAGGTAGAGGCTAAGTGAAGTCGGTTCTCTTTTATTTTGTATAAAATTATTTACGTTTAGTGTCTACACTCCTATTAGAACATTTTCCTTTGATGTTATAGAGAATCATCATACTATACGAATCATTGTTCCTCTGTATGCCATATTAATTAACCAACCATGTGTCATCTTGCAGATACACCAATAAAAGTAGAAAGGCATTCCTCAACCGAACCAGAGAGCCTGCTGGTGAACGCTAACAAAGCACCACAACCCGGAGATACTGACAGATACGACACCCCGAGTAATAACTACCAATGTCGGGAAGGAGTATATTATAATGCTTCAAAGCAACACAAACACAATCACTCAATTTCAGAAGGGACACGAGGATCTTCAGCTAATGTTACTACCTCCAAACGGAAACCACGCAAAGTAGAGCATAGTTTAAATTACATGTGCCCTGACTGCGACTATACAACAGTTGACAAGAGAAGCTTAAAGGCTCATTCGAAAAGTCACACGGAAAAGAAACTGTACTACTGCGATCACTGTAGTTATACCAGTCACGACAAAATGAATTTAAAACGCCATCTGATTAGACACGACCGTAAGAGGCGTTTCAAGTGTAGCTATTGCGAATTATCGTTTTATCGGAAACCAGACGTACGGAAACACGAGAAAACACACAGTACTGAGAAACCCCATAAATGCAGCAGTTGTGATTATCAGTGTATTCGGAAAAGAGAGTTACATATTCATATGAGGACACATACAGGTGAAAAACCTTTCCAATGTAACCAATGTGATTACAAATCTACTCGAAAATTCAGCTTACAAAGGCACCAGTTGGTTCACGGAAGTGAAGCAATCAAATTCAAATGTAACAAGTGCAGTTTCAAAACAGTTCATAAACCAAACTTGCGCGTTCACGAAAGAATACACACAGGTGAAATGCCCTATGAATGTAGCCACTGCGATTTCAAGTGCAGAAATAGATGCACTTTACGGTATCACCTTAAGAAGTCTTTCAACTGCAGTCGACAACAGGTGTAGTCGGAAATGAGATTTGCGGAAACACCAGCACAACACCAATTACGAAAACAAAATTCAAAGGCAGACGCTTTATTATTATTATTCTCTTTATTTCATTAATTTCTTAGATTAGGTTTTTATAATATTTTTACAAATGTAAAATATAAAAATACATCTAAAACATACAAAAACAATAAAAACATTATAAAAAACCTAACCTAGGGTGCCGCCGGCAACGGAGCAAGGCCCAGGCTGCCGGTGGTCAGGGCCGCAGAGAGAGGATATTATTATTATTATTATTTATTAATGCACAGGCAGCTTATAGCTGATACGTGCATATCAATGTCCACTTGAGTTTAGTCCAGTTGAAAATGTTTGTCTAGTCTATTTTTAAATGAGTTCACTGAGGGCGCACTGATCACTGATTCCGGCAAACCGTTCCACACTTTCACTACACGGTTAGACAGGAAGTGTTGTCTGGGGTTGCTTTGTAGCACATTATAGCAGAGGCCGGGAAAACAGGGTCGAGGCCAGGAATCCGGTTTTTCTCAAACATGCAATAAAATATTATCTGTATTCAGGCGCAGCAACTCGAGTGGACTGTAATGAGATTTCATACAACTTTTCAGGTCTGTAAAGTAAAATTGGCGGCAGGTTATGGTATCTTAAGTGAGAATAATAATATATTTTTTCTCAAACATGCAATAAAATATTAATGTTATGTTCCTTATAGTAGGCTGCGAAGTATCACGTTTCAGGTGCGGCTACACGAGAGGTCGATAATAGAATTTCATATAAATTTGGAGGCCTAGGCCGGCCAGTGCCTCTTTTTTAATTTCCATTCCACATCTATTTGTGGCACAGGATCATGGCGTTCAGCCATTTATAAGCTATAAGCGATATTTACTTTTTGGTTCGTTTAACATTCTGCCACTACTTACGCCTATTTAAAAAAAACAATAAACAATATAATGTATTTTGCAATTTCATTTATATATAAAATCGACATGAAAATAACAAATAATACATTATTAACAAATTCCTATCATTTTAAATTGTAAAGATGGAGGCAGATTATAAACGGGTATTAGACATTGCAATTTGTAGGGCCCAATCTGTTGTATACCCTGCTTCTCCCTAACCCTCCTTCAGCTCCCTACGGGCCCAACCAATTGTAATGTTTAATACCGGTTATAGGAACAGCTGATTTTGTTTTTTTTTTTCGTGAAAGGTTGGTTATCAAGCTAAAATATTAGCAGCAAGAGCTATTTCACACGAGCTGAAATTAAGAATTGGAATCTATAGTTACGAAATAAATTCGGAGGGTTCTGATTCTTATGAATTTTTTCTATAATAATGCATAAACAGAGACCATAGACAATATTTGTAACGTTCTGAATTTATTTGTCACCATGTATATTTTTCTTCTTAAATTTAGCTCGTGTAGAATTGGCTTAAGTGCAACCTCTCGAACAGCGCAGATACTAAAACAAAAAGTATTTTAGTGGGAAAATTTTAAAAACATTCTTAATATTTTATTATGTTGCGTATATTTATATTATTGTGAATTATAATGTCCATTAGTTTTATTCTATAATAATTTGGCTATATTCATATTCATTTATTTCGTAAATGCACAGATACAATACACGTCAAAAGAACAAATAATACTAAAATTAATACTAGTGAGCTATTATATAATAATAATTCGCAATTTATAGTAATAAGGTTTAAAAAAAAAACTATGTTAAAACAAAAGTCAAACGACGTCAATTCTGATTACAATAGAGCTACACAATTATAATTAAGTTAATTTTATGTCACATAATTCTCTAAGGTCAAAGGAAGCATTTTCAATTAGCAATTTTTTCAATTCCTTAAAAAATTAGTTATTATTTTCTAGGGTTTGTATATACTTTGGGATGGCATTATACAATTTTGGTCCGATTACATAAGTTATAGGTTATAGGTACAATAAAAGTGAAATCGGTCTAGATGTTGTACAAATGCAAGTGAAAATTATACTTAGATGGCCGATGTACGTAATAGTTATACATTTTTAACCTTTTGAACGTCACGCATCGGACAGAAAAATCGTGCCACCAGCGCCAGAGCGAAATTTGCACGAGCGCACTCAGATACCGTAGTGATTGGAAAAGTGAGCGTCAGGATGGCGGGTGGACCTCGGGAATTTTATCGAATTGTTAACCCTTTGACCGCAAAGTCGTGCCCTCAGCGCCATGACGTGTTAAAACGTCCAAAATGAGAGATCGAAATACTCCTTAATAAACAACCGTTATAGAAATATTTTTGTATATTTATTATAGCTCTACCATTCACCTATCTTTTTAGTTAAAATTTCATTCAAAATAACCCGTAACTCAAGAAAAAATTTGGAAATACCTCAAAGCTATTTAAAAGAACAAAAAGGCACTGCCCTCCTCTAGCGCAATCATTGGAGCATTTGCCTTACAAAAGGTGGAGTAGAAAATGTTTTAATGGTTATTAGTAGGCTATAGGGTGGTTATTAAAATACTAGATTTGAGACCTTGAGGGGGGGAGCGTTGGCCGCCATCTTGGTTTAAACGTGCCATAAGTCCGTTTTTGAACCTTGGCGCTTAAACGGTTATCACCCAAGTAACACATCAAAGCAGTATAACGGCCGTCTTACAGCATATTTGTATGCTTTTAGCATTTTGAGTTCGTTTTATAGTAGCATTATAAACGTTTATAGTGCAGATATAGCTCTTAAATGGGCACAAATTACCCAGCTTGAGATCCTAGTTCCGTTATTTAATAGCATTACAGGCGCATTATGTCTGCGCTATTAGCATTATCGTTGTCATGGAAAGTGCCAATCGCATTAAAGAAGCATAAGTACGCTCTATTAAGTTGCCAACCGCATTAAATAAGCATTACTACGGCCAAAAAAGTTGCTAATCGCAGTAAAGAAGCATTAGTCCGCTCGATTAAGTTGCCAATCGCAATACAAAAGTATTATACTAGCATAAGAGTGTAGTAAACAAAACCTTACGTCAATACAAAAACGTCTCTAATACCGACGGAACAAATGTTATAATATAATACAATGAACGTTGTGATTTAACTACTTTGTCTCGAAATATAAAATGGACGAAGACGGTACAAAAAACTGAATGAGTGACACGTCATATTTGTTTGCATCCTAACAAAATTTATAAAAGTTTTTGACTCTTTTACGTTATTATATCCTTCAAATATTACTGCGCAATGTAGTTTACTGTAAATGTGTATATAAGTTTCTTTGAAAATTTTCACGCGCCCTTGATTTATTGTGGTTTTGCTATAAAATATTATAAAAAGATATGCGTCAAATAAACAAAACAATTGTGTAATCTAAACATATAAAAGAAGAAGTCCTGATCTACCATCAACGCACAGCCGAAACTACTGGAACTAGAAACTTCAAATTTGGTCCAGAGCTTACTTTTATGACGTATGCAAGGGATAAGATGGGATTTTTGGAAATTTAACCCCTAAGGGGATCAAATAGGGGTGCAAATTTTGTATGGGAGAAATTTTTTTTTTAGCTGAAGACTTAGAAATTGGTAAATAGGTTACGAACTTAAATCTAAAGAAAGTGTTTTCAGCGTTTTGCAAAATTCTAACCCTAAGAGGGTAAAATAGGGGTGCATAGTTTGTATGTGAGAAACTTCTGTTTTAGAGTTAGAGACTTAAAACTTTGTAAAACGTGCAAAGTTCGTATTGGAGAAATTTTTATTTTGTGTTAGAGACTTTAAACTTTGTGTTTTTTGAAAAGTTCCACGGCGATCTTTCCGTATTCCAACACTTATTCACTTATTAGGTTCACTACTCCCCAGTAGATGGTGTTACTGGTCTCATCTAAGCATATAAAAGAAGAAGTCCTGATCTACCATCAACGCACAGCCGAAACTACTGGAACTAGAAACTTCAAATTTGGTCCAGAGCTTACTTTTATGACGTATGCAAGGGATAAGACGGGATTTTTGGAAATTCCACCCCTAAGGGGATCAAATAGGGGTGCAAAGTTCGTATTGGAGAAATTTTTATTTTGTGTTAGAGACTTTAAACTTTGTGTTTTTTGAAAAATTCCACGGCGATCTTTTCGTATTCCAACACTTATTCAATTATTAGGTTCACTACTCCCCAGTAGATGGCGTTACTGGTCTCATCATAAATATGTTTTTGCCGTTGATTGTATTCCATTAAGTAGAGAAAATGAACGTATTTAAAACATTTACATTTAGATTACATATTTACCCTGTAGGATGTTAATTATTTCTCATCTTTCGGTATTAGTAGGTACCTATAATAATATTTGTTTGTTAAAATAGTTTTTTTTTTTACCATACATTGTTAGGAAGATGTTTTCCGTCTACGTAGATTTCTTTGTAAGCTGCTGGAATTTTACAAGATTCAACCTCAGTAATATATTAATTATGTACATAGATTTTTTCCGTGTTCCGATACTTTTTATTTATTAGGTACACTACTCCACATTTGATGGCGTTAGAGGTTCTGCTGAAATTTAAAAATTATAGCCGTACCTTTTGACTTTTGCTGTAGTCGGGTAAAAAGGTGTATTTACTAAATTAAATAAGACCCGTTCATCCTGAACTACTTTATAAGCAGACAACACAACAAATAAAAAACAAATCCACCAATAGATGGCGCTGAAGATAATGCCATGCCATGCCATGATGATGCCATGAAGATAAATGGCGCTATTAAGATTTTTTCTGAGTTAGTTGGGTTAAAGAGAAATTATTCTAAATGCGTCTTTCGTCTTGCTGAATTTGGTGTCGTTTGAGTCTTGAGTCATTTGTTAGGTTGTTTCTAAAAATAAATATTGATTGGTTGTTCTGTCTGGTCTGGTCTTAAAATTTAATGAAAAAATACGGAATATTAAAATACATACAGCAAAAAAAAAATTATGAGCAAAGTACCTATTTTAAAGTTCTTTACGATTGTCTTAGTCGAGTTGTAATTTTTAATTGCATTAGCGTAGCATTAAAACCGCCGCCACCTCTTCTGTTCCATTTCAAATGAGAAAGATAGAACCGCCTGCCTGCGTGGAAAAGAGACAGGAATAGGGTAGCCCTATGATAGGGTAAGCGGTAAATATTAAAGCTATCTTTACCCCATTCGACTCGGAAACCACATTGAAAAGGGTTAAGCCTATTCAAAATGATTTCCATATCGATAAGGTAACCCAATGATAGGGTAACCCTATCATTAGGGTAAGACTTTAATAGGGTTACCCTATCGAAACGAGTAATCAAATGAAGGGGTTTTCCGGTCCCTGCCTCCACCCATTAAAAGCTGCCAGATGCTAGGATCTAGCAATAAGAATAGTATAGTAATCTAACCAGGCGGGTTTTGTTGCTCTCATTATTGTGTCATATCTGACGTGGCTAGCTCTTACTCCAATAGCAGCTCAGTGACCCTTAAAAAAAGCTTATTAATGCTTACAGCATTACACGTGAATAATTATGCTATTAAACAACATTAAGCATTATATACTACTTAAAATCGCTATTGTAGACCCTAAGGCACTAAAACAGCTAAAATAGCTAAAAAAAGCTGTATAGGGGCTGTTCATAAATTACGTTATCAATTTTTGATGATTTTTACCCCCCCCCCCCCTAAAATCATCCAACCCTCCCCCTGCCAAATAAAGTGACGTCATTTAAAAAAATGCGTTTTTAGATTAATTGTAAAATAAAAAACTAGTAGATAATATTTTATAGCGCGGAATGACCGCCCCCCCCCCCCCTCCTACGTCATGCTACCATCATCCGATGTCCAGACCCCCCCATTTGAAATGACGTAATTTATGAACAGCCCCTTATAGTGAATTACTTGGCTTTATAATGGTTTATATTATTGCTATTTTACAGCATTAGGAATGTATTACCTACTTTTAAATGCTATTGTACACCCTAAGGCATTAAAAATAGCTGAAAGCTGTATAGCGAATTTACGTGGCATTATAATGGCTAATATTCATGCTCTTAAACAGCATTAAGCATTTATTTATGCTATTGTAGAACCTAAGGCACTAAACCACACCGAAGCATTAGTGTAGCAAACCAAAACGCAACTGTACAGCTGAATGCTGTACAGTTGCATTTTGGTTCGCTGCACTAAAACTAATGGCTACACAAAAGCATTTACATATGCCATTATACAACCGTTATACAGCGTAAAGCATCATATAATACTATTGTTGAACCTAAAGCACTAAAAACAGCTGAAAGCTGTATACCGGATTTACGTGGCATTATAATATTCGTGGCTAATATTCATGCTCATAAAAAGCATTAAGCATTTATTTATGCTATTGCGGAACCTAAGGCACTAAACCACACCGAAGCATTAGTGTAGCAAACCAAAACGCAACTGTACAGCATTCAGCTGTACAGTTGCAGTTTGGTTAGCTGCACTAAAACTAAAGGCTTTAAAAAAGCATTTACATATGCCATTATACAACCGTTATACAGCTTAAAGCATTATATAATTCTATTGTAGAACCTAAAGCACTTAAGTGCTTTTAAACAGCTGAAAACTGTACAGTTGCGTTGTGGTTTGCTGCACTAAAGCTAAAGGCTTTACAAAAGCATTTAGATATGCGATTATACAACCGTTATACGGCTCAAAGCATCATATAATGCGACAAGTTGATCGGTGAACGTATATAAGAGTTTATACGGTCCTTAAGTTCTAAATAAGTTAACTATTCATATGTTATAATGCTTTCTGTGTTACTTGGGCAGTATGCCTAAAATGTCTATGGAACGTATGAAGAAGATAAAATTGTTTACAATATTTCTATACACAATACATCTGTAAGTCTTACAGATATAAAGATACAGGGGGTGAAAAAGTGTACACCGTGTCCAATAAGTTCGAATACACATATTTTTGCGTTGACCCTGAAGGCATACAGGCTGCAGGCCATCCATTTATTATATTAATCTAAAGAATAAGTTAACTTGAACATAATGTAATAGTAAAAAACGCCAAGGACTTGAAATTTGTCTTCACTCTTCAATGAAGTACTTTCGATTAACAATTTAGTACAAAATTTCGTAATGGCGACTGCAAAGGTGTTTATTCAAGGCGGTAAAACTTTTTGGAATCAAACGCAATCTCGTTTACACAACAATGAGAAGGTCTTAAAATAGCTCCTCTTTAGAAGACAGGAAAAAATCTGGTCAGCTACGTTCAGCTAGAACCAATAAAATACTAAATATCGTGAGAGTGCGAGTTTAGAGGACAAAAGCCCCTTCATCCAAAAATCAACTGCCGATCTGAAAATTTTGAGGAGATCCTTACGTGGTATTTTGGAGGTGGATCCTGGATATCATAGCTACAATAAACGTGAAGTTCATCGTTTTCCCGTAGCAATCGAGAAAATTAGAGTACATAATCCAACTCAATACATTCCTGGCACGCAGGAAGGAGTTGATTTTCTGACGAGAAACTCATTGAATTAAAATAGCCTTACAATGCTCAAAACGGTCGTTTGTGAGCAGCAAGTATAAAAAATAGCCTAAACCATGAAGTTAATGTTCCCAGACTCCAGAGGGAACTATTGGTGGTAGTGTGGGGTTCAGTTAAATATGTGGGGCCAAATTTCGTTATATTTACCGATAAAGTCGCACATTAATAATGAAAATTATAAATCAGAGGTTTTCGTCTAAAAACGCTCCTGAAAATTTGAAAACTGTGTTTAGGAATAAAAATTAAACTATTTTCTCACAAAATTGTGCTCAAAACAGTCCAAACGTTGTTCAAGCTTTGAGAAAAGCTAATTTCGATGATTATATTGCCGAAAGTAAACGGCCACTCCATTCTCCAGATTTGCGTTTATTACATTGATTTGGTATGTTTTTACATGCCTTGTAGGCACTTGTAGGTCACATTATTATAAAATAGCAAATATGGACAGTGAAAAAAAAGATATCGAGCATATTTGGGACGAAATAACCTTGAAAGCGGTGCGTGCCGCGTGAGATTGAGTTGAAAAATGTAGTCAGCTAGTAAAATAGGTAAGAGGTGGAGTTAGTCCAAAATATTTGCAGCATATTTTGTATATTAGTATAGCTTTAATAAAATACAGATTTCACTACAATAACTATTCGTACAAAAAAGTTATAAGACCTCCAAAGTGTATTCGAACTTATTGGACACGGTGTATATTTCCTTATATCATAAGAATTTTATTTATTAGCTTCAAAGTTTTGTGCTTCGAGATAAGGAAATGAAGTCTCTACCACAGTTTTGTCATCTTCTAATGATTCTTTTAAAAGATATTCAAAAGTTGAATTCACCCTTAGAGCGCTTATACAAGGGGTGAAAGTAGTAAGTCTCACACACAAAATCAATGTTCTATTACTCATCATAAAATACTACTAGGCGTTGTCAGGTGTAGCTATCGATCAATTCGGGTATAATGAATTTAGATTTGACAAAAAACATATATGCTTTCATACAAAAAAAAATTTTTTTTAAAGAAAGTGCTTGAAAATGTTTTTATTTTTTTTAACTTCATGGCGTTGTCAGGTATAGCTATCGATCAATTCGGGTATAATGAATTTAGATTTGACAAAAAACATATATGCTTTCATACAAAAAAAATTTTTTTTAAAGAAAGTGCTTGAAAATATTTTTATTTTTTTAAACTTCATATAACTGTCAAGTTATTATTAAAATATCATATAGGCTTCAATGATATTTACTATGGATGGGTTATACTCTAACAAAATGAGCAGAAAAAATACTGCCAGAGTAATTTCATAACCTAATAACGATTCTGTTATGTTTATCTATTTTGACAATCATTACATCTTTGTCACTCTCATTGTTAGAATATTACAGTTTGTCTCTTTATCACGCGGGTGACGGGAGCTCATTCGCACGTCCGCATCTCACGCTGGCCGGTGCACGACTAGCGACAGTTGTGTGAATTCATTCATATTAATTGTTTCACTTTTGGCGCGTGCATAACCCATCTGTCATTTTTATATATCATATAATAATGCTTGATAGCATTTTTTACATAATGCTTGAACAGTTGACTTTATGACAAAAATGTCTACGAGAAGTATAAAGACAATGAGTATGAGTAATTTTTTCCTTCCTGTAACTTTGTATCTTATAAGACGTACAGAATAAATACAAATACAAAAAAATTTGAGTCTTTATAATTTATCAGCCTATATTGAATCAGTCGTGTTATGGCCGCCGAAGAGCGTGCTTTCAAGAATAACGACTAAAATACCCGTAAATCATGCCAAATTGTGCCTTTTTTTAATGCTTTAATAGCTCAAAACATAAAAACAAAGCTCACGGAATAACTTTTCATTCGTAAGTACCTACTGTTTTAAATACGCAAACATAATTTTTTATCAAAAACATTTTTGTTATTGAGTAAGCGAGACAGCTAAATAGGCAGTACCCACGCGTGAAACACGTATGTCCGAGTGTCATGCCCCTTTGGGTAGCGTTAGCAAATAATTTGCTGATAAAAATGCATATTTATTTCATTTTAAACGTATGCCAAGCTAAACGTATGTACAAATTATTTATGTATAATTGCTATGGTTATTTCATTTTTTTTATTTATACTTCTAAACTAGAGCCTGTTGCATGACAATTTGTAAATTGTAATATTTGCTGAATGTAGGGTTCCGTAGTTGCCGTCACAATACACCCAATCAAAATGTATTTTTTATAGGATATTTTACGTCCTTTTACTATGCATATACAACTTTTTGAAATAACTCAAAAATCGCTCAAATAACTCAATAGTTTTTCAATATAGTTTTCATTGAAAGTAATTATTAGGCCTCAAGCTCTTGAATTTTCCCATATTCAAAAGTTAGAAGGATTTTTGGAGCCATTATATCCGCGAAAGTTTCAATCGGGACGCGATGACCATTTTTTTTAGATTGATTAAATCACTGCCGTTCCTCAACCCACCAACGGAGAGGCAGCTGACCTTCACGAGGTTTCATTAAACATCACCCTTAAACACTTGACAAGTCATCGCCTGGGACGCGATGACCAACAAAATTTGTTCCTGACTTACGGTCTATAGAGACTTATTACTTAAGGTATTATAAATTATTTTTTACTTGAAACATCTGTAAATGAGAAAACATGCATACGTATAGTTTTCTAGTCTAGACATAAATTTCGATTTTACATGTCAAAACCTACTATTGTCTTCGGTTGCCGCGATAGTTATTCATGAAATAAAACAACTAGAAACGGATTATATCGCGTATACTGAGCTTAAATTACATCCCGACGTTTCGAATACTTTACAGTAGGGGCCTTTATGAAAAAAAAGGCCCCTACGGCGTGTGCAATTTTTTTATTTGTAAATTATTTGAAATTATTTATTTGACCGTATTAACATTCTTTATATTTTTTGTAACTTAAAATTATTTGACATTGAAAATTAGGTATTTGACATTATTAGCATTTGTTTTTTATAAAGGCCTCTCTGGCATGTGCAATCACAAATTTGTTTAATATTTAATATGTGGGTAGGTTTGCATATTGTGATAGTTTTTGAACGGAGGTAATTGTATATTTTTCCTCAGTCGACCCGTTGATCACGAACGCTGTAAAGTGTTCGAAACGTCGGGATGTAATTTAAGAGTCCGGTAATGCTTTGAATTCGAGCGAAGATACGAGTTTTACACAGTAACCGAACGCTTCCAGGTACCACCGGCGCGTGCACGTGCGCGGCCGCAATGAACAATATTGATACTTTAGGCGCGCTTGCGTAATATCAGAAATTTTGTTAGGTAAAATAAAACTAAAGGTAAATCTAGTAACCATTTAATATACCATGTTATTTATTATAACTTGTTATGCACTAAAGCTATATCTATACATACATAATATAGGCGTTGGTGTAAATGGTTGATTGACTGATCAATGCAGACACAAAACTTACAGCAGATCGTATTACATTTTTAATGTGTACAAGTAATACGAAATTATTTTGAAAATTCAATCCCAAAAAGGGTTGAAAGATTGTATGGGTAGATAAAAAAAAATTAGTGACTCGAAACTAACTAAGTACGTTTATTACCAATTAAAAATAATAAAAGTGATTGAAAAGTGACGCTAACGTTTTCTGAAATTCAACCCCTAACGGGATTAAAAGCGGTTAAAAGTTTGTATGAAAAACGTATTTTTTTAGTGTGAAACCTAATCATTCGTTTTTAACGCGCAAGCGAGTTTTATGAAATAAAAAACAGATTTCAGCATTTCACATAATTTTTCCTAAAAGGTTTAAATAATAAAATATTGTATTATTAAATATGGGGTTGAAAGGTTTAAAATGACTATCATGGAACTTTGTATTAGACGGCTCATAATTAAAGAACAACAAAAGTGATTGCAGTGTTTTACGAAATTAATCCTTTAACGGAGTTAAAAGCGCCACCCCTTTTCCACAAGCTATCCACATAGCTTGTATGGAAAATGTATAAGTTTTGATTCATATGTTTTCCGTGAATTACAGCTGGTACATGCTCTAAAGAATATTTATACAGCATTGTTCGTACTAGCGGAGCGGAACTTATTGTACTTTTTCTTTTGCACACTTTGCCAAAGTTTGAGGCGGTTATCATGTTCCGCAAAAGAAAAGGACAGCAAACATTTATCTGACAGATATGCTTTAACTGGAGATTGTGAAACAGGCCATTATGGCCTTATTATTATGGCATTATGGCATTATTTCTTTTATATGACTGGAGAAAAGGATAGCAATAATTTTAACTGGCAGATAAGTTTATCTGGAGATTGTGAAACAGACCCTTACAACTCGTTCAGGATAAGTAAATCTTTTTTACCATTATAACAGTTATTGCTTCGCCGCTTTCGGTCCATTTCATTCATACCAAATAAGTAAAAATAATGAAATGGTATTTTAGATAAAATGTCCTGTAAATGATAAAATGTCAACCAATATGAATGTTATCGGTGAGAGACCGAGTTTAAGTGAACAAAGAATATGTCATTATTAGGGATATACCAAGTTTCTTTAGGTACAAACATTGATGTATTATGTATTCTACTAGATGAGCTATCTAGAACAAAATTTGTGCCCCATGTTTGGCGGTTGACAGCTGTCACTGAATAAAAGAGTACCTTTAACAAAAGAGACGTGACACGGTTTTGACAAAATTCATATTCTGCCTAAACACATCTTGTAAGGAAATGTAATTACCTGAACGGTTGTTTTATTTTTACCTAATGTTTACTTTGCTCCTTACCCTAGAGTTTTAGGAACGAATGGAGAAAAATACTATTTTTGCCGACAAGCTCCTTTCAATACGAACTTTGAGGGTTAATGTTCCTTGATATTTACTTAAAACTAGCTGTGCCCGCGGCTCCGCCCGCGTGGAATTCGGTCTGTGTCAGTAAGCGGCTAATTCACCCCTAATTTCTCTCCCGCTACCCTGGAGGCGCAACTTGAAGTAAAGTTGACAGATGGATACGCT
This sequence comes from Pammene aurita, assembly GCA_947086415.1. NCBI lineage: Eukaryota > Metazoa > Arthropoda > Insecta > Lepidoptera > Tortricidae > Pammene > Pammene aurita. The sequence continues at coordinate 2,028,627 of OX352308.1, forward strand.
AGAGGACAGTAGTCCTAATAAAATATTTTACAATTACCACTAAATGAAACTACACTCATAAATGAATAGTTTTTTTATTATATTTTTTTAGGCATGATTTAAACGATATAGAGAGTAGTAGGTGTATATCGGACGATACAGGACCACTTTTGTATTTATACGTTCATGTCCACGGCAAATATCATCCAAATCCAGAGAGTTCTAAACCAGGAGAGGCCCTGAGTATCATTTCCCCTCTGTCAAAAGTATTGGCGGAAAATCTAGTACATCTATAAAAACTATTTCAATAATCGATGTCACGCCATTTTCGTCATCGCTGTCAATGGATAACAAGCTCCGTGAAAATGCCCTTATGCACTGTTTTTGGATGTAAAAAAATGTTATATTTCGTCTAGTTTACAAAAAGATGAAATACCATTTCAGATGTAAGTACAGTTTTACTTTATTTATCATTACTTTCGTAATAAAAGATTTAACCTAAATCGAAAATCAGGCTTCGTTTACAGAATCGATTCAAAGACAATCGTTTTCTTTCTGACGGGCAGTAACTATTTGACGTTTGACACCTCTCCATATTTAACGCGCTTAAGGATTGCTGTCTTCTATATTTTGTTTGAAAATACAATCAAAAATGATCCTTGGCTTTTTTGTTTGACATTTCCAAAGACTGCATCCAATAATGAACCATATGTTAACATTTGTACAGTCGACTATCTATTGCTCCATTTAGTGTTATGAAGTATAAAAAGAATATGTCAAATATGTTTGGTTTTTTCAAGTCAAAGGTACATCTTTGTCGGTTGTCAATAAAGCGTTGCTGCCATAAAAATTCATTTAGAAATAAACTGTATTAACAACCGACAATGATGTACCTTTGACTTGAAAACTTCACATGCGTGCTACCTCGCCCCCCTCAGATTTTGGCAGACTTTTTTGTTTGGAAAGATGAGGCGAAGCGTACTCCATTTATAGAGCTTTATGTCCAAATCGATCCTCCCGTCAAATCAGTCAAAGCATGAAAGGTAAGAACTGGCGGGGGGTCACAAATGCAGAAATGATTTTTTTCTATTTGAGATGCACTTGGACTCAATCGAGTGTAGTCGAGCGGATTTTCATTACGTTACCGTAGGTAATGAATTTTCATACGTTTTTACCACACTGTCACAGATAATACACTGATGTTACGTTACTGGTTGCAATAATGTTGGTAATTAATTACATACGGTTCCGAATGCGGAATAGAGGATTTATGATATTGGTGTAGATCAAGATATTTATTCGTCAATGTAAGCACATTACAATGCACTAATGAACGTCAGAGAAAAATAAAATACGTGAGTGTCGTGGAAAGTGCGTGCGAAGTGGAATCGAGTGCGATTGGAACGAAGTTATGTTATTTAATTTTTGACTTTTTCGTAAATTTGGTGGTTTTCATTTTTTTTGTATTTTTTGGAAATTTTGGAAGTTTTGTAAATTTTGGAAATTTTGGAAATTTTGGAAATTTTGGAAATTTTGGAAATTTTGGAAATTTTGGAAATTTTGGAAATTTTGGAAATTTTAAAATTTTGGAAATTTTGGAAATTTTGGAAATTTTGTCATTTTTGACATTTTCAAAGGTTCTCGACTTTTTTCACTTTTATCACTTTGTCACTTCTCAGTTTCACTACACTTCACTTCACTTTATTCTATTTTATATATTTTTTATTTCATTCCATTTTACATGTTTCTCAATCATATGGGTGTCGCGTTTTCGTGACGTGACGCTTTTTCGTGACGGTCACGTGACTTTTTTTCGCCTAGGCCCCCATCCGCGAACCGTCCGATAAGGAACTTCGTTCCAAAACTACCACCGGTTCTAACCCTACACCTCTGGTCCAAGAAGTATTATGACCGAAAAGAAATTCGACGGGACTTTTTTTTTCAAAACAGAAATACATTATTAGATCTTAAAGATACAAAATAATGCGTAGTTCTTCAAGAAGACATATCAAAACAGCTTGAGAGACAGATAATGTACCTATTGTTTAATTATAAAGAAAAATAAATCCTAATCTGACTGCTTCACAAAACGTTTGATATGTTTTCCTACCTAAACCTATAAATGTGTCCTATTTATATAACCTGTGTCCTATAAATGTTAGATGATTTTGTAGTAGTTTTTTGGTTTGGGCCATGCATCTTTGTCCGTCATATATAGTCCTCGAACCTGCAATAACCCTTTGACATTCATGACATTTTCAAATATTTCTTAAGTGCGGGTAAAGGTAAATTTAAAGCATCGACGGGTAACATGTTATAAATATGATCACCTTGACAAAAAAAATACAAATTAGTTCAATACCAACTTTCAACATACAAACTTTCAACCCCTTCCAGGGTTGATTTTCGGGATAAAAACTATTCTTTGTCCTTTCCCGGGACTCAAACTATCTCTACACAAAATTTCATCATTATCCGTTCAGCCGTTAACTACTTAAAAATTCTTGGAACGTGTTCTGTTATCGATTCTAAGTATCTCCAGCCAACTTTTTTTCGAATATATTCCATGAACAGACTTTCGACCCTCTTCAGCTTTCTTATATGTATAGATAGTTTTTATTGGAAGTACCTTTCAGTCGTCACTTCCATTATTTTTTTCAATTTTTTTGGACCTAAGGTTCTAAAGTAAGATGAGGGGGGGGGTTTTTTTGAAGATGAAACTATCCTTTGTCCTTTCTCGATACTATATCTAAATTTAATCTAAATCAGTTCAGCGGTAAAAAAATCCTCATACGAACTTCCAACCCCCTTTTCACCCCCACAAGGGTTTGAAAACGATCCTATGACGTTTCTCGAGTCTCAAATTATCTCCATACTCATTTCTATCTAAATCGTTTCAGCGGTAAAAAATTCTCCATACAAACTTTCAACCCCATTTTCACCCCCACCAGGGTTGATTTTCGGGATTAAAACTATATATTATCCTTTCCCAGGACTCAAATTATATCTATATAAAATTTCATCAAAATCCGTTCAGCCGTTTTCACGTGATGCGCGGTCAAATAAACAGACAAACAGATAAACAGATAAACAGACAAACAGATAAACAGACAAAAATTCTAAAAATTGTTGGAACGTGTTCTGTTATCGATTCTAAGTATCCCCAGCCAACTTTTTTTCAATTATCTTCCATGTACAGACTTTCGACCCTCTTTAGCTTTATTATATGTATAGATAGATGACATTGATTTCCTCGCACGGATGAAAAAACATTGTGTAAGTAGGTATAACATGAGTGAAATTTCGATATTTAAGTTTTAAATTTAGATCATAAAAATCTTTTGTATGTATTTTACTCACATTAACAACTCTAGTAAATTCACCCTTGTTGTAAAATAAAAATATGTTTAATGAACTAAACATCACCTAACGTACTTATCTAAAACATGTTTATTACGTAAATATGTTTATGCTGAGTATATTAAACAATAATGCTGGTAAATCAAGTGTAGGAACATATGATGTTACTTCTGCGACATTAATCTGTGCGCCAAGAAATATGGCGTCGCACCGCCAACATTAATATTTTGAATTAATGTAACACCAAACTTTGCACTTACTTACCTATGGAATGTAATTCCCTGGCTTTTATTACTATTTTTAGAATTATTTTTACAGTTTATTATCATGCAAGAAGCCTTTACGTTTAGTATTTGATTTTATTAAAAGTTTGACACTTGCGTGTAATCATGTCAGTGGTCCAACAGCCACTGTCAGACTTTTAGTGATTTTCACTACAACTCATGGTATAAATAATTTCTTATTAGGGATGTCATCTCCTGTAACTCAATGGGTACAAAATAATGAAATGTGCGCGAGGTGTTTTTTTACCTACACGCTCGTTCTGTCCGATGTTTATTCGTTTTTATCATAAAATTTATTTATTTGATGGTATTGTTGAACATTTTTTTACTCAACTAAACACTTAAAAAACCTAACGTATTTTCCTTCATTCAGTTACACCACGGCAATATTGATACAGAAATGAATGAATATCTCTCACCCCCAACTCTAACATTTATAATAAGTTACGGTGACACCAGCGCCAAAGCCGTCATAACACGTCAGCACGTGACGTTATCTATCACTTAAGCTACTTACTTAGTAGATACTACCACTTAAGTAGTGCTGTGGCTATATTGACAAAATTAAATAAAATTGTATATTAATTTTCATATTTTTGTAGTTGATTTTAGGTGTATAAGAAAAATACGAAATGAATATTCTTTACTATTATGATTTCTAAATATCTAAAGTGATTTTGCCTAACTAAATCCACTATTAGGCGGAAAGAAATGTTTCGTCGATATGTTGTTTTCCAATCACTACGGTATCTGAGTGCGCTCGTGCAAATTTCGCTCTGGCGCTGGTGGCATGATTTTTCTGTCCGATGCGTGGCGTTCAAAAGGTTAATAAAAGTACTGTACCTTTGGTGTACCTCAGTGTACCTTTAGTAGAAATCAGTGTACCTCTTTCCAAAACGAGATTTTTTCAAAAAAAGGTCCACCCGCCATTCTGACGTCAGGATGACGGGTGGACATGGTAAATGATACATTAAACCACATATAATGTATGTGGTTATATTGTACCTTCAGTGTACCTCTGTATTACTTTAAAAAGAATACGCATACCTCTCCTCAAAAGGAGCTGCGCTCAAAATAAGGTCCATCCGCCATCCTGACGTCAGGATGGCGGGTGAAACTGGTAAATCTTGCACTATATATATGGATTGGATTTGTGTAAGATTGTCCCATAATATTTTATTTATTTATTTTATAAATACTATTTCCTTGTACCATATCCAATAAAGCAATTGACATCGTCGTCTGTCACACTTCAAAAACTGATGATCTGGCAGTAAATTCATGCTCATATAATAAGTCTTGAATTGTATGTTTTTTTACAAATCCAGTTATTTTCAAATGTTGTAGTTTCTTTTTTTTTAGCAATATCGATCCTTACATTTAAAGCCCATGATCAGAGGCATACTATTAACTTTATCTGCGTGTTATAAAAATGAGATGTAAACATGTGTATTTAACTTAAATCTTAACATTTATCTCATTAAAAAGTAATAAAAAAAATATCGTAAGAAATTTTAATGGTTGTATAAAAGTTGGCATAGCACCATCCCCATATAATTATCCGGTACTTAAAATAAATTATAATACTTAATATATTTTCGCCTTAACATACACGTATGATAAGTGAGCCCGTCTTTTTTATTATGTTTTCCAGTTCTACTCTGACACCATTTTACGGCGCAAGAAGGCATGTTTACTAATTTTTTTAATTTTCTGATAAACTTCACCACCACTGTGACACTGAACCGCCATTTGTAAACTAACTAAACGGCTTGGCGGCTCACTCGGCTCAGTTTGTAAGCACCGCACCCCGCGGTTCACTTTTTGTGGGGTCATTTTGCACTTGCAGAGCTACTTCATTATCTATATATCATCAATCGCCGATAGGATAGGATAGGATTCCGCCATGGAATTGGATCAAGGGCATTTAAACGGGTTTTAGACATTGCAATTTGTAGGGCCCAATCTGTTGGGTACCCTGCCTCTCCTTTTCCCTCCTTCAGCTCCCTATGGGCCCTACCTCTTATCACCGAGTAAATAATAGATACAGAGGTCCCTCTTTGACGTTACGAATCATGTTGTCGCATAACAAGTTCTCTTTCTCACATAGGCAAACGTATCGGATACGTCGTGTCAAACTCAATTTTTTTGACAGAGATGCACACCCTTGCTCCTCAGAGAAATTTCTTGCTCTTAGTACACCTCACAACCTGACAGATTGGGTTCCACAAATTGTTATGTCTAATACCGGTTTAAGGCAAGTAGAATTGACAGATAAAAACTTTCCAATTTACGCATTATTTGAAATGTTTGAATTGAATAGCTTTACATGTACATAATACGGCGTTCACACTAGCGTGTTCGTACTCGCGTCGGTGCTCGACGCGACGAATCATTCGCTTACGAATGCCAAAACCAATTCCCGTTCACATATTCGTCTCCTCGACGCGAGCACGAGCGCGAGTGCCAACACGCATGTGCGCTCTATTCGCCTCGTCTTTCGCACGCATATGTGCCCGCATCGCACCATAAGGAATAGGGAAAACGGGTTACATGCGCCATGTGCAAATATTTTAACTGTCTGTCCACCCTCAACTTTTATTGACAACGGCAACACGCACTTCTGTCAGCAACTGTCAAATTATGGTAGAATTTAGAAAAACCATCGACGTTCATGTCATATTTAGTGAAATAGTAAAAGCTAAAACCGATTCACACCTTACCGTTCGCTTTATATAATGCGACAGTAATCGAGGTATGGCTCAGAATTTGCAAAAAAAGCCCTCCAAGGGCATACTGAAGACGTCACGCAGCGTGGACGTGCAGAGCTGTGATGGAGCCCCGTCGACTAGCAAGCGAGCGAAGGAGCAGCGGTTCGACGAGATAAACATAATGGAGACGTTCCACCCGGCGAATAAGGATTACGGGCACATGAAAGTGGACGAGCCGAAGACGCCGTACTCCGAAGCCGTGGATGGAGAAATGGAGCCGGCGGATGAGTTGGATGCGAACATTCTGGCAGCGAAGTTGGCCGCTAGTATGAACAAACCGCCGAAGTGTGTGGAGACTGACAGTGATGACGATATGGATGAGTCTGATGAGGCGCGGCAACGACGCCTTGAGTTTGAGAAGAAGAGGAAAATGCATTATAATGAGTTTCAGGTGAGTAACGGTGTTGAGAATATTATCATGTACATTCTTTGTAAAGTTTGTTTTAGACTGGGTTTTATGAGAAGTATTTTTGGACTAATGCTACTTGTTAGAAACTGTATTAAGTATGTTTATTCTGTTGGTTGAACAGTGGTTTGTAATTCATAATCTTGAATACAGTAACAATGTTCAAAGAATGTATTTTTTGAAGACAGAAACCTCCCTTTCAACATTTTGAAATCCTTTCTTTTTATTTTCTTACAAAGAACTCAATATTTTCTACAAGCATTATTTTCTTTTTAGGGTTCCACTAGCTTTTGCCCGCGGCTTCGCTCGCATTAAATTCGGGGTAACACGGTTCCCCTTTGGCCTCCGTAATGCTGCATACAAACTTCCACCCCCCATTTTAGGGAAGTGGGGGGTTAGAAAGAGACAAAAAGTAGCCTATGTCACTCTCCATCCCTTCAACTATCTCCACTTAAAAAATCACGTCAATTCGTCGCCCCGTTAGACCGTAAAAGACGGACAAACAAACAGACAGACAGACACACTTTCACATTTATAATATTAGTATAGATACCTCGAAAGGGTAAGACGGAACCCTTATAGGATCACTTTGTTGTCCGTCCGTCTGTCCGTCCGTTCGTCCGTCCGTCTGTCAAGACCCTTTTTCTCAGGAACATGTGGAGGTATCAAGCTGAAATTTATATCAAATACTCAGGTCTACTGTCCCTTGGAGCTGTAAAAAATCAAACTTCTAAGCCAACGCAATCAAAAGATACAGCCGTTTATGCCACAATTTCGAAACTCACAAGGGAATCAAAACCTACAGGGTACTTCCCGTGAACTCAGAATCTTGAAATTTGGTACGAAGCAACATATTATAGCACAGATAAAGGAAAATTTGCGAAAACCGTAATTTTTTTAGTTACGTCATATAATAAAATTATTTTTAATAATTTTAAAGTTACTACCCCTATATACCTACAGGTTTGTACGGAACCCTCGGTGCGCGAGTCCGACTCGCACTTGGCCGGTTATTTAAATAAAAATTTAACTCAGTGTTTGTAAGTAAGTAAGTAAATATTCTTTATTGCACCAAAAATACAAGAATAATAAAAATATTTTTTTTACAATAAACTTAAAATAAGGTAACAATAGGCGGTCTTAACGCTAATTCGCGATCTCTCCACGACAACCTTTGAGTAGCAGGCAATGAAGAATTAATTTAAGATAAAAGTAATGCAAAGAATTTAAAGTAAAGAGAGCAAATTACACACCAACACACAAACTCCAACAAATTTCGAAATAAATATTAAAAACTAACTAAAAACTACCCAACTAACTAACTAACTGTTTGTCAGTTTGTTGTTTAGGTAAAATATTGCAAGCCAGATTTGAGCCATTTCCATGACAATCTGGGAGCATGGCCCGCCAACACAAAATAAACAACAAAGGCACGGCCATACCATTCTTTTCCCGAAGCCATTCAGGCCATTTTCGATCCCCCTCTAATTCTGTTGTCCATAAAGGTAGAAGGCTGAAATTTCTGTGATCAAGAGGCCATAACACAAAGAAGATATTCCCAATATCATTGAATTTCAATATATGCTTTAGGAATTATTGCAAGCAGGGTTCGAGGATATATATCAATGGATATATATCATGATATATATCCGATATATATCTGATATATATCCAATGATTTTTTATGATATATATCAATGCAGAAATGTTAAAAATATCGGCCTCCTAGCCTAGCCCAGTCAGTAGTGACGCTGCCTATGAAGCAGGTCCCGGGTTCGAATCCTGGTCAGGGCATTTATTTGTGTGTTCATCACGGATATCTGTTCCTAAGTTATGGATGTTTCCTACGTATTTAAGTATTTATCTGACTATTATATATATATCGTTGCCTAGTATAGTACCCACAACACAAGCCTTATTGAGCTTACTGTGGGACTAGGTTGATTTGTGTAAGATTGTCCCATAATATTTATTTATTTATTATATTATATGCAGAAATGTAAAAAAAAATTTTTTTTTAATGATTTTTAGTTGCTTTTGCCCGAGTTAGAAGATTTTATGTTTTGGTTTAATTTGTCGGATTTTAAGATTTTTATGTACCCAAAATAAATAAATCATTAAAAACATTTTGGTTCTTTTTTAAATAATCTATTAAGTTTATGTAACACATATGCAAATAGTATACATAAATAATACAATAAAATAATAATATAGGTTTCATACAAAATGGATATATATCAAACTTTTGATATATAAAATGATACTATAAAAATACTGAAAATTTAAACATACCGCAATATCAGTCGGGTTGTCTAGTTTTATGATAATAAAAAAAAAGATAAAAGATATTCTAACCCTACACCTCTGACCCGAGAAGTATTATTTATGACCGGCAAGAAACTCGGCGGGACTTATTTTTTCAAAACAGTAATACAGTAATATTATATCTTAAAGATACACAATAATGCGTAGTTCTATAAGAAGACATATCAAAACAGCTTGAGAGATATACAATGTACGTATTGTTTAATTAAAATAAAATAATAATAATAAAATCCAAATCTGATTGCTTCACAAAACGTTTGATATGCTTTCCTATCTGAACTGTGTCCTCTAAATCTTAGATGATTTTGTAGTAGTTTCTGGTTTGGGCCATGCATGTTTGTCCGTCATATAGTCCTCGACCCTGTAATAACCCTTTGACATTAAACTTTTTTTCAAATATTTCTTAAGAGCGGGAAATGATAAATTTAAAGCATCGACGGGTAACTTGTTATAAATGTGAATACCTTGACCAAAAAATGACTTATATGCCTTGCGGATACGACTACTTCTGATAGCAAGCTTGTTTTTATTTCTAGTGTTATAGCTGTGGATGTCAGAATTTTTTTTAATGTATGTATATTCTTTACAACATAAATAATATTGTCATAGATATATTGGGAAGCAACAGTTAAAATATTAATTTCTTTAAATAGTTCTCTAACTGATGCACCTGCCTTTAAGTTATACAGAAAGCGGATGGCTCTTTTTTGTAAAACAAATATAGTCTGTATGTCAGCTGCTTTGCCCCAAACCAGAATACCATATTTTTTTTTTTTTTTTTTTTATACCACGACGGTGGCAAACAAGCATACGGCCCGCCTGATGGTAAGCAGCTACCGTAACCTATGGACGCCTGCAACTCCAAAGGAGTCACATGCGCGTTGCCGACCCTTTACAAAAAGGAGGATTCACTGTGTTGACGACTAAAGGAACAAGAAGGTCCCTCATCGTCAACACACTGGGTCCTCTTTGAGCTCTTTAAGCTCTTTGGCAACCTTACTCACCAGCAGGAACACAACACTATGAGTAGGGTCTAGTGCTATTTGGCTGTGGTTTTCTGTAAGGTGGAGGTACTTCCCCAGTCGGGCTCTGCTCCAGATTTGAGCGATGACATTCGCTGAACGTGCCCTACCACACTTAGCGAGATGCCATTCGCAGTGCCCATACCTCTCTTTATGGCGTAGTTTAAAGACATACCCAGGTCCGGACGTAGTTTAAGGACATACCCCGGGTCCAGACATATGACATTACACTATGAAAATAACAGTGATAAACTAAGCGAGCTGTGTCAATATTCGTTAATTGTCTACACTGCTTTATCTACTATCTCTAAACATTCACCATTCAGGAGAATCTTAGTGTCTACCGGTGCAACATTTGGCAAAACAAATCTAATACATTTGGTTTTCTTAGCATTAAGTAGCAAATTGTTAATAGTAAACCAGTTCAGTACAGCAGCTAGTGTGTTATTGATTACAGTAAAATCGGTAGATTGCCGGTCAACTTTGAAAATTAAAGATGTATCATCGGCAAACAGAACGATAGCACAAAGGTTTTGTACTACACAAGGTAAATCATTTATATAAACCAAAAACAGGAATGGGCCCAAAATAAAACCCTGTGGCACTCCTAATTTTACTAAAGTCCCTTTAGACTGGGTTTTATTTACTACAACTGTTTGTGTTCTGTTGCTAAGATATGAAGACATGAGATTCAAGGCATTTTCTGACAAACCATAATGTTCTAATTTAAGAATGAGGGTTGTATGATCTACACAATCAAACGCTTTAGAAAGATCACAGAATATACCAATTGCATCGTAATGTTTTTCCCAGGCAATGAAAATATGTTTGATGAGTACCGCAGCAGCATCGGTTGTGGAACGTCCCTTTGTGAAACCAAACTGATTGCTTGTAAGCAATCCATGTCTGTTGAAGTGGCCCAGTAGATCATTTAACATTAGCTTTTCAAAGACTTTACTTAGTACAGGAAGTATTGATATCGGCCGGAAGTTATTCAGATCACTAGAATCACCCGATTTAAAAAGAGGTATGACTTTACTACATTTCATAAGATCTGGAAAAACGCCTTGTGAAACTGAATTATTATAAATTAAGGCTAAGTAAGGCGCTATGACGTCTATGATATTACTAGAGGGCGGAGTACCGGTGGCAAATTTCACACTAAATGTATGGAGTCGCCTAAGTATTCTTATGATTAAATAAATAACGAATAAATGATTAATTTTGCATAATAATTTTTAGGAACTTATAGAAATTATCTTACGAGCATACAAATATAATGTAATATGTTGTTAATATCTATAATACATAATAATATGTTTTCTTATCAAAACATTATCATTAGGTACTAAATACTAGACTAAGAAGTTATACCTGCCAAACGATATATTATTTTCAAGACCATTCAATTACAATTGAGGACTGGAATTATGTGTTCGAGGTCCTCCTCACAATCTACACTTAAGTGCGTATCCATGTTATAAAATGACTGGACTATGGCCACATGTTCCTGGTTTATCGGAGTGAATCGGTTTCTTAATTTATTGAAGATCCATTTATGAGTGGAAAACGATCGCTCTACATCTACCGATGTCATGGTTGCATGTTTAAGGACTTGTTTATAATTTTCCATTGTAATCATATTCCTTAATTCGTCAGCATCTGGGTTTCTATCTAGAACCAATTCGAGTTTATTTCGCACGGTTTCACTTCCTTGGAGGCTTAAAATACTCCTAACTATATCTATTACCTGAAAACTTTCTTCTATCGGAATTTTAGTGCATTCTAATTTTTCTATCGATTCAGGTATAATTTCGTAACAATTTTTTATAAAGCTTAACTCGTTTTTTAAATTTTCATTTTCAAACAACTTCTGAGCTTTTCTAATGGCAATAGCTTCTTTACTGTTCAATTGCATCACAACATTTTTAATCACGTCAAAATGTCTATCGTAGTAAAAACTTGCATTTAACCAGGTGCCCCAACGAGTGATAATGGGTTCCGGCGGTAAAGGTACATTCTGCGCATGGTCCCTGAAAAATCGGACGCGGTGTGGTGATTTAAAAAAAATCTTCTTGACATTAGATATTAAAGAATTGACCAATTTATGTTCAGATCTTATCTGCTCCGCGACTCTGTGTAGTCCATGAGCGAAACAAGTTACGTGTCGTACTTTAGTGTACTTTTTCTTCAAAATCTTGCCGGCAGCAAGCATGTACGCTGCGCTATCCGAACAGAATATTAAAAATTTGTTCATATTATCTGTAAAATTATCCTCCCACAAAAAATTCAAGCTTTCGTCAACCACCGCTGCAATTGAGTTCGCGTTTACAGTACTAACGACTTTACACGCTAACAAATATGGCCTTTGTAAAGCATCATCAAGTGATTTTATAATTACATTTACTACGCAATTACCGAAATTATCAAGAGTCTCATCCACCGCAAGCCATAAATTGGAATCGAAAAATGTATTTCGTATTTGCTTGACGGTCGCATTGTATATTCTGGGAAGATAGTATTTTCTCAAAACACTTTCTTCGGGAAGTTTATAAGCCTTTATCTAAGTATTTTCCAAAGAACTTTTTAAATTCTGGATGGTTAACTCTTTTCCATGGGATGTTACACGCTATAAGGAAAACGCATAAATCATAGGCAAAGGTGCCATTTTGGTTTCCACAGTTAATTTGGTGTTGTTTACTGTTAACGTGTTTTTCGACATTATATTTTTTCAACTGCTTTAAATCCACTGAGCAAGAAATACAGTGAATGCTACATTCTTCTTCATTATATATAAGATTTTCGTACGGTTCTATCATCCGCAGAATTGTTGCTTCACATGGCTTATTCATCTTGATATTTTTCGGTTTTAAATATTTAGCCGACGCAATATTAATTCAGATAATGTAGATGTAAAGCAGCTGTCTAAATTGACAATGTCAAATAATTAGTTTCTAAATGTCTCATAAATTTGTAAATTAGTAACTTTTTGAAAAGAAAGGTTGCATATGGTAAAAAATATTATATCGATGAATGGTGACTTTGTTAAAAGAAATTGAAAAATAACCCAAAACATTTACGACATAACATTTAGGTGTTCCCGAAATCGATTTATGAAAATAAATGTTAAGTACTTACTTCCAATTTACGAGTAGGTACCATACTAAGTACATTAGGTAAATGAATAATTTTATTATTCAAGCCTAAAATAATAATTATAAAAATGACTCCATACCTTTTGTGTGAAATTTGCCACCGGTACTCCGCCCTCTAGATATTACTAATGACTACAACTGATGTACTTACCCCATAAGTCTTCTGTTTTCTTTAAATTCAGAGAATTGAATATTTTTACAATTTTTTCCGAATCTACAAGGTCAAATTCAAATATCATCTGACATTTCTTAATATTAGTGCAAAGTAAGGAATGAGCTTGAGACAAAGATGATTTTAGACATTTTGTGGTATTTAATGCTATATTAGAAAAATAATCCTCGAATTCCGAGGCAATATCGTCATTTGACAAGACCTGCTGTTCCTCTGAGACAATGTTGACTTGAGAATCGCGTGATTTACATTTACCAGCTTCCTTATTTATAATATTCCATACTGTTTTTACCTTGTTGTCCGAAATTTTGATTTTTGCACTAGTATAGTTCGCCTTCGCAGTCAGACACACTTTCTTGAAATTTTTTGAATAGTTCTTAACATAGTCCAGAAAATCTGCATTTTTGTTCAGTTCTCTCTCTCCATAAAGTTCATAAAGCCTCTTTCTACTTTTATGAATGCCTACGGTAGCCCATTCGCTAAACTTTGATTTAGCTTTAGTCTTTGACCCACTAATAGTTCTCAATTTGAAATGTTTGTTAAACTGACAAAGAATCATACCAAACAAATCTTCATACAAATTATTTGAGTCATAAAAATATGAATAAGGCAGTGTTGACAGATGATTTTGAATTTCTTTTTTGAATAATTCTAAACGTTAACAATTAATGGGTCTATATGTTACAGTTTGTGGAGTTTCCTGAATTGGCTTTATAAAAGATGCCCTTTGACCGCTGTGATCAGAATTAAAACAGTTAAATATTTGCTTATCCAGACATTCACAGTTACAAAAAATATTATCTAGGCATGTTGCACTAGTGACGCCCACCCGGGTAGGTTCAAAGAACAAATTAAACATATTAAACGATTTAAACAAACATAGCAATTTAACAGCATTATTAGACGATTCAAGCAAGTTAACATTAAAATCCCGACATACTATAACATGCTTTCGGCAGTTTCGGCTTTTAGTGACTGCGGCTATTAGTGATGCGATAACAAAGTTATTTTTTCTGTTTTTTACACTTCATAATTAGATATTATAGGTTAGATACTTACAAAAAGGAATGAGATCCCATCAAAAACATCACATGTATAGTTTGTCCAATATTATATATATTGACAAACTATACAAAAGTGCCAGTCTCGCAACGCAGTTCTACTGCAAAAAGTATTGAGAACTAAAACCAACCCGATGTACCGGAGTTTACTAACAATATGTCATTGTAATCATTTGAATATTAGATGTCTATATTTTTATAATAAATAGAATGACTTGGCAATCGGTCATTCTATTTTTTATAATACTATAGACGTCTAATATTCAAAGGATCACAATGACATGTGGTATTTTTGTACATGTAATGTTTTTAATGAATGGGATATAATAGACGTATTGGTACCCTAACCAGGTCTGATGATGGGGACCAAAGGTGGTCATGAGAACTCTGGGACAATGGAAGCTCATTGTACTTGGGTTTGTTAGAATCATACTTCGAACAAATTACCCTCCCAAGTTGTGAACTCCAACAGTGTTAATCAGTTTAAAAACAGACCCGACAAACTATCTAAAGCAGTGAATTATTGCTTAGTGAAATATGATTTAGACTTACCAGCGCGAGCTGCCCGTCTAAAACGTTATAATAATAAACATAATCATCTTGTTAAGGAGTAGACGACTTTTGCAAGAAAAGTATACTTTTCTTACAAATCTGATCTGATTTACAAATCTGATTGGACCAAGGAGAAATCAATTAAAAAGGGTAGAATTAAAGAAGCTGGGCGCCATTTGCTAATACAGGTATATAGTGGAAGAATTATGCCTTGGACCAAAAGAAGTTAAAAATTATAATATATTATGTCAACATTTCGTCGCGATTAAATCACAAAAAAAAACACCATGGAGGAGGTCAAAAAGTAGGCAAAATATGATCACATAATGTCTGTAGAAGCCCTAAGCAGGACTAGCGCCTCCAGTAAAATAAAGCCACACAAAACCTAAAAAATTTGAAAACTATTTTGACTCATGATTTTTTTGTCAGTTGGCGTTTATGGCTCCGTATGACTAAAACTTTTATGTTACAAAGAAAAGGGATTTTTTTTGTCATCTGTTTATAACAATGCCTTTGTTACATTTTCAGGCACTACAACTAGCTAGAAAGCTGCTAGCCCAAGAAGAGGATGAGGAAGAAGACAAAAAGACCACCTGACTGCCGAGCACACATCGCCTCTGCCTCCACGGCTGCGTGTAATGCTTGAACATCTACTCGGGCTCTCGGAGCTTCATTTAAAGGCTTGTACTGACCGTATCACTCAAAAGCTATCATTTTATCTATCATTGGTGTTATAAAAGCATTATAGGGGCATTCCATGTGCTAGCTGTACCGAATAAACGTGTGTTTATCTCGGTTTATTAGTTATTTGCAATTTTAATTAAAAGGTTTTAATTCATATCATATTTTGACCTTTTTGTCGCAGGAGAAGGAACTGCAAAACCTACCAATTTTCAGAAAATTCGTGTTTGTATGGAACAAAGGTAGACTTTGGCGTGGAATGCTCCTATGGGTTCCATTTTCAAATATTCTCCATGGAACAGAACACCAGTTATCAGTTACGTATTTATACTGTTGCAGTTTGGTAGTAATTTTGAAATTTAAGTAACATTGAACAGCTTTTAAAAGACTAATCTTTAAAATGTTTGTAATTGACAATAATGTAATTCAATATACGCACATAAAACTTGAGAAAGAAATTTCTAGGTTGTTTAAATGTTAGCTGTGGCTATCAAAGATATCTGAGCAGTAATGGGGGATTAAAAATACTTTAACACAACATAATACAAATAAGCAGTAGTTACGTTCAGATATATGTGATTACCTTGTTTGGTCAAATGTATCTGATGGCAACTAAACATTCATAGCTTTATTATTGAGTGTATGGCAATGGCAAATAATCATTTAACTCAATTTAAGTTTTTTTAAATATATATGTATCAATTCGCCATAAACTTCATAGCTATATCTGACAAGTATGTTTTAACAAAGGTGTGTACGGACTTGAGGTCGCCTCAGGTAAGGTGAGGCACGCATGGCTCGCCTGTTTGCTCATATTCGTACGCGCCTCACGCGCCGCGCGCGAGCAGTGAGGCGCGTACGAATTTGAGCAAACAGGCGAGCCATGCGTGCCTCAACCTGAGCTGAGGCTGCCTCAAGTCCGTACCCACCTTTAAATGTCATAGTTTTAATGCAGAACTAGAAGTATTCACAATATAACTTATCAAATAATTAACTAAGTAGTGTTTTTGTATGAACCTTTTGTGTGGAAATTGACACACTGTATCCAGCTACATATGAATTCACAAATAGCATAATTGAACTCATAACTTGTGTTTAGGTTGTGAAAAATCATTTTATTGGTGTATATCGAAAGTGTTCCATTCGTCTCAAAGATGCCATATGCAATATGTGATTACTTCCAAGCCAAGGCTGTTCATTTAAAAGCAAAAATCAAGTAATGAACTTATTCTAAATTTTACACAGTTTATTATGTATTATTGCATGTTTACATTATTTATATAAGTTTACATTTGTATTGTAACATGAGTATGACCTCAAGTCATTAAAAGATCACTCAGTTGATAACAATTAATGTAGATGAACGGCAGACTTAGTTTGCTGTAATTACTAATCATGTTTTAGAAAACCTTTACTGATTTTTCCTTAGATTTTTTAGAGAATTCTAGCTGTTCTAGCTAGCTCAGACAGATTTTTGATTTACACATCTGATTGGACTAAGGAGAAATCAATCGAAACATACTTTTGATTTACAATTCTGATTGGACTGAGGAAAAGTCAATCGAAACAGACTTTTGATATACAAATCTGATTGGATTAAGGAGAAATCAATTAAAAGGGGTAGTATTAAAAAAGCTGGGCGCCATTTGGTAAAACAGGTACATATATATTATGTCGACAATTTCGCCGCGATTAAATCACAAAAAAAAACACCATGGAGAAGGTCAAAAAGTAGGCAAAATATGATCATATAATTTCTGTAGAAGCCCGAAGTAGGATCAGTAGCGCCTCCAGTGAAATACGATAGTGGTTGACTGGTAGATAATGTCTTTAGGCAGTAAGTTCGCCATTTGTACATAATTTACATTTAATTTTGTGCAATAAAGTTTCAATAAATAAATAAAATAAAATCACACAAAACCTTAAAAATATTAAATAGTAGTTTATGTAACTGTTACGTAATAAGGCCTAATTACGTACAGTTGCATACACTGCTTTATCTACACTCATATTATAAATCCTAAATGACGTGTTCGGAAACCATAGAATGACCGCCATTGCACCGCCATGGCCAACTCGATTGTGCCGGCGGTCGCGCGGGCGCGTGCCGTTGGTCGGGAAGGAGGACAGGATTTACATTATGTTATCAAATTCGATGTTCCAAATTTGAAACTCCTAACTTCAATATTTGAGCATGTAAAGTTAAAATTATGTTACTGCCACAGATAAAAAGCTTATCATATTAAAATCGGTTGTGGTAATGCTGGCCATTGCTTACCGTTTTTGAACACATTTTAGAGTACTTACAATGTGAGTGTAGATAAACAATTTTAACTCATGATTTTTTGTCACTAAGTTTGTAATAAACATGCCAATCAACGGCCAAATATTATCTGTTCACGACTAACTCGCTGAAGTAGTAATTTCGGGAAATATACCTACTAAACAATATGTAAGGCCAAATATAACGTAAAAGAAATACTTCTAGTATTCCCAATATGAATTGACACCTTTTCCATCCACACATTTTTACAAAGATATCTTCAATTTAAAACTACTACTACTACTAGTCCGGAACCGTTTACTTCCTATGTTATTATATGCCCATTTAAATCATCCCCTGCTTTGAGGTTTAAAATTGCATTGTTTTATCCTTCTAACATTGTGTTAATTTGATGAGTACATTTTCGTTCGTGCATGTGGTATTAGGTTCGTGTTTTATTAATCAAGCCATGACAAATAATCTAAAGAGAGAAAGGCCATTGAAAATTCTACTCTGTGCTCTTTGAAATAGACGCTAATTTAGGTACCACACAGTATTAAGTTTGTGACAATTGGAAGTGAAGAGCAATTGACCTGACCTTATATCCTTCTATAATACTTGTGACATAATTTAACCTTATCGCAACCAGATAAGGTTTGGTTGTGTTTTCGTTGGTAGGTACGTAAAGCAAAACTATCATTCGTAGCCCAGCGACATTACTGCAGACGTAATACTTGAAATACTCGTTTATTTGTTATGTACAATACAAACTTGAGAAGCAGCAGAATCTTATACTGAAACATTTTGTGCTCGTTGTCCAGTCGCCATCAAATATATCGGAGCGGCCAAGGTGGTCACAAATATCTGAACGACGCCTCTAATGACAAGGGGATAAAGTGCATGTTCAGATATTTTTGAGTACCTTGGCCGCTCTAATATATTTGATAGGGCCTGCATATGAGGAATCTACGGCAAAACATACATTGAGACCGCGGCCTATCGCGAAGATCGCGGCAAGCCGAGAAGCATAAAAATAGTCAATATACTTGACTTTAATAGATTGTCTCGGACTGGCCTACTGTTCCTAAACACTGTTAAACTCCCGCGCACGACTGTGTTATACAGTTATATTTTTAAGATGCCTGCATGATAACAACTCTTACTATCGCACATACAAAATCTAACTATACCGGGCTTTTACAAACTGATGTACTAAGTTAACATTTTAAAATATTTTATCTACACCCATATCATAAATCCTCTATTCTTTGTTCGGAAACGTCATTTAGGATTTATAATATGTGTGTAGATAAAGCAGTGTATGCAACTGTACGTAATTAGGCCTTATTACGTAACAGTTACATAAACTACTATTGATGCACTCGCCGCGGCAGAACGCGATGTGAGTGTGTGAATGGCCTAAGCCCATTTGTATAGTATGACGTCATACATTGATATTATCGAGCTTGTCGAAGGTTACATAGGCGTGTAGAGGTTTGTAGTGTAGGGACTGGCAATGTTGTGTGTTGAATTGACAATGCTTTGTATGTGATCTCCAACTAACATGCTAGCGTTAAGCGTCTGCTAGACGGTCGCCAACAAGATCAAGCCCCTCCCGCAGAGCGACCTTGATCTGGACGGACCGTGTAGACAGTTGTTTCCAGCAAAATTGTATAAAGCTCCAACCAAGGTCAGGGAGACCTTGGACCGTCGGCAGCCTTGTTGGCGACCGTCTAGCAGACTTTAGCGTGACTATTTGTAAAGAGTTGATGTACTTATTAATATTGATGCCTCACAGTTTAAACACACTTAAACTAGGACAGTGAAAACGGGTCACGTTGGAAGAACATTTCTATACTAAGTGAGCCGTTTTTATTGTTTTAAGTAAATATAGCTAGATTTGTGTTATAGCGAGAAACATTTTATTTAAACCGACGAACGAACGATAGTGGTCTAGACAACTAAGCTGTTATGTTTCTGGAATTTCTGGATACTATTTTTTTACTTAAAAATATACTTTTGTTAGTAGACATATAGTTTTTCTGCTTACATAAACTACTAACACCATCTACTAGTAAGTTAAAATTGTCTGAATTCATTCGGAAAGTCATGTTACAGTATAGACTTGTGAAATCAATGGTGTAATAGTTTCAGAAACACATTGATTGTATTTAAATTATGAGTAAGGTGTTTTTTGGTTTGTATAAAATTTTAAATAATTTGCTATATTATCAGAGCTCGGATTTTTCACGGCAAAACAAAACACTAGCGTAATTTAGCCAGTGCTTGAAATATTATTTTATCGACGCCTATCGAGTCTTACTAGAGTATATGACAGGTATTGCCTCAGTACATTTTTTCTTTTTTTATTCGATGGTACACCTATCAGTGTGAATGTCAAAATTTAAAAACTAACAAACGTGCGAAAATTTCGAAAAACAGGAGACTTACTAGAGCTCAAAATCAATATTTTTGACCAGTCTAAGGTGACCTACTGGGGGTTAGAAGGTTGTGCATTAATTACCGGACATCCTGTATAAGTAATAAAATAACTTTTCATTTTAGCTTTGCCATAGTCGAGCAACAAAGAGGTAGGTCTGCATGTACAACTTAGAACGAAGTAACTATACCACCTCATTTAAAATGATAGAAACGACTGCAAATTTCATCTCACATGACATATGACATTCACACTTTAACTGTCATTTCATTACGTATAAAACGTAAATTGCATCTAGGTATTATTTATTTCGCAACGCATTGAATCCGACGTGTTGGATATATGTATAATAACTTAATATTGCAAGGTAT
The DNA here is from genome assembly GCA_947086415.1 of Pammene aurita. NCBI lineage: Eukaryota > Metazoa > Arthropoda > Insecta > Lepidoptera > Tortricidae > Pammene > Pammene aurita. Next base: position 2,049,469 of record OX352308.1, read on the forward strand.
CAATTAATACAAAAATGAGTAATGTACAAGATCGGATCAAAACGTGGATTGAAAATCACCCTGAGTTAGTCTATAATGAAGTGACCTCCACTATATACTGCTCTATGTGCGATATGCATCTAAAACTGAAGAAATGCAATATTGAGAATCATGTGAAAAGCAACCGCCACAATTACCGTTCGGGGCAACCAAATAGGAAACATCAATTTTATTTCGATTTAATTATTTTTCTTATTTCATGCAACATACCATGGGCGACAGTCAACAACAATAATTTTCGTCATTTTTTTAACAAGTATTTATGTTGCGACTGCTCTATGACTTCTTTACCGGACGAATCGACCCTGCGAAAAATTTATTTAAATCTCGTGTACAAAAAAACTATACAGGGTATAAGAGAGGTAAACAAAACCAATTATTTGTGGATATCTATAGACGAAACACCAGATTTCATGGGAAAATGTGTGACAAACGTGGTGATTCGGTCTTTGCAAAAAAATTGTTCTAAGCAATTTTATCTTTTGGGGTCGAAGGTTTTAGAGAAGGTAAATGGGGAAACAATAGCAAACCTAATAATAAACCAATTAAAATTTTTGTTTCAAAATTCTTTCAATGATAACGTAAACAATTTGCTTTTACTTTGCACAAATAGTGCCGCATATATGCTTAAAGCCGGTCGTATTTTAAAAGCAACGTTTCCTCGTATGAAACACATTACGTGTTTAGCTCATGGTCTGCACCGGGTTGCCGAAGAAGTGCGAGATAATTTCAAAGGTGTGGATGGGTTGATATCGAATGTCAAAAAGATATTCCTAAAATCTCCAGAGCGTGTACGCCTTTTTAAGGCAAAATATCCGTCCATTCCCCTACCTCCCGAGCCAATTATCACCAGATGGGGAACTTGGATATCTGCTGCGGTATATTACGCTCAATACTATGAGCAAATACGTGATGTCGTCTCCATACTTGCTAATGACTCGGCAGCTATAAGAGCTGCAAAAAAATGTTTTCAAACACGCAAACTACGACCGGAGTTAAATTTCATTCGCGACAACTACGAAGTAATAGCCTCTTCAATAGAACAATTGCAATGTTCGACTTTATCCATTGCGGAATCCTTCCTCATTCTGGATACTGTTCGTTGCTACGTAAACTGGAGTAAACTTTTACCAGTGATACGTAAATTTGAAGCCGTGCTCGAACGAAATCCTGATTACGAAATTTTAAGAGACATATCTGAAAATATTACCCGAACTGATAATGAATTCTATAAATTTGCTCCCTTGACGTCAACTGAAGTTGAACGTACATTTAGTGTACATAAATGGATTTATAGTGATAAACGCAACTGCTTACTCCTAGAGAATGTTGAAAAGATAATGATCATCTACTCTTATCACTATTACCCAAATAAAATGTCTTGTGCTGCTGTGTGTACTGACGTAGATTTTGAAGAAGAAATTGCGTCTGTTTCTAATATATAGTAACTTTATACAAATGTTTTTATTAGTTTTATTACATATTAATTCTATTTGGTGACCTTTATTTCTTCTAGTTCTGAATTATCGATATCGATAAAATAATATTTCAAGCACTGGCTAAATTACGCTAGTGTTTTGTTTTGCCGTGAAAAATCCGAGCTCTGTATATTATATTAGATTAGACGAATTCTGCAAAACATTCACGATCCCGATTCGTTTTTGTAATGCATTATTTTGTAAATAACGCTTTCAATTGGCTACTTTCTTTAAAAAAAAAAATATTTAGTCCGTCAGTTAGATTATCAAAAAATATTGGATACGTATTTTTTATTTTGTCAATCAAACAAAAATTGGTGAAGATATAGCCCGTTAAAGTTCCGCGTGACGTCACATTTCAGTACAATTTTTAGTATAATGTGACGTCACGCGGAACTTTAACGGGCTATATCTTCACCAATTTTTGTTTGATTGACAAAATAAAAAATACGTGTCCAATATTTTTTGATAATCTAACTGACGGACTAAATAGAATTATATTTTTTTTACCAAGGAAAGTACCCAATTGTAGAACTTGGAAATGTGTCGAGATCGTGGTTTATTTATTTACATGCATTTTATATTATGTACTATCGGGTTCAGAATTGCATGGCCAATTTATGAATTAATTCATTGATAAATTGACCATGCAATTTTGAACCCGATGGTACAGTCACCGTCAAATATAAAGCCAAGCTTGCCGCTCCGATATATCTGATGGCGGCTGTTGGTTACATTAAGTACATTCGGTATTAACTAACATTTTCCGTGCTAATTTAATGTCTTTTTATTAGGGTTCCGGACCCAAAGGGTAAGAACGGGACCCTATTACTAAGACTCCGCTGTCCGTCTGTCACCAGGCTGTATCGCATGAACCGTGATAGTTAGAGAGTTGAAATTTTCACAGTGTATTTTTGTTGCCACTATAACAAAAAATACTAAAAAACAGCATAAAATAAATATTTAAGGGGGCTTCCATACAACATACATGTTTTTTGCCGTTTTTATAGATAATGGTACGGAACCCTTCGTGCGCGAGTCCGACTCGCACTTGGCCGGTTTTATTTAACCCTCACGGTCATTCATCGCACACCAACATCATGTGCTTACTTTTATAACATAGGATGTTGACAATGAGAGGGTTAACTAGTGGTCAGAGAGTTGATCAGCTTTTGACTGGATAATTGAGGCTACAGTCAGCAGCAGAAATAAGAAACCGGGTGAGGTGTTCAAAATGACCTACACACGCTTATTAATATTCAACCGACTTCAAGATTTCGAAGGAAGAGGTTCTCAATTCTTTGGGATCAAAACGATTGTTATTTTTTGCCGTTGGTTGCCTTTCGGGATCCTGCCTTTTCGCCGAATAACGTTTCCCAAACTGTTTCATTTGGCATACTGCATTTTTTTCTGAAACTAAACTTTCCAGGGTTTGTTTTATAATCATCGTGTAGAACCATATAGGTTAGGTTTGTTTTATGACAATCCTGACATTTTTATAGTTTCAGAAATAAATGCGTAGTATGCCAAATGACATAGTTGGCAAATGAAACAGTTTGGGAAAGGCAGGGAACCTTGGCTTTCGCTTTTTTTTAATGTATGTTTGCCGATTATTCGAAGACGGCTGGACCGAATTAGATTTTTTTTTGTTTGAAAGGGTATACTTGGCATTTGGTCCAATTGTCATCATCAGAATCTGATGATGGGGTCCTAGCGAAATCGGAGGAACTCTTCAAGTATTGCACACAACTAGTGATTTGTGCCTTTTTTTACAGTAGCTCGAGCATTTGCTCTTGGATAAATAGAGTAGGCTAAGTGAAGCTGGTTCTTTTTTGTGTAAAATTATGGATATCTTAAATGCTTGCTTCTGCTGCTGTAGGTACAAACAGCAACACTCTTAACTGTACATCGGTGGACCTTATTTCAAAAGGCATAAGGTCCACCGCTGGTCAGTTAACTGTGTGGGCGATGGTTCTTTGAATTTGACCTGGCAATAAATAGGTAACGGAAAAACTTGTAAAACCTAAGTATTACTAACACAATTAATTGCAAAGCAATATGTGTGTGGATTGTATTGTGAATAAGGCATATGTGGATTGGTAGGTATAGGCACTGGTCCCACCGCGAGCGAGTAAGCTATGAGCTATCGGCTATTTTCTAGCCCAAGAAACGAACAAAAGATAATCGCTTCCGTGTAAATAAAAGAGAGAGATATATATTTATAGTTCATCGCTGGCTGTTCCCACTGCGATGAACTATAAATATACATCTCTCTTTTATTTACACGGGAGCGATTATCTTTTGTTCGTTTCTTGGGCTAGAAAATAGCCGATAGCTCATAATTACTCGCCCGCGGTGGGACCAGTGCCATATGGTGCATACATACCGCTATGTTTAGGCCAATTTTACACTTGTCCTACAGTCCGTATGGGCTAAGAGCTGGCCACGTCAGATATGACACAATAATGAGAGCAACGAAACTCGTCTGGTTAGATTGCTATACTATCCTTGTTGCTAGATCCGGGCATCTGGCAGCTTTTAATGGGTGGAGGTCAGAGTAACAGACTAGCAACATTTTTGAATTGGATAATAGTAATAGCGAAATAGGTAAAAACTGCCAAAGTTGTGTCAGTTATAAAGGACAGGGCCTATATTATTTAAACATTAGAACAAAAAAAATTGCGTGTTATTACGGAAACAAAAATAGTAGACGACAAACTTACATTATATGTCGAATAAATTACATTATCGTTTGTCACTACTTTCCCCCAACAGAAACTTTGGCAATGATATAATCTAATATATATGATATAATTCATATAATTTCTCATAATATTGCATCAAACCCAGAACTCTAGGACTTGTTTTCTTACAGTGGTTTGCATTCCTTGACCTCCACCACTTTACAGCTGCCAGATGTCCAGATCTAGAAATATGCATAGTATAGCAAACTGACTAGAGTGGTTTCGTTGCTCTCATTATTGTGTCATATCTGACGTGGCCAGCTCTCCGTCTGGTACACTCTTGGCCGCGCCGCAGGTACTTAACGTAGTGCGAGTAGCGACTTAACGTGGTTGCACTCTACTGGTGTGGACTCGTCATGGTGTAATAAGACGTGCAGTGCGTGCTCAATTGCTTCTGCACTTAATCCAATCCAATCCTTATGGTCCATGACTGGGGCTGGGAGTACTGAGACGTCCTTATGTGTGCTGAAGGGTTGATGACACAGATAACCTCAACCACTAGATAGATCATAAGTACAACTCGAGGTCACCACACATCAGCGCTCCCGTACTAATTTAGTATGAGAGCGCGACCGCTTATTTCAGTAGAGTTAACATTTTTGATCATTACTCATAATGTGAATTAAAAATGTCAACATAGATCAAGTGATTAAGACTAACCTGGACTGTTATACTACAAAATGGTGTAGAATACTATTGAGATCTGCTGTTCGAATCGCAGAAATTTACTAATAAAATTGCGCTTATGTGTGGTGACCCCGTGCTCCTTATAAAATCTTAATGAGTATATAGTCTGTGGTTGATGATGATGAATGTGTCGTAGGTACGCTTTTTCACACCGGTGGGTGCATCATACTTTTCAATCCACAAACACCAAGTGTAGATTGGACGTTTGAAATGAAGTTGTTATATTTTGTAGGAGATGTACAGAATAAAATTGCTTTTTCTAAAATGTATGTGTAAATAGTAATAAAGTATATTGATATCCTATCGCGTTTCATTATATGTTCAAAACCATTAAAATCATCCCTAGATCCCTACATAAACGAGTATTAGACATTGCAATGTGTAGGGCCCAATCTGTTGTGTACCCTGCCACCCTCCTCCTTCAGCTCCCTAAGGGCCCTACCTCCCAAACTGACAGATTGGGCCCTACAAATTGTAATGTCTTATACCGGTTTTAATCGAACGAGCGGAACGTAAGCGAAGTAAAGTTCTTATAGAATAAGCGAAGTGAAGTTCTTACAAACAACTTCTGGCTAGTGGGACGTCTCTGCATTTCGATGGCTTTTTGATTTTGAGAGTTTGTTCCGCGATAACTTTAGTAACGCTTTTCTGATCTTCATGAAATGTGTTGGGGTTGTAGCAGAGATTGCATATAATTTGAGAATTCGTATATGAGCAGGATCGACCTAGGGGTCATGGAGCTAGAAGGCAAGACAAATCATCATGAGGGTCTTTGTTATATTGGTCATCTCGTTGCAAGGAAATCGCGAGTTCTGAGTTCGAGGCGGACTACTATATTAAATCAGTAACTCGTATCGTACCTAGTGAGTATTATATTCTTTGACCGTACCACGTTATTGTGTGTGCATTGGAGATTGAAACAATGAGGGTTTCTGCGATCGAGATTTTCACTAGACTGCAGCACCGAGGCGAGAGGTCTAGCTGTCATAACATAATCTAATAATCACGTTTAATCATATGAATGGAGAACATGTATCTCGCAAGTTTCAATATATGAGCCAAATTTGACATGTTTATGTGAAATAGTTTTTGAGTTATGAGGTGGTCAAAAGTGGCTCCAAATGGTTCATGCATAGACATAAACAAAAAGGAAGATCAGTGACGTTCATAGTAAACAAAACTGAAATGTGGTCCAGCACCTACACACTTGTAAAATGCTACACCGCTATAATGTATGTGCATCATGGGCAAAAGACAAACCTGTATAGTTAACACGGGTATGCAAGGGAGACCTCCATATTTTGAGCATTGCACAAAGTGTGACCTGGAGACTCTGCCACACGACTAATTCAATATACTCGTAGGTGCCGGAACTTATATTTGATGGCACACATTCGAGCGCCTGTTACCATATCTCCCTTTTTGTATATATCAATGGGTTCATGTAATATTACACACGGTGCTGCTCGCTCTGTTATACTTTAACTTGGCTTGACACGCTACCGCGTGTCTAGATTTTTTTGTTTGGTGGATTTTGACAGTTGCTGTCAAAAAGACCTCTCGCCACGGTGCTGCCATCTAGTGAAAAACTCGATCGCGGAAACCCTCGTTGAAAGTAGGTCACTAGTATATATATATACAGGGTGAATTTTAAGTCGTGAATCGTAATATGTTTTTCTAACTCCATAAACAACAAGCAATTTGATGCCCCAACTCTTACTAAAATCAGACAAGATTTTTTTGTTTTTTTAATTTTCTTCTCATTTATTTTACTTTTAAAAGTGGATTTAGGATATTACAACGGCCTATTAGGATATTTAAATTAGTAAATTGAATTGCCTCTTTGAATCGGAACTGTCATTGACATCAAATTTGTCATTTGTCCTAGTTAGAAATGAAATTTACTTAGTTTCTCATCTGAAATATCTCATAAAGCTGTTTTAATTCCACATGATCACTTTTAAAAGTAAAATAAACGATAAAAAAAAAAATTTGTCTGATTTTAGTAAGAGTTGGGGCATTAAATTGCTTGTTGTTTATGGAGTTAGGAAAACATATTACGATTCACGACTTAAAATTCACCCTGTATACTGCTAGTCTGCTAATTTAATAAAATGTTAAATCGCATTAGTTATTCCATTTCTATTGTTATTGTTAGTTTCTGTACATATTCGTCATTCTTCAGTAAGTCAACGGTGATTTTCTGAAAATATTATTGTTTTAAATTCAATAAATTACTGGTAAAATCAGAATTATTACGTATTAGCACAATAGGTACTGTGAACTGCTAATGTAATAAATTAATATCTATTGTTTGAAAAACTTATAACAACTGAAAATATAAATATTTTGGCGACAAAAGCGTTTACTTTAATGCCTCGGCTAAAGATTGTGATAGTACGTTTTGAAAATATACAACAGGTAAGTTATCGCAAGTAGAAAATTTATTAAATTTCAATATTTGAAAAATACCGAATGCCATCATTAAAAAAATTGCATTGCATCAAATATAAAACCGGCCAAGTGCGTGTCGGACCACGCATAATGGAGGGTTCCGTACCTTCAGCTCAATTTTTTTCATATGTTTTGGAACTCCGGTTTAAAAGTTACAGGTACAGGGACAATTTTTTAGAAGAAATAGACAACAAAAGACACATTTTTTTAGACTGTCGACTGTCGGGGTGATTATTTCTGACAATGACAACTAAATCAAAAAAATTCAAAGAAACCTCAATGTTATTTTTAACGACCTATCGATTGATGTGCAACATGTTGACATTAAGTTTTTTTTACTACGGAACCCTAAAAATGAAGGTAAAAATAATTTGACGTTTAGCATGTCATTGAATTAGCAGAAACGGAACGCAGTGATAGTTTTTTTTTAATGGCTCATAATAGTTTGTATTTTATTTGAATGAAACGTCGTCTTGACAACCAATTTTAGTGAGCATAATGAAATTTTCGATTGTTAATTAAATAATATGAATATGTTAAATTATGGGTGATATTAACGAGATTCCGCCGCTCACAGCAGAATCCAAGGTAAGCGTTGCATGCCGTTGATACACTAATCTAAATCGTACCCGTGAAAGCGTATCAAACTATCGCATCAAAGGTTTATATTCGTCGATACGTTAAAAATAGTTCGAGAAAATGCATCGCCGCGGTGTCCTACCTGCTCTAGGTCGACCTACTCTCCGACGTCGAGCTGCGAGCCCTAGAAAGCGGTTATTACGCAGCTTTCATTCAGGTTTCCACCGCCGATGGCCATAAATCCACTCGCCCATTGATTTTATTTTTGATTTATTTTTAGAACGTTCTTCCGGATGTCGTACATTCTCAACAGATTCCCGCGGAAGGGACCGCGGTGTCCGATACAGAAGCATCTCAAATAGATACGGCACACAATGAAACAGGAACTCCATTCATTAAAGAGGATGACAGTCACACGGAGTCTATATCTGAACACATTCCCTCCAAAATGGAATATTCCATTACTGAATCGGATAATGCCGGCGTGGCGCAGTCAGGGCTGCTCCAAGTGGGCCAACATGACACAGACCCGTCCCGCAACAGTTCCTTAAACATGCCACTTCCTCTCTCTCCTAGTGACAACCCTAGTACACAAGACCCTAGCAAAAGCACCTCATGGCCTGACCCTAAGTCAACAGACATTTACCATATAAGCGAGGAAAGCCCAGTGAACTTAGCATCTGAATCAGTATCTAAAGACACTCATGAATCCCAACAGGCAGAGTTAGAAAAATCTCAACATGAAAAATCACAAGAATCTCCAAGAAGTGACAAATATCTTGACTCACTCAATGATGAGACATATCCTAAATCTAATGCATCAGATGATGAAAAAGAGGTTGAGAAGGACAGTCATTCTATATCGCCACCATTATCGTTGTCTGTAGTGGAAGATTCATTAAAACAAGAAAGTTCTGGCTCGGAAGAGATCATAAAGCTAGACATCCGAGGGCATGGTGCTCCTAAATTTCCTCTGTCAGCTGCCAAGATTATCTTCGGGCCTCCACCAGAAGGTAGTACCATAGTTGACCAAGACATTCAGCCCTTGCCAGTATTCCAGACCTTGATGTCCCCTTTCCTTGTTGGAGCTGGAGAAATGAAAGTAGAGGAGTTGTTTGATGAGAAAATTGAATCTCAAATGGAAATGGAGAAAGACAGTTTGTTGAGTATCGATAAAATTGAACAGAGTGACTTGTTAGTAGAAGAGGTTGTCATAGACAATGAGATGAAAGAAAAGTTGCAAGATGAGTCTATGCCCAGCATGCCGCAACCTAAGTCCTTGGGTGATACCATATCTTTTAGCACGATGACGACAGACTACAAGACAATTTGTGAAGAGTTTCAAGCAAAGGTATGGGACCTACAAGAGCAATTGCTTTTAATATTTTTGCACCTTGGTGTTATTACTTTTTGTGCTTTGCTCTTGCTTAAGCAGTCTGCTTGCCGTGTTTATAGATTTTTATTTGCAAAAAAGACGCACCATGTTGATGTAGAATTGTTTTAATAAATGTGTGTGTGTTGAAATGTGTCTATGTTGTAGTTAGTTGGGTTAAAAGTCTGGGTACAGTTAGCAGCAGCTTCACAAAACTTTGTTGTTGTGAGAATAGGAGTGTGTGCATATCTTATCTCCTTACTCATTAGGCAGGTCCACACAGGCCGAGCAGCCTCGCTAGGAAATTGCCGCGCGAAGCAGCTCAGGCAGTGTAGTAGCGCCTCGGCCGGCCGACGTGCGAGCACCCTCGGCCGAGGCGTGTCTGCACTGCCCGAACTGCTTCGCATGGCAATTTCCTTACGAGGCTGCTTGGTCAGGGTGTGGACCCGCCTATTTAGCTAATTCTGTTGGTGACTATAGTATATGGTATGGTTTTGGGTAACATTAATACTAATTTGATCATATTTACTTCAATATTAGTTTTGTTTATAGAAGATAAAGAGACAAGAGAAATGAGGAAAATTAAGACATTTTCATTACTAACTGAATTTTGTAGAGAGTGGAATGTGGAATGAACTCCCTGCCGAGGTTTTCCCAGTGGGCTACAGTATGAGGTTCTTCAAAAAAGGAGTGTATAGGTTCCTAAAGGGTAGGCAACGCGCATGTAAATCCTCTGGGGTTGCAGACGTCCATAGGCTACGGTAACTGCTTACCACCAGGCGGGCCGTATGCTTGTTTGCCACCGTCGTGGTATAAAAAAAAAAAAGTATCAGATTTGTTACAATACTAAGAGAGTATCAGATGTTTCAATGAACCTAACAAATTCTCTGTGTCAACAATGTTGTACAAATATGATCAAGTACTGTCTTAGATCTAAAGAGAGGGATCTTAGATCTAGAACTGTTTGCACCATTAAGGAGTGATTATTAGAGATAAGATAGATAGATAGATATATTCTTTATTTGCTTGCCACAATATACACACAGTTAGGTAGGTACATAAATTACATCCTTAAAAAGAAAGAAGCTATAAAAATAGTTAAACATATGAAACCAAAAAACAAAAAAATATCGATTTCTATGTGCGTTGCAGCAATACAAAAGGGTTCTGACTCAGCAATACGCTTCACTCTTACGGGCGAAGCACTGGTATTCTGCCAGAACCCAGGCCACGTCACATGTATGATAGAAGTATAAATATCTTAATTTTCACTATGATTAACTTAATGTATCTACTTGTGTAAAAAAGAAAAAGAAAATGCGGTGTATGCTGATACCGATATGTAATGTAGTGTAAGTGTAGGTAGTGTAAAAAGATAACAGAAAACATATATTCTCCATTCAGGCTAGATTCGGTAATCTGAAACCAAGTATCCGTGTGGAATACCTGTTAGATAAGGCAACTATTACCTATTCCTATTTACCTCGCAGTTATCTTCTTATTAGCTGCCTGCCCATATACATATTATTACTAGGTATGATGTATACACTAATATGATGTACAGTCGCCATCAGATATATCGGAGCGGCCAAGGTGGTCACAAATATCTAAACAACGCTTCTATTGTCAAGGCGATAAAGTGTCTGTTCAGGTATCTTTGAGTACCTTGGCCGCTCCGATATATTTGATGGCGACTGTACTAGGCAATCCTGGGATATCTTACCCATTAAAAACAGGAAAATCACTCATTCCAATATACTTACAATACAATACAAGTAATATGTAATAAATAAGGCACAACTTTAAGTATGCATGAAGTAGAGAATACACTCACATATGTAGTATAGTACCACTACCAAATTATGTTCACATTTGCACTTAATTGCAGCAATAAATAATGTAATAAAAATAATAGCATAAACTCAACTTTTTACAAGTCTACAAGAAGTGTTCTAAAAGAAGGGTTATGATTATGATTTTTTGCAGTTTTCAGCATGTGAATGTATGTGTTGTAGTGCAATCTTAGCGTCAAAAATACTGAGTTGATTTTGATGAATGAGATGGCAACTAATTAATCTTTTTGTGCCTTGTCTAACATAGCATGCATTTAATTTCTTTAACTGACTTTCACGGGACCGAGATGGATGGAAATCGAGGGGGGAGGCCTTTGCCCAGCAGTGGGACTCACTATAGGCTTTTAATATAAATATTATATACATAATATAACTGACTTCAAAAGGCTATAGTCAGGTTTCTCTCTAAATTTCGCTGCCCTAATGCAAAATTAAGTATGTATGGTTTGTTAAGGCAATGGGTATATCCTCTTAAGATCTGTAGATTCCAGAATTAGTATTTAAAAAGATATCTTTAGATTCTTTTGCAAAAGTCGCTATTAGGTATCAGAGCAACCAAGGTGGTCACAAATATCTGAACAGCGCCATTATTGTCATGGCGATTAAGTGCGCGTTCAAATATATATCTGGTTGAAGTTGACACCCTGCTTAATATAAGTTCCAACCATTTCTGGTGCTGAATGGGTACTGTGGGTCTTAGAGGAGTACAAGTCATCTGTGGACAGCCAAAACTCAAAGTATTAACCTTTTGACCGCCATAGTCGACTGTAGCCGACATCGGAAAGTCGTGCCACGGACGCCAACGACGGCTACAGCCGACAGCTTTGCTAATGCAATAGGGACCTACGCGGAATTCCGCAAAGTTCGATTTCGCTTAAAGAAAGCGGTTGCGTGGCGTCAGTGACGCATCATTTTTGTTCAACATTTGGCGTTCAAAAGGTTAAATAAGTTTGCTTTTAAACGCTGCTCTCCACCATAGGCCATCATGGCCTAGTATAAGGGACGCAGTTATACGACGGAATGAGATCGCAACATCGTTTTCTCCCTCTAACGTATAGCTGCGTCTCCATGGTGGAGAGCAGCCTTAAGAGGACTAGCGCCCTCCAAAGCATCTTATCAATTTCAAATATCCAAGCTGGGTTGCTTTAGGTGAAAGGCATAAGTTGATTCCCGCGTTGAGTTCCGCCTAGGCGTTTCCCCCCATCTATCGACGCGGTTTCTGCAAAATCCGGTGGAAAAAAGCTTTCTGTCCACGCAATAAGCGGTAACAAGGCACGGTTCGGCTCGGATCGGCTCAGCCGACGCCTGCCGACGCGTCGACGTCTTCTTCGCTCTTATCGCGTGGTCATAAAGCTTTTTTCCACCGGATTTTGCCGGATCCGCGTCGATAGACGGGGGGAACCCTAAGTGGAAAGGCAGCCTTAAGAATAAACTTGCTTGTAGTTTTTGGTTGTCAACAGTCGAAATATGTGTCTGTGTCGCATGCTTCCGTGTCAATGAACGCTTCTGTCCTTTCAGCTTGTGCATTTGGAGTCGGCTATTACGAAGCGCGACGCACTAATAGAGGAACTCACCGTTACCTTACAGCGCTCGATCCGCGACCGCGACGCACTGGCACTGGAGAACCAACACCTCTGCCATGAGATGGCACAGCGGGCTGAAATATCCGAACATGACACTATTAAACAACAACTATCCGACTATGCTAAATACGAAAGCATGCTTAAAGAAGAAACTAAATACTATTCAGCTTTGATGAGTAGCAATTCATCAGCTAAAAGCTCAAACGGAGAAAAAGATAATGACAGAGAAGAAATGACTGTTAACTACTCTAAATCCGACTTGAAATCTGACTCAGACTATTTTCAAGGTTTTGAAAATAAATTAAATGAAGTCATGACTAGATTCGATGAGAGTATTGAAGAGAATTTAAGGAATAAGCTGAGAGACAGTCTTATTCAAGTGTTATGTGATGAAATCGGTCGAATCAGGATAGAATCCGATACAGACGTTAAGGAGCTTGAAACGCAATTGGGGCAGGATAAGCATGCCTTCAACGTAGAGACGAGACGCTTGAGAGAGCTGCTGGCTTCTGTGAAAGCTGGTAACGCTGACATTGAGGAGTTGCGAGAGGAACTTGATCGGAAACATGAGAAGGAGATGGAGAATCTCAGGATGTATTTTGAGAAGAAATGCTCGGATATGGAAAGAAGGTATGTTTGACTATTTTTTCACACTGCCTTAAACTATTTACAATATATGTTTTTAATAATTCGATCTTTCGTAATTTGTGACTATATGTAGACTTACATACACAGTACATACATACATAGTAAAATATCCGACTGAAAAATGACTTAAAAGTTAATACGATCTTCGTGAAAAGTTAAGACTACCTAATATTGTCTTCATAGCATGCCTTCAACTGTTTTTAATTGTTTTATTAAGACTACCTATTTATTTCTTCAAAATTATTGACGAGCTCTGAAATACATCGTTTCTAATTAAGCTATTCTTTAGTTTGCTGATATAAAGTATTTTTTTCTGTGATTATGTGCATCCATTAACAAATATCACAGAAAAATCTGACTGCTTAGAAATGGTAATATCTGAATGTGAATACTTAAGGCCTATAGGGGTTAACACGTTACAAGTATTTTCTTATTCCATAAACAGCAAAAGGTTGATAGTATCTACTTAAACAGATGATAAAACTACCCCAAAATAAAACGTTACATCGAGATACTTAATAGTCCCCCATACTATTTCATGCTCATTATAATGTTATCTGCTTAGTTACTAACGCCCGATATTGATCTAATATTATGCTTTTCTACAACTCGGTCACAGAAGGTCTTCAGTTAAAATAATAACAACCTAATCACGAAGGTGTAAAGTTGGAAATCGCGTGCATGGACAGGCTATTTTTAAACGTCTCAAGGCTTAGTTTCAGTTAGGAGTTAGGTTTAGTACTAAATAAAACCAATAGGTATTATAAAATTTATGCTTGGAACTTATGATAAATATGTAATATTTCTTTTTTTGCTGCCAAGGCCAAAGTTGGAGAAAAGGTGAGGAATTCGATTGATTAATTCATTATTTAAATTAGCCTACCGTTGACTTGAATAGTAGAAATGTCTTGTATGGTTTAAAAACACATTTAATAAGCTATTTGTATGCGCTATGCGTAGAGCGAGGCACAAAATGATATGTACTGTTAGAATTTGTAACTAACAAAAACTGAACAAGCCTGTTATTACAATTTCATTCTTTTTCCTTTATTATTAAGGTCGATATCAGAGAATCAGCAGCGCTCACACGTACTTACATTACATACAAATATTGTGTAATTTGCTATGATATTACATATGAATTTCAAGAGGGTACACTATCTGCAATATCTTAAATAACAAAGCATGCAATTTTGTAAGGTTCGAACAATGTTAATCTACAAAAAAGATGTGACATAGCAGCAACATTATTTGACCAAATTATCAATATCAGACCTTACTCATCAAAATATTCATGATTAATCTCTTACTTTACTATGGAAAAGGAAAGTGAATGCTCCTTTTTGTAAAGAGTCGGCAACGCGCATGTGACACCTCTGTAGTTGCAGGCGTCCATAGGCTACGGTAGCTGCTTAGCATCGGGGCCGTATGCTTGTTTGCAACCGTACATTTCGTTAGGAAAAATAATAGTGCTAGTGCTGTCTATTAAAGATCTTATCTCTTTGCAATAAGGTCCACAATAGATTGATTGAGTATGTGAACGTATCCACAGTTATTCAGAGGAGGTGTACCGCGGCCGAGCATGCGCGTCTCCTCAGTCTGCCTCATCGTTGGAGGCTCCCAACGAGGCGGGCGACTATCTCCGCAGGAGGACAAGGAGTGCCGACCTGCCTTCGCTCACCAACGAGGTATCTTATCTTATCTTATCGAACGAGCGAAGCGAGTTCTTACAAACAACTTCTGGCTACTGGGACGTCTCGGCGTTTCGATGGCTTTTTGATTATGAGAGTTTGTTTCGCGATAACTTGAGTAATATTTTTCTGATCTTTATGAAATTTGTTGGGGTTGTAGCAGAGATCTATACAATTCGAGAGTTCGTATATGAGCAAATTTATCAAGGGGTTATGGAGTTACAAAGCGCGAAACAATCATCAGAAGGGTCTTGTTATATTGGTCAGTTCGTTTGCAAGGAAATCGTGAGTTCCCAGTTCGAGGCGGACTACTAGTTTAATTTAATTCGGGGGCCCGTATTCATACACTTCGCTTCGACCCAAAGGGATGTTTTGTGTAATAGCCCCCTAATACACCTACTCAAGAGCTTTCCCAACTATCTCTATGATTAATGAAGCTCAAGGGCAGTGCTTTGAGTTCTTCAGGATCTGGATAGCCAGTACCAAAGTCCTTCATTCTCTGTCTGGCTAGAGCGTACCATTCACACATCAAAGAGGTAAATCATTAACAACTTGGAATGGTGGTATGGCGATGGCGGGGACGATTGGGAATGGTTACTATGAAAAGAACCTATTCCCATCTGTCCCCGGCGGGCCCAGATAGGAATACACCCTTGACATTGACACTTGATGTCAATTAACAGAGGCGACGACCCTAGAATATCAATCAACCTTATCATTCAGATTTAAAATTCAAATTAGGTTGAATTTTTCCAAAATCAGACTCGTCTTGAAATTAACCACTAAAATTATTTTACCAATATAACACCTAAAACGGGACTTAATAACGCATAAATAAGTTTGAGAGTTGCTGTAGCTATATATAAGTAGTATGGATGTAACGAATACTTGTATTCGCATTTGTATTCGCAAAATTCAATGCGAATATTTTTACTGCATTTTATCTAAGAAAAAATTTTGAAAAGGAAAATATATTGTTCTTGTTGTACAACTTTATGCATTTTCTGTACTGGTTTCCTTTTTGAGGTGCTCAATAAAGAGTATTGTTATTGTATTGTATATTCCAGTTAACCTCCTAAGTATCTATATAAAATTAGTTTTCTTAACATTCGGTTAGAGAGTGTCACGGCTGAATCATTCAACTATACCACAACTTTCCTTATACCAAGGTTATTCATCCCACATTCGTATTCGCATTCGCGAATATGAGCGACAAATATTCGCATTTGCGATTGTTCAAAAAACAATATTCGTTACATCTCTAGTATACAGTGTGGAAAGATAAGTCGGGCCCTGAAGGGAAACTACCTTAAATGTTGAGATAGCTCATTTCACTGAAAGGAAACATTCTTTAATTTTTTTAAAGGGACATAACTGCATTTACAATTTTTTGAAAAAGAGTACAGTTTACAAAAAAACTCTATTTTGTAATTTTTGCCATAAATATTTTTTATAACAATTGATGCCAATCGATCCTATTTCCAACAAGGATAAAAACTTCTTAATACCAACCAAGTTTAGGGCACAAGAGAACCCATAAATTTTAATAAAAATATTTTTCATACAATTCGTATGGAAAAAAGTGAAAATTAAGAAAAAAACTGTGATTGCAGTTTTAGTTTTTAGGATAAATAAAAGAATGTTTCCTTTCAGTGAATTGAGCTATCTCAACGTTTTAAGGTAGTTTCCCTCCAGGGCCCGACTTATCTTTCCACACTGTATAGCTATTAGTGTAAAATCAATCGGAGGTTGGTTTTATCGGAAACGGTTCCGGTTTATCGGAACCGGAACCGAAGCTCCGTAACATCGCTAGTAGTAGTAGTAGTAGAATGGTGGTAGGTCTTTAGTCGGTCAACAGTATGACCGATTGGTCTTTGGCATCAATCTATGTAGCATTCGCAGGACCATTTACTAAAACAATCATCGCCTGTTTCCAGATGCCGCCACTAGAGTTCGCAGTGAAACAGACGAACAGACGAGCAGACTTCCAGCAGCTAGAGGATGTAAAGGCAGAACACGCGGCGCTTGTGAAAGAGATGCAAGACCAGTATCGGCTCACAGTTACCGCGTTACAGGAACAGGTTAGTATCATCTAATACGTTTTCAAGCTCACATGGTCATTCACATTATAACTATTATTTGTAACGGGGTATTTACCATGTATATTGGAGTTTTTTAACACCCGATTTTTCAGCACAGTTGCATGCGCCATCATCACGGAATATCGGGTGCTCAAAAACTCCGATATATAGTCTGGCCAGCCAACGAACGCAGTAGCAATGTACATCGAACAAAAGTATAACAACACTAAGAATCAGTGAAAAAAGCAGCAATGATCATCAAATTTTATGTTTTTAATTTTAGGTGGTATTTCCGTCCCTTTCATTAGGTGACATTTACGATGTGTAAAAAGGAGACGGATATATTTCGTCTGATCTGTCATCAACTGCAACAGATAATCTGGTTGAGGCAATTGACATATGGCTTAAAAATGAATTTAAATTTAATTGGGAACGTTGCAGGAGTTCTATCTTACTCGCAGTTAAGATGAGAGAGTGAAATGCACTAGAAACAAATTCAATGTGAATTGAAATGTTCGTCATGAAATACCATTGAAATACGGTGTCTCATCACAAAGGGTTGCCACATGTACGTATTTTGAATTTGCCGCGCGTTTCTACTGACAGAAATGGTTTGCCAGACTACATGGTAAATACCCCGTTACAAATAATAGTAATAATCATCTAATAGATTAACACATTAACTGCCAGACAAAAAATTACGTCCTGCTTCAGAAACCGGGCGTCCATAGCTACGTACAAAACAACCTGCCCAGCGAGTTGTCCGGCATCTGAGCAAAGTTTACGAGCGCCCACGAGGCGCGTTCTTGGCAGTGAATGTGTTAAGCTCATGTTGCATTAAACCTTACCTCACAAGGTGGCAGATCAGACGTATACTACAGCAATAGATGGAATACTTAGGAACACTCGATTATAGTGGGTTGCCATCGCATAGCTTGGAAGAACATCTCTTTTCATTCTCATACCGCTATTTTAACCGAAAACTACCTCATATAAAGGCAGATCGAAACGTTAGCCGAAAGTTTCGATTAAAAAACCGGCCAAGTGCGAGTCGGACTCGCGCACGAAAGGTTCCGTACCATTATATATAAATAAATAAATATTATGGGACAATCCTACACAAATCAACCTAGTCCCACAGTAAGCTCAATAAGGCTTGTGTATAAAAACGGCAAAAAAATCATGTCTGTTGTATGAGAGCCCCCTTAAATATTAATTTTATTCTGTTTTTTAGTATTTGTTGTAGCGGCAACTAAAATATATTATCTGTAAAAATTTCAACTGTCTAACTATCACGGCTCATGAGATACAGCCTGGTGACGGAAGGCCGGACGGACGGACAGCGGAGTCTTAGTAATAGGGTCCTGTTGAACCTTTTGGGTACGAAACCCAAAAACACACTCACAAAATGGCCTATACTCAGGCGCTGATCCAGGATTTCGTTCAGGGGGGGGGGGGCACTTTCCTTCATGTACTTAGGACAATTTTGCCACTGTCAAGTAGCGTAACAAAGTACGGTTAAACGTTAATTGCTCTTAGAGCTTGACGTTGTTCGGTAGAGGCCTTGCTTTTGGTAGGGTGATAGCTGCTCCCTACAAACAACACGTGACGGCCCTGACTAGGACAACCAGTTGTTTAACCCAACCATTCTTTGGTTACACGCGTTTTGAGACTAAGGGCGGGTTGCACCACGCACACTTAACGAACTCATCATGGTTACAGTAGACGTCAAGTCCGTTTTTCCGTTGCACCATGCACTTTAGCAGTCAGAAAGTTACGTTAACCTTAACCAGCCATCGAGCACTGGTTAACTCAAATCTACGTTTAAATATGGCTGACAGTTTGCAAAAATGTCTCGTATTTCAAGGATAAATGCATTATTAGACAAAAAGACAGTGATATTTGATGAAAAATATTAAAATATTGTTTGCAGTAATAAATATATGCGAGTATCTGAACGTAAAAAGGCGTATACGATTGACGTTTGGTTTTATTCACAATTTTTAGATCAGATAACGGTATTAAATAATAAGTACATAAAATTCTTTGTAAAAAGTGCGTTATTTAGTTAAAATCGAGTGCCGAGTGACTTCAGGTTGAAATAGTACAGACTTCTGTTATGTATCACAAACATACCAGAACCTACAGTCATTGTCATGAAAGCCGACAGCCGTAGAATGAGCAGGACCAGAATCATGACAACCATTAAAAAACCACTCTGTTTTTGTCAATGAAGACCAAACCTTTGGAAACAACGGTTGACTTGAATACTGCAAGGTAGAAGACAAAAGGGAACGTAAACCTCCGACGTGGTGGAATGATCAGGTTAGACGTGTGCGCCGCGCCGGCGTGGCGTAGCCGCGCCGTGGGACCCACGCCGCCGCCGCCGCCGCGGATTTCAAAATCCACGCCGTTGGCCAAAATTTCAGAATGACAATTACCGATGAAGGAAAGTCAGTTGAAAATTTAACAACGTATATTGACGAATTAAACCATCTACACATTGAAATAGTTTGGGTTTGGTCAATTCCTTCTCTTTCGGGAGATTAATAAATGAGTATGATTTAACCACTCACCTAAGAAATATGAAGTCGATGGCCTTATTAATAAGATTGGTAACGAAAATAATAAATCTGCCATCAAAATTGTACCACCAACTAAATTATCCTGAGAAAAGAAATGTTTTCGGTGGCAGGATTGATCCTTAATACTGAACAGTATGATTGGACCTACTGCGAGTCAAAAAAGGATATTATTCATCATCACAAGTCGTTCCCTCAGAGCTGAGGATCATGTCCTTCTGTTGAACACCAGGTTCCTCCATAGGCTTATATTATATCCCTCGCTAAGCGCATGGCTTCTTGCAGTTTTAATTGCATGGGTGCAGTAACTTGGGCACACCATCTTGCAGGGGGAGGGCCTCTTAGTCTTGTGCCTTCAACTTTTCCCGTCATGATGATCCTCTCCAGGTTATCCGAGGAGCGTCGAGACAGGTGTCCGAAGTATGTGCTCCTGGCACGTCGTATACTACCAGCGTTTTATGCGTAGCTCCTCTAGTATGGACTGAGTCATACGCGTCGCAGTCCAAGGTATCCGTAAAAGCCCTCGCCAACACCACATATCAAACGCGTCGATACGGCTTTTCAGATCTGCCTTGATAGTCCAAGTTTCAGAATCGTATAGGAAAATTGGAAACGCCAGGGAACGCATAAGTTTAACCTTAGTCTGCCTCTGTATGCCGCGATCTCTCCAGATCCTATCTAACAGAGTCATAGCACCCTTCGCTATTTGAATCCTCCGGATGGTTTCACGTTCACACCTACCATCGCTAGATAGAAGTGAGCCGAGGTAGGTGAAGGCGCTGACGCATTCTAGTCTTTCAGTGCTAGGCTTCGTGGAGGAGACCGTTTCCGGTGTACGAACATTAACTTGGTTTTGGCATGGTTGACGTGAAGTCCTAATTCGATGTTCTCCGCATCTATTCGCCGGAACAAAAGACACATCTCCTCCTCATTGGAAGCCAAGAGCGTTGTGTCGTCAACATAGCGTAGGTTGCTGATCGTTTTGCCGCCAATTGATATGCCACCGTCCCAGTTCTCGGTGACCTTACGTAAGATGCATTCGCCGTAGATATTAAAGAGCTTCAGAGACAATATACAGCCCTGTCTTACTCCTCTTTCCGGCTTGAACTGGTCCGACAAGGTGTTCTCGATGCGCACTCTGGCAGTACTTTCGGTGTACAAGTTCTCAATAAGGTGAGCTAAATGAGCAGGGACACCCATCTCCAGGAGCACGTACAGCATGTTTTTCCATCTAACACAGTCGAATGCTTTGGCGTATTGTATGAAGCATAGGACTAATGGCTTGTTCCACGACATCTCTCGATGATTTGGCGCACGATCAAAATCTGCTCCCGTTGTCCCTCGCCCAGATACAAAGCCAGCTTGCTCTGCAAGTATTTGCCGCTCCAGGAACTTAATCAATCGCGAATTCATGATGTAAAGAAATACTCACCCAGTTCTCCACACTTTGCAGCAAGTCTGGTGTAAGAACTGTGTACCTTCGTCACCTAGATTCTTTAGGAGACTAGCGCATATACCATCAGTACCGACGGCATTAACATTCAGACGTCTGATAGCGTCTTCCACTTCGGAAATAAATATGTTCGGCTCTAGTGGATGCACAGCGTCATTTCGCACTAAAAGATGAATTGAGATGATGAATAGTCTCTCCATCTAGCCAACACTTTTCCCAGGTCTGATAAAGTGTTTCCATTAGTATCCGCAATCTGCCAGCTTCTAGGTTTGTAGTCGCGGGTGAGAAGTTTGACTTTCTGGAACAAGTCTTTAGAATGGGCAGGTGCAGCATGGTTTTCGATTTCGTCACACAAAGCATGGATTGAATTATTCTTATCGTCTGCATTCCCTTTTCACGCAAGTGTGTAGCCTGCAATATACCTTTTTGCTATGTCTGTGCTAAGGCCTTGTTGTTTGAGAGTCCTCTGTCGCTCAATAAGTTCCCCAGGTAGCATCAGAAATCCAGGGTTTCCGTCTTGTTTGGCTCCCAGGAGTGGGGATGACTTCTTTCGGTGTTTCAGACACAACCGCCTTGAAGCCATTCTATTCCAAGCCATCTTCAAAAGGATCCCTTATAATATAACGTCCTTTATCTTGAGAGGCAACCTTCTGGCGAGCTCCCGCAAGACATTTCTTGGTAGCTGGCCTTGGTACACGCTTTAGATGGAGTTGGCTTTAAAAGGATCTTAATTTATCACAATTATGAAAAACATCAACATAAAAGCGATTTCCGAAAAATAGGCAGGACTGAAGTGTACTAGAAAAAAAAACACCCTTAAATAAGCAAAGGGTCTTATCCTTGTTCCTAAAAAGTTTTTGATATTTAACATATTTTTAATGCGAAACGTGAACCTTGCGAGTGTAGCCAAAAGTGACCTTGACGCCGGCGTGGCGCAGCCACGCCGCCAAAAATTCCCGGCGCGCCGCCGCCGCGGATTTTTATGGCGGCGCACACGTCTGGACCAGGTCAAGAAGAAAAACAAGTTTTATGACACGGTAGAACAGCCCACGAACGGGACTTGATGGGAGCAAGTCATACGATTCAAAAGATGCCAGATGATCAGAGAGGTTTCTTTAATGCTTTTAATAAGGGCATGAAGTTATACCACCAAACATCGCCAATGTCCTACAGAAATCGAGCCTCGACACCTAACTAAACAATGTTCAGAACAGTACATGTAAATAAAGTGTGATGCGGAATTTACAATCAAGTAAATAAGAGTGTTATGTGTTGTGGGACAATAAAAAAATAGTTCAACAATGGTTAGGTATCCACAAATTCAAATGTGTATGAAAATTCATTATAGTAATTCATATAATTCTTGTTTTTTATTTGATTTCATTATTTGCCTTAAAACAAGCACAGTAGGCCTCTATTTAATGACAACTTGTGATAATGTCACAAAATGTCCGGTCCCTTGAGTGTTGATAAAGAGCTTACACTGTATTTCAGTTAAATTTGTGAAATAAACACAAAGATTTTACAGATCTATTGAAACATTAAACCCATATAAATAAATAAACTATCTACTGACAACTAATTTGACTTCATGTGTGTCGCTCTTCTATGGCAATTGTTACCTACCATTTGCTGCTCGTCGCTGCAATCAGGATTATGGCCAATCAAGTGTTTACAGATGGTGCCGGCATAGGTTGTAGTCTCAGTCCTACCAATAGTGTCAAATTCTTGTTTTATTTGGAATTTACTGGCATTAATTTTAGCCCTTTAAGCCAAATCTCATTCAACAAAACTAGTGGTAGGTGCCTACTTATGCTGGCACCTCCTGACTTTTGACAGATACCTTCCCCATTAGTATATTTTAAATCGGACATTATTATGAACATGCTTTTTTAAATCCAAATTGTACTCACTGTACAGTTCATGTAGGAAGATACTATTGCCGGTGACTGTACGCAAAATAAGTACATGCATTTCATTTTGTAAGTATAAAAAGTAGATATATTTTCATACTTACATTTCTATAAGGGAAAAAGCTTCCTAAGATGATGTATGTATGCATGCATTTTTGATTAGTCCTAGTCCTATCATCAGTGCTCAAAATCAATTATAAAATATGTGTTATGTTATGATTTTACTATGAATTTATTAGTAATAAATAATAAAGGTCTCTCTTTATCATATATCTTTCCCAACCAGCATAGGTACCTATTTACAAATAAAACATAATAGTAACTAGGTACCTACCTACATGGCTGTTGTATGACTTGTAAACATATATCATTACAAAGAAATAAATGATTATGATTATTAAGATACAAGTGATAAGAAAACATTTTTGGAATCCTAGCCACTCTGTTTTATGGTCACTTTTACCTGAATAATATTTGTAACATGTATCAAGAGTAGAGTATTGTTAATAAAATAACCATTATCAAAGATCTGTGGTTCAGTATATGAAGTTTTTTGTCCGATCAATAAGCTGGCTCACTTTGGCCAAGGGTCCGCTTCACACTATCTAAGAACTGATTGATCTGACTTAAAATACTTCAAGTGTCAAGTTTCATTGATTATTTATGCCAAGTGCTATAAAACTGGTGAATAATATTTGCAGTAGAAATATGTTTGGAGGGGGGAGGATCTTGCTTCCATCTACAAAGGAAACCTATGCCAGTGTTTGAATAATAAATAAAACAAAAATAAGGTAACTAAATAAATATAATTATGTATTTTATTATCAAAATTAAAATACTGATTGATTAGGTTAGTATAATTATACTTTATTTTTACATTGAGATTCTACCAATTTCTTGAAATCACTGCATTTTTACTTTCAAACATCCTGGAGTTAGGCACTGAGTAGCATAACAAGCCTCGATTTCATCTTGTCTTCAATACCAAAGGTAAATTCAAACCTGAAATAAAAAACATTGTGTATCATTATTCATTAGTGTAACATATGTGCTACTCATCATTTGTTAACAAAGATAAATATTATAAATAAATAAATATTATAGGACAATCTTACACAAACCGACCTAGTCCCACAGTAAGCTCAATAAGGCTTGTGTTGTGGGTACTAGAAGACGATATATATAATAGATAGATATTGATAAATACTTAAATACATAGAAAACACCCATAACTCAGGTACAAATATCTGTGATAAAGACACAAATAAATGCCCTTACCAGGATTCGAACCCGGGACCCCCTGCTTCGTAGGCAGTGTCACTACCGACTGGGCTAGGAGGCCGTTAAGATACTTTAGAACACTCATTTAATAAGTAAGTACATGTATAAGTTCAATATTTAGGACGTTGGTTACAGTGCCAGCCATAATCAACCAGGTTGGAGGGATTCAGTACCCTATTTTTACGAATTTTCAAGAGTTAAAACTAGTGATGCCTTTGTTTTGCGATTGGGCTCCTTCTCGCCATTGGTGCTTCCAGCAACGGCTTTACTTGTTTAGGGTTCTGTAAGTAGTAATAAACTAGCAGGATGATTTACTCACTATAATATAATGCACAATACACCAGCCGACTATTCTGGCTTTCGCTTTAAACTCCACTCTCAGCATAAGTTGCATTATCCTTTGAAAAAATTTCCTCGT
This sequence comes from Pammene aurita, assembly GCA_947086415.1. Classification (NCBI taxonomy): domain Eukaryota; kingdom Metazoa; phylum Arthropoda; class Insecta; order Lepidoptera; family Tortricidae; genus Pammene; species Pammene aurita. Next base: position 2,074,325 of record OX352308.1, read on the forward strand.
AAGGCGCAATGGATAGCCCACTTTTTGATTGAGTAATAAACATGTTCAGGAATGGCTAAATGTTTGTATATTCTTGATTTTCAAGCTGCAGAGTGCAAAGTTAAGTTTAGTTCGTGCTCCTTTCTTTAGATTTTTTTCTTCGTGTGACGATTTTGACAAGTTTAGTTTGGCATTTATGGTTGTGTTGCCATATTGAATAAATATTCTACCATAAAAATGTGAGTAGAAATGCGTTTAGACAGTGGCATCCCGCTTAACTCTTACGTTCTGTTATTTTGCACTTGGTGCAACCCATTTATGTTAGCAATCGTTAAGTAGCTCCGATTAGCGTAACATTTAGCTTACTTTTACAGGCGGTTTGGTGCAACCCACCCTAAGGGTGGGTTGCCACCACCACGCATAACTAACGAACTGATCAACGTTAAATATCGTGACGGAGCTGTCATCCCATAAAAAAGCGTCAAACTTTTCATATAACATTTTTTAACGTTGACATTGATGTTAACAGACGGGTTGGTGCAACCGGCCCTTATTCTTTATTAGCTGCACACTTATTCGTTTGATCACCGCACAATAAGCTATTAATATTACAAACTGAACTGCGTAAATAAACAAAAAATAAAAAACAATTACCCAACAACACACACACAGACAGCTACCCAAAGGTTGTCTGGAAGAGATCGCTTTTAAGCGATAAGACCGCCTGTTGTTACCTAGTTTAAATTTTGATTTTCTGTTTGTTTATTTCTACTTTATGGTGCACAATAAATGCCATGTTGAGTCTCAACCGAAAGTCCAAAAAAGGAACTCAAATCGTCATGCTTTTGCCATTTACAATGACACACAGACACTCAGATAACTATATTAAAGCTATTGTAAACGAACACTTGTTACTTCCAACAGATCAAGCAGTTGAAAGCGCACGTACAGACCGCCGAAAATACGGAATCCAACGTCTCGCTCTACCAACAAGACATCGACTTGGAGCTAGAAAAGGTACGCAATACATGTTGATAATATAGGTGAGCTCAACTAGTTCATTATAACACGAATTGATTGGATTCAAAAATTTTATGAGAAACAGTATTACGCCATCATATACATACATAAGAGCGCCCAAAGTGCTGAAAATATCTGAACTACGCCTCAAGGCGTAAGAGTTTAAGTTCTGATATTTCAGGACACGTTGGCCATTCCGAAACATGTGATAACGATGAGAGACTATACATCTACCCAATGTTCCTGCATTGCTGTAAATTTTAGAATCAGGTCTTATTATTCCTTCATTTTAAGATTTATTGAGTACGTAGACGAAACGTGTTTTATTGAGCCCAGTTGGACGTCACACCAAATTACTTTAGTGTTGTGAATAATATATTAAAATGAGTGTTATAACATTCTAACTCATAATGTTTACAAAAGATTAATAAACATACAAAATATATTTGTAACACTTGTATGTCTATATTCTTATTCTTTTTATTGTGAAAATAATCAGTAGAAAATGTAACGCTCATGGTCTTAGAGACTGATTTATTAAAAAATGCAAACGAAAACTGACGATACTCAGTTATTCGGCCAATGTTATTATATAATTTTAAACAAAAAAGCACCGTCTTCAGTTAGCATCCACCTTTCCAACAGCAAATGCTCGAGCTGCTGTAAAAAATACTCAAATCACTATAGGTGTGCCTATAATAGTTGAAGAGTTCCCTCGATTTCTCCAGGATCCCATCATCAGATCCTGACCTGGTTACAATGGGAACTGTGAAGTATACTCTTTCAAACTTAAAAAAAAAATTGCAAATAAAAAAACAAAGATACCGACAAATTGATAACCTCCTCCTTCGAAATCTTGAAGTCGGTTAAAAATACAAAATGTTATACCCATTGGCTGAATGACAAAGTAATGTGTTTCTTTTGTTTGTATTATTTGTGAATCTGTATGGAATATACATCAATGGTTTTTTTCTGTCTAAGACTTATTTTCAATACCATGCATGAAAGGTCAAACCATTTGGTGATTTGAAGATTGGCTCCTAAATTTTGTCTACGTCATCAAAAGGTGGTCATACATTAAGAGGGTATGGCGTTTCATACATTTTCCATTCCAATCTTACTTTACCTAAACAGAAAACTTATCTACAAAAGGATAAGAAATTGCAACAGTGCAACAGTGCTACTTTTGTACTAAAATCACATATATCTGATACAGATACTGTACACAAGGCGTCGTTTTAACCAGAGATGAGCGAAGATGCGTTGCGAGGAATGTGTTTGTTAAGACTGCGTCGACCGTCCAGTGGCGCCCTCATTAGGGGGATTGTGTTTCCTAATAAAGTAATAAATTTCTGTTTAATCCATCATGTTAAGTTGTAGTCCTACTAATTCCGCAACTTATGAATCTTATGATCTATGTGATAGTTTTTAGGGTTCCGTAGTCAACTAGGAACCCTTATAGTTTCGCCATGTCTGCCCGTCCGTCCGTCCGTCCGCGGATAATCTCAGTGACCGTCAGTACTAGAAAGCTGAAATTTGGTACTTATATGTACATCAATCACGCCGACAAAGTGGTAAAATAAAAAGTGGAAAAAAATGTTTTATTAGGGTACCTCCCTATACGTAAAGTGGGGAGTGATTTTTTTTTTCATTTCAACCCTAACGTGTGATATATTGTTGGATAGGTATTTAAAAATGAATAGGGGTTTAGTAAAATCATTTTTTGATAATGTAAATATTTTTGGAAATAATCGCTCCAGAAGTAAAAAAAAATTGCCCCCCCCCCCCCCCTCTAACTTTTGAACCATAAGTTTTAAAAATATGAAAAAAATCTCAAAAGTAGAACTTTATAAAAACTTTCTAGGAAAATTATTTTGAACTTGATAGGTTGAATAGTTTTTGAAAAAAAATTACAAAATAATTTCTGAAATAAGTTTGTACCTGTAATTTCTACAAAATCACAATGAAATGACGTGCTTTCAAATAAAGTCACTTACTGTGACGGACGGAAAACTACGGAACCCTACACTGAGCGTGGCCCGACACGCTCTTGGCCGGTTTTTTATTACTTACTTTTGGTTTCATGACCTAAACTGAAAAAAGTGGCCACCATTTGCCGTTTAGGTAATGAAGCAAAAAATACGCAAAATGAAACTATATGACAAATACCAAAAGTTGCGTAATCAGTAGGACTACAACTTAACACTGAGGGATTATAAGAAATTGGTTATTTTATTAGGAAATACAATCCTCCCCAATGAGGGCGCCACTCGCCGCGCCACGGACGGTCGACTCAGTCTTAATAACCAATCCTAGAGCTGCATTGTGCTAGGATAAACAAATGAAGTGATTCTATTGGTGTTTAACAAACGCATTCCTCGCAGCACATCCTGGCTCATCTTTAGTGGAAACGCAGCCTTAACTCTATGCACACTTTTACTGTCAATTTGTATGTGACATTCTCAGGAAAAATGTACCATGTTTGTTAGTTTAAATAGATTGCTGGGCGGTTAAGGTATTCAAAAAATGTTTGCACTTACCGCCTTGACAATAAAAGCGAGTACAGCCGGGTCTACCGCGTACGTAGAAAATATAAATTTTGTTATTTTCCTCTCTCTCGCACTTGCATATACGAGCGAAAGAAACGCAGATAACGAAATTTCGATCTTCGAAGTCCGCGGTAGACACACATTGGCCGCTCAAATAATAATAATAATAATAAGCCCGTAGGGCAGCTTGTGGCGAGCTGTCGGGGAGTGACGACCCCGCGGACCCGAGTGCTCCAGAGAGTCGGTCAGGGTCTCCGTCTCCGGCGTGTCTTCGTCGGTCGGAGTGGACCCCAAGGGGACCCGCAGGACTCTCGGCTCTGGCTTGCCTTAGTTGGCCGTCCAGAGAGGAGCCGTCAGAGCTATATGCTCGCTGGGTGGAAGTGAAATTTGCATAAGTCGCGAGTTGGTACAGTGGCTGGGCTTCCTACAGTCACTGGCAGAAAGCGGTGTACACCTCTCCACACCCTGAGCCGCTCACACCGATGTTGCTCCTGGTCGTTTTTGCGACGGCAGTTTCAGGGGCCCATCTAGTCGGCGGCGAGTCACCGCCTGCCTCGATAACATGTAATAAAATTGTTATGGCAGGTGTCCGGACCTCTTTACAATAGCCTAATCTTTGACCAGCCTAACTTCAATACCATAGCCCATTACTCTGTCCATTTTATTTACAATAGCCATAATGCCTGCTGGGACCGGTTCACGGGTACCTATTAATGTACCCGTGAATGGGTTCTAGCAGGTGTATAACATAGCAAATTTCTCCAAGGGGCCTCTGCGTGTTGGATCTGTATCCCCACGCAAGCCTACCAAAAGACCGGGATATAAAGGCCCGTGATTCTCAAAGGAGATACAAATAATAATAATAATAATAATAAATACTCTTTATTGCACACCTCATACAGTTACAAGCACAAATTTTACAATTAGATAAATTTAGGTAGAGGTAACAACAGGCGGTCTTATCGCTAATGAGCGATTTCTTCCAGACAACCTTTGGGTAGTGGAGACTAGAGAAAAACAATAAGCAGTATCTCAAATATATCTTTTGCCTGATAACGTTACATATTTTAAAGCATTGTAAATTAAATGTACACATTTCTTACACTTGTTAACGGAGTAAATTGCACAAAATGTAGCATCGAAGCAAAAAAGCAGTGATCTTTCAATGTTTCCCAAACTTCAAAACAACACCTATGATGTACTCGAATTGGTTCCCAAAATTTTGCTTCAGTAAATAATTTTGCTAGCTTGCTTTTTACTAATCTTAGAAATGTGAACTGTGTGCCTTCTCTTGTATATATCTATCTCTTAGATATATATGTATTTTTACATAGAATAATATTTTATCACCTGTACAGTCAAGTGTAAAAATATGGGTGTACTCATGTTACTCAAAAATATGTCCCATAGTATCTTATTCCGTTGTAATAAGTGCGTAGTACCATATTTATGAGACGATTTTTTCGATACGTATTTTTGCACTTGACTGTACACAGAACAAAAGAGATAAGTAAAAATATTAGGTAAAATTGTAAATAAAAAACCCCTTGACACCCTATAATATTTGTATCACAATATTTATTTTGGTTGTCTCTTAGCCTTACTATTAAACACTGTTTGATAGACAAACTGAACTACTAAACAGCATGTTTAATTCTACGATTTGTTTGTTAAGTTTCCGTATAGTTTTGTTTGAACCCGTTTGGTACCTATAACTAAAGAGTACCCACGGACGACGCGAAACTAACTGAACATCAACTATATCTCTCTTATGGCCAACTTACTCGGGAATTACCCTATAGCAGAACATTTTTACATGTACTGTTGTATATTTCTATCCTATCTTTAAAAATATAGACTTGGTACAAACAGCAACACTCTTAACTGTAAATCGGTGGACCTTATTACTAAAGGCATAAGGTCCACCGATGGGCAGTTAACTGTGTGGGCGATGGTACCCACAGCACTCGAAATTTTGGGAACGGATTCTGCATTCAACACTCAACTCTTCGGCCTAAGTTGTAAATACAATATCTAATGTCTTTCTTTGCATGGATTGCATTAACCGTGTGCTACTAAACCGGGCTTTGACGGAACCCTTTGTGGAAAAGGACGCCTTCTTTGAGAAACGACTGGAGGAGGCCAAGCAGGAGGTCATACAGCATATGCAGGAGCAAATACAGGTATGTACGCTGTAGTATTAGGAGATGGTTTATATCACCGTACTTTTCACCAAAGATTAACCTGTCATATGAAATTATTTTGTTCTTTAGCCTTAAATTGTAATTTCACAGTGCTTTAGTGTAATAATAACTGTCATGCTGTGTAATTAAATTGTGTATATAAAACAAAAATGTGGGTGGGTCAAATAGTCGTGGATTCAAGCCTCGGTCGTGCCATGGAGAGCAAATAAAAACGTTTTAGAAAATATGCAAGAAGGTGACTTAAAAATATAGGCATGATCCTAACCCCGAATACTGATACTTGACATGGGGGTCGTTTTCTTTTTTAGCTTCAATGTCTTTCCCTTTCTCCCGATATCGGTCCGGTCTGGAAATTAATAAAAATGTTTTTTACAGGTAACAAGTGTCCAAAATGTGTTTTACCTAATTAATACGAAACTACCCTGACTTAATCATAATATGTTATGTATGAACTTATGGTAAGTTCTAACAAGGCTCATTTCAAATTTCTTATAAGTTTTGGGCCATGTATCGAGTGACCACTCGATGCTCTAATCTTACGAAGTATTATCTTATCGTGTCATCAAATACCATATACAAGATATCTCTATACTCCGCTTAGCGCGTTATTTCTTTGAAACCTAAGCTCCCAAAAAGAAGGGGTGCGGGAGGGGAACCCGCAATGCTAGACAGGGAACGCGCTATTGTTCCGTGGGGCGTAAGAGAGAGTCAGACATTAATGGTTGCCATGGAGACGTACTAAGTTTACTGTCACTTACAATAAATTATGCGGGATCTTGGGTTATTAGTCTATATCACATACAAGAGTATGTACAGCTCACAGGGCATTTTAAGCTTTATGTAGTACTAGTTTTTGCCCGTGGCTTCGCTCGCGTTAAATTCGGGGTAACACGGTTCCCCTTTCCTGATTGCCCCCCGGCATGCTCCATACAAACTTCCACCCCCCATTTTAGGGAAGTGGGGGGTTAGAAAGAGACAAAAAGTAGCCTATGTCACTCTCCATCCCTTCATCTATCTTCACTTAAAAAATCACGTCAATTCGTCGCCCCGTTTTGACGTGAAAGACGGACAAACAAACAAACACACATACTTTCCCATTTATAATATTAGTTAGTATTAGTATGGACGTATACCGTGTGTGGCCCATAACACGAGCAAAAAATTTAATCGTACATTCTACTCCTTAAACTAGACAAGGTTTGTTCAGCGACTTAAAAAAATAACTTGTGGTTTGATTTTTAGTACACTTTAAAGTTTATTCGAATACGCAACGTATTGCGAAATTGATTATGTCTGTAGGGTGACAATACTGACAAGCAATATCAATTGGACGGATTTTAACGTACATTGATAATACTATTTAGTTTGTATGAAAAAGAGACAATCGAATGACTCCATATTTTTTTAAAGTGGTTGAACAAAAGTTTCTTAGTTTGCGGAGTAGAATCTACGTTATAATTTTTTGCTCGGGTTACAAGCCACATACTGTATGATTTCTAGTATGTGGTAACGAGTTGACCACAGCCGTTGGCGTGGATATGGTCAACTACTGATTATGCTTCCGTTTTAAGCATAAACATTAATCCCCCTGACGCAATACACGCAATCGATAACTTCTAAATCCTCCATAAAATCTCTATGAACTATAAACGCGAGTACACCAATAGTCCATATCTAATAAAATAAGGGATCATTTGTTGATGTCATTTAAAAATGCACTTTTTGCCATACTCCTTTAGGTTTAAATTTGTACTAAGTGATGCGCTTTCAGATTGCGAAAGTTTATTTTATTATTAGTACGAAACTTATATCGAAATAGTCTGCTATTGCAGAATTAATCTTATATTCATATGTTTAGAGATCATTTTCCAAACTCAAACAGTAGGGAAGTCGTGTTATTACTGAGTTACAGCTTTCGCAGCACAAATATTAGTGATTTATGTGTTTAAAACGCAAAAGTGGAGATTTTATGTTATTTAGAGGCCAAAAAGGTGTACTTAAACTATTTTGTACCATATTACATTGTAATAAGGTTTGAAATACATAAATATTCTTGACATCAATTTTACAGTAAATCGGTTTATTAGGTTAACAGTGATGACGAGAGTAATATAACACGTTTGTAATAAAATAACGTATTTCATTCATTAACTCAGCAGTGAGTGGTATTTATTTTTAACTCCGACGCAAAAAGAGGGCTGTTATAAGTTTGCCCGCTATGGGTGTCTGTCTGTGTATCTGTCTGTGGCTCCGTAGCGCTAAAACGATTGAACCGATTTCAATGCGGTTTTTTTAATTTGAAAGCAGGTCTTCTAGCGAGTGATCTTATCTTAAGAAATGTTTTATCAAACGCGGTTGAGCCATTTCAGGGCTTTACTAAATTGTTAATGAACAAAAAGTTATGTTAAATATTCTTTTTGGTATATTTTGAAGCCTGGACCAACGCAATGTTTTGTAGGTTGAGATCATGAGATACTTCATTTTAGTAATTTCTTGGAATCCAAGATCCCTTGGCTTGGATCCTTTGGCTGGGGCAGTTAATAATTGTATAAAATCGAATGTCATCTGACTTCGCGGATATCTGTTATATATACTCAAAACACGAGACTTCTTAATTTATCTGCAGGGCAAGGATCAACCATAGATCATTTTATGCATATAAGAACTCAATGTAATAGTAGATTGTGTAACAAGGGAGCAAAATGAAATATTTACGGCGAGGGCGTATATTGATTCCCAAACGAAGCGATGGAGTCTATAATAGAATCCCGAGCGTAGCGAGGGATTCTAAAGTAGACTCCTGAGCGTAGTGAGGGATTCAAGTGTTAACGCCCAAGTTGAAAATAGTTTTGCTCCTATGTGACACATACTGCTTTTCACACCACCTTAGGGGATTTTTTTTTTATTGTTGAATCATATTTATTTTGACTTTATATGTGCTTAGTGTGCTTCTTGATTATAATGAATCTATTAATTTAATAAGAAATTTGATTGTGATGACGGACTGGCTGAAAAAAAAACGAATGTCCTAGAACAGAAAAGTGCCACTTTGTTCCCTCCTAGCAGGGAAGAAAAAGCCCGTATACGACTAGGTGGTGTGAAAAATATATTTGGGAAACTTTCAAATAAAGCTCTAATCATCGCGGGAGCAAAGTGGCTAGTTTCCGCGTACCCCTTCGTTGGCCGCCGGCCAGCGAGGAAAGTGCACCATTAATACACCGGCAAATAGAACAAGGCTTAGTCCTCGTCACACTGCCAAATTGACCGGACTACTCTTCTTCTTAAATCGCTTTTCCATTCAATAAGTATCGTGTTATGGTTTCAATTTGATTGCACCTGCTTTTGGTGTTACAGCGTTTTGGTTTTGAAGAATTAGAGTTTTTATACGTTCATTGAAGACTTTATAAACAATGTGTTACAGTCGAAATTTGAATGCAATTTTTGCTAGTGTAGTGCGTTTTGGTTTTAGAGACGTGTTTTTTTATTGAAATCGGCTATGGAAGAAAGGATTTTAAAATCGAGTGAGTTTCAATATTTGTGCGGGACATTTTGAAGTGATTTTTCGTATAATATAAAAATTAAAATTAGTCTGTGTAGGATTTGGACTATTTAGCGACCTAGTGTTAAAGTTTTTGTGTACTTTCAAACCTTATATTTTTGAACTTGTAGTACCTAAGTGAGTGTTGTAGGTTTAGTGCATTGTAGTGAACAATTATAATGTGGAGTAATGCCTGATCGTAACCATCTCTTCTTCTACAAGCGACGTGTAAGTAGAGTTTGGATTAAAAAAAAATCGCAAGAGTATCGGCCCCTATTTCACTACGGCCACGCTGACATATGTCACATACATTTTTTGTATGGAACAAACACGTCATCCCAGCCGGCCGACCCTCCATACAAAAAAAAAATACTTATTTTTATTTTTTAATAATTAAAATACCATACCAATTATGCCCTTAAACGGATCACTAGCATTTTTGTTACACCTTGTATGTCAGCATCGTTATTGCTGACGTCACCGGCGTCTACTGGCTACGGATACCGCTTACCATTGGGTGGGCTGCATGCTTGTTTGCCACCAGCGTGATAGTTCAAGAAAAACTTAATTTATTGTCACCAAAACTCTACTTTTGTAAACAGGGTTTTGACATATATGTTTCGAAAAACACGACAATTAGGAATATGCATGATTTTTTTGGAAGACGTCATTCGATTCTATTTCCCTGTAGATTCAAATGTCTCTAATAAACCTACTATCTATGATAGCCCTGAAACGTCAAAAATGTGAAAATACGTTAGGCGTCTGCGCCGCGCGTCAAAACGCCCCATACAAAAAGTGTGCGGATTGTGACGTCACCGTTCACAAAGTTGCAGAAAACTGTTTGGAAGGAACAAGTTTTTGTAAGATTTTTGTAATTTTAGGCACGAAAAAATGCGTTTAGCTTTATAGTTGTCATACATTTTTTTTCTTGTTAGGACATAAGTAATCGAACTGAAGTTTCGAAAATACATTTGATGTATAAAAAAAAATGCCTAAAATTGTACGTTTTCAAACCGCAATATCTTTAAAAAACTGTTAAAAATTATTACGGATTTCCACTTATTTATATTAGATTGGGGTTGTTGAACGTGTTTATGCAACAGATTCAATTAAATATTTTTCATGCATGTTCTCTATTGTCACGAAATTCTGACACAAGCCTAATTTTTATGTCGAAAAATAACGACAATTCGTTTAAGGACTATTGTTATTCCGTGACAATTTTCGTGAACTCTTCACCAAACTAGTACCTAGTCATTGACGATATAATTTAAATATGTTGAATTTTATTTTAAAGCATCATTGTGGTGGCAAACAAGCATACCGCCCGCCTGATGGTAAGCGGTTACTGTAGCCTCTGGACGCCTGTGACGTCATTAATTTGGTTTATAAACTTTGTATAGGTACATTATTTTGTTGGACTTGTCAAATGTCAATATTGATACACATACCTCGACATGGTTTCCAAGAGATAAGATATTTTATAATTATAACCTTCCGGTGCGTATTTACAGTGTTTCTATAATAAAAGTATTAGTTAAGTAAATAATAGAGATATACATAAATACATTGGGAAAAATACAATAAAGTGCCGCCGAGATACACCAAATTCAATATATTTTCTCAAAAGAGCCGCGAAGTACCAGCTGTGCATGTAACCTCGCAAGCCGGAAAAATTCGCATTAGATTTTATTTTTTTCAAAAAATAAAAACTGATAGATATCAGGTACATACAGGTATAACTTTGATGATTGTACTTGTTCTTTTAATAATTATTGGTTGGTTTGTTGCATACAAATCAACCAATAATTACTTTTCCTTAGTGAAAAAATTGCAAGTTGCCCTAAGTTTTAGACGCCTCAGGTTCTTCTGTCAATGGACGTTCGATCGCTGCATTACAATGACCTGTTTCGAGGTCGATACTGATAACGAACCCTCTTATCAAACAACTTCAAAAAGGGTTGCTTTGCATTCTGATAACATCGAATTGCGAGTTTTTAAACCAATTATTGTTAAATTTTCCTTGGTAGCTGAGTTTATTTGAGATTTTTTTTACGGAGCTGTCGTCCCATTTTTGTTGATGTTACGAAGATTTGTTGTGCTTGCCCGTTGTCTAATCAAGGGGTCCTGAAAAGCCCTTCAGGATTCCAGGGGTTTTCGAACCACAGCCACAACCACAGTATAAGAATATTGGTTATAAACAAACACCGGTAATTAAGTAATGAAAGCTAAAATGAACCGTAATAAGCAAGTAATGCCAAATCCAAAATAATATAGTCAAGCGGCATTCAAGTTGAGACGAATGTGATGTAACTACATTATTTTCCGTCTATACCGCCATTTGCCATCTTTCTGCACAACTTTAAGAGCCTCGCTTCGCTCGGTTCAAATGAGTTGGTGGTTGACATCCTCAGCTAAATATCCTCGTATGTAAGCTTACCTTCTAATAATACTCGTTACTCACCACTCATCGAATCGAAGTGGCTTGGCGCGCCGCCAGAGCTTGGGGGACATTTTTCGCGCGTCTGACCGCGTTTTTGACACCGCGCTGTCTAGCGCCATGCTTTTTTTTTGAGAGGCGTAGAGATGACGGGTAATATCAGAGATTTCGAGTAGGTTCATTGATTTTCGGGGTTAAATACAGAACGTCATTTCAGTCTTAAATGTCATCGCAATTACAATGTCAAAGCATTGAACTCTTAAAATATTTACAGATAATTACAGTCAGAATGCGCTCGATACTTTTCGGCGATAGGAGTCGTATAAGGATCCGTTTGTGCTACTATTGCGGGCTGACTGATTCTTTGTATTATATTAGCTCAATGTACCGAAGGTGTTCTTCAAATTTGAATCTTAAACTAAAGAATTTATTATTACTTATCTGTGGAGTCTCGTGCACAAACACAGGTCGATCATGGAAAATAAAATAGTAACTTCAAATGAACTTTGGACAATGAACTACTTTTGGCGGCAATACGTTTAAAATTAAACTATAAAATTATGTAAATAGATGTCATATACCAAAGAAAAATTGACCGAGGCCTACTACTACTTCTACTTTAAAAAAAGACAATTATGTTTTTTTTTTAACTTCTGAAAGGGTTACCCGACTTTGATAATACATGTTTAATATTACTCGCTAAAAAAACTGCTTTCAAATAAAAATCGCTTTTAAATTGATTTATCCGAGCTTTTTAACGCTAGGGTGCCACAGATAGACAGACAGACACAAATAGCGGTCAAAGTTAAAACCCCTTTTTTTGCGTCGTATTAATAAAATAATTTGATTTATTTAACGGCCTCCTAGCCCAGTCGGTAGTGACACTGCCTACGAAGCAGGAGGTCCCGGGTTCGAATCCTGGTAAGGGCATTTATTTGTGTGTTTATCACAAATATTTGTACCTGAGTTATGGATGTTTTCTATGTATTTAAGTATTTATCAATATCTATCTATTATATATATCGTCGTCTAGTATCCACAACACAAGCCTTATTGAGCTTACTGTGGGACTGGGTCGGTTTGTGTAAGATTGTTCTATAATATTTATTTATTTATTATTTGTTCTGTACATAGTTCGAAAAATTCTAGAAACCTACGAAAAATAACGAAATACGTATAGTATTTGTTGTCATTGTCAGTCATACATAGGATGCTATTTATATATCCGGAAACCGGGATTACAATCTTCTTAAATAGCATATTTGACCTCCATGGTAAAATTTGAACTTTTTTAAGTACTGGCCGGTATATTTTTTCTTTCTTATTAACGCTCGTGTTTTGTTTTTGACGGGTTTTAAATGTCATCTCGCAGCAAGAATGGAACTCACTCGTGAAAATATTCGTGCTATGATTTATTATGATTTTCGGCGTGGTTTAACGCAACAACAGTGCATAGATCAACTAACTTCAACTTTTGGTGATGAAGCCCCATCTAAAGCTACTGTGTATCACTGGTTTAGTGAGTTCAATCGTGGACGTAGTATGCTTACGGACGAAGTTAAGGCAGGTCGCCCGAAATCGGTCGTTGTACAACAAAATATCGAGGCTGTGCGAAAACTTATAATGGACGACCGACATGTTACGTACTGCGAGATAGAGGCGACTCTGGGTATTTCTATGACCAGCATTAATAGCATATTACATAATTATTTGGCTGTAAAAAAAATTTGTTCGCGTTGGATACCCCACAACTTAACAAAAGAGCAAAAAGATGCTCGCGTCGAATGGTGCAATAAAATGTTAAAAAAATATAACCGTGGTGACTCAAAAGCCGTTTATAACATCTATACAGGTGACGAATCCTGGATCTATGCATACGATCCCGAAACGAAGCAACAATCAACGGTATGGGTGTTTCAAAATGAGCCGAACCCTACGAAAGTTACTCGTGCAAAAAGTACATTGAAACAAATGGTGGCCTGCTTCTTCGGTATTAATGGCCATGTAGCTACAGTGCCACTAGAAAACCGTAGAACGGTTAATTCAGAGTGGTACACGACCATTTGCTTACCGGAAGTATTTGAACAAATTCGTAAAACTAACCAGCGACGAAGAATCATTCTTCATCATGACAATGCCAGCTGTCATACGTCACGCGAAACAACTCTATTTTTGGAGGGTCAAAATGTGGAATTAACGGGTCATCCGCCGTACAGCCCTGACTTGGCACCCAACGATTTTTATTTATTTCCAAATATAAAGAATAAATTACGCGGTCAACAATTTTCGACCGCTGAAGATGCTGTCGACGCATTCAAACAACACGTTATGGAGGTACCTCAGGCGGAGTGGCAGAAGTGCTTTAAAAATTGGTTCACGCGAATGCAAAAGTGCATAGATCATCAAGGGGAATACTTTGAAAAACAATAAAACCATTTTCAGCCGTGTACGTTTGTTTGTTTTTTTGTTTCCGGATATATAAGTAGCAACCCTCGTAAGTATAGTAGTAGTTGTCGATTTACTTTCAATATTGGCGTCACAACCAGCCCTATTGTTACATCTATTTATCACAATAATTTTCCTTAAACCCAGGCAAACACATTAGCAAATGAGTTTGTGTACAACCATATAGTCAGGAACACTATTGTGGCTACCACCAAGTGTCTGATAATGATAAGGGGGGTCAAACAGGCCATGTTTACCGTCAGTGTAATGGTTACTTTTGTGATATCGAGACGTGATTTTATGTGACAGTGAATATAAGTGGTTTTATTTGTTAGACTTATAGTGAATTGATCAATAGTTTTTAATTGGTTGGTGAACTTGTGTTAGTTTGTTGAAATGGCGGATTGGTTATGTGTAAGTTTTTATAGCAAGTAGTTACTAAGGATTCCTTCATCTTAACACAACATAAACATAAATATCCTTTATTGCACACCTAAAATTATAGACACAAAGTATACACAAGTCACAAACAGAAAAGCAGAGGCAAAACAAAGCATCTTTATACGGATAAAAGGGTTATATCTCTTCCAGGGACCGGAACCGGTTACCAATAAAGGGGTAATAGAATGGGTATTTGATAGGGTTGTTTTTAAAAACTATCTATTTGGTAAGCACATCGTTAACTTACCCAAAGGTAACCGCGCTTACCAACATCAAAACCCCGAGTGAAGTAAAAAAAGATAAAAGATTCTTCAATTTAGGCACATTACAATGCACTTATGAACGTCAGAGAAAAAAAAAACTACCACCGGTTCTAACCCGAGAAGTATGTATTATGACAGGCAAGAAACTTGGCGGGACTTATTTTTTCAAAACAGTAATACAGTAATATTATATCTTAAAGATACACAACAATGCGTAGTTATCCCCATCAAGCTATTTTAATCTCTATTGCTAAGACATTCGACAGTGACTACCGGGCTACCTTTTATCATTAGGGTTTCCCAATAATAGGATAACCATATCATTGGGTAATCATTAAATAGAGTTGCCCTATCGAAAAGATTAATCAAATATAGGGGTTTTCCAGTCCTTGAACTTAAACTCTTTAGATGTATCGACGCGAACAAGGTGCTAGTATATTACGAAAATCATACCTAAAAGAGGGTAAATTTGGGGAAAGAATTCACTATGGAAGTGCCAATTCGCGTCGCAGGTATAAGCTATTTAGAGATAAATATTGTGAAGTAATTTGAATCTTACATCGTTATTAATAAGGTATAATATCGCATTCGGATTCAGGTTCAATAAATTGCTGTAATCAAATTTGAACCATACGTCGTTATTAATAAGGTGAATAACGCAGGTGCTGCTTTCGGACCCGGACGCGGAGCTGTCGAGCTGGCCGCTGGAGCTGGTGGCACTGCGGGACAAGATACAGGACGCGAGACCTGACAAAGAGGTTAGTAATACCAATACTAATACATACAGTCACAGGTAACATAACATAAATACTCTTTATCTACACTCATATTGTAAGTTCTCTAAAACGTGTTCGAAAACGGTAGGCAATGGCTAGCATTACCACGACCGATTTTACTATGATAAGCTTTTTATCCGTGGCAGTACCGTAATTTTAACTTTTCATGCTCAATTATTGATGTGCTATGAGTTTTGATACCATAATGTACACCTGCACGCGCCCGCGGCCGGCGACACGCGCCCGCGCGACCGCCGGCACACGAGAGTTGGCCATGGTGGCGGTGCAATGGCGGCCATTCTATGGTTTCGGAATACCGCATTTTGGATAAATAATATGAGTGTAGATAAAGCAGTGTATGCAACTGTACGTAATTAGGCCTTATTACGTAACAGTTACATAATAGTACATTACTTACCTAGGGCTGTAAAAAAAAGAAAGCCCGAAATCGCAGGTATTTGGGACCCGAGCCGCAGGCGAGGGTTGTAAATATGCGATAGAGGGCTTTCTTTTTTACTGCCCGTGGTGAGTACACAATTTTACGTCCCCACCTGGCCATAATGCGAGTTTTACCGTAAGCGTAGCGAGCGGTAAAACTCACATTATGGCCAGGTGTGACGTAAACTACTATTATTGCACACCTCAAATAATAAACACAAAGTATACACAAGTCACAAACAAAAAAAGCAGAGGCAAAACAATTGGCGGTCTTATCGCTAAAGAGCGATCTCTTCCAGACAACCTTTTCCAGGTACGACTATCATCAAGGCGTAAAGTCTTGGATACATGTTTTTGTCACAGTAAATGTATCCATATTTTTAGACGTGACCGTACAGAGTGATTTTTCAACCCTTAGCCATGTGTGAGGTTATTAGGTTGTAGTGTGAGCGCTTCGCCACACTCACACTCTCACATATAAGCACCTAGCACGTAACTTTATCCATTACACGCATATACTACAACCAAGTTGTTTCACTCGAACTTCCCACACTACATGGCGACCCTGCCAGTGCGGCCTTGCGCTGGCAAAGGAAGACGAAAATAAAACTAGAAAACCCAAACCAAACTCAAACACACTACTGAACAACTTTTATTATGAGACCAACTCCGAAATCGCGAAAAAGTTTTTCGCAGATTCATACATTTTGACCGATCAGACGATTGTCGACGTTTTCTATGGGGAGCAATTTAAAAAATATATATAATTATTGTAAAGTAAATAAGTTCATATTCCTAAAACACGTTAAAAATTACTAAGATGAGCATAAAAATACTACTAGTATTCCGCGTCGAACTCGGTACTCGTGATTTCCTTGCAAACTAGATGACCAGTATAACAAGACCCTTAAGATGATTTTATCGCGCCTTCTATCTCCATGACCCCTTGGTCGATCCTGCTCTTTTACGAACTCTCAAATTATATGTATCCCTTTTTTTGACGGAGTGAAATACAACCCCAACAAATTTCATGTAGATCAGAAAAGCGTTACTAAAGTTATCGCGGAACAAACTCTCAAAATCAAAAAGCCATCGAAATGCCGAGACGTCCCACTAGCCAGAAGTTGTTTGTAAGAACTTGCTTCGCTTACGCTCCGCTCATTCGATAACTTCACTAAGTTATTGTGTATGTAGGCGCAAATAGGTACGAATGTGATTGACTTTACAAAGCAGCCATATAGCAAAATAAAGCACTCACCATAGATCAAACACGCTTAAGTTACAATAATGACCCTTATCTTTATTATAATAGATGCTACTAATGGTCACTTAGTTTATCTTTGTTTGTACTATCAATGCAATTATGCCGATCGATTTTGAGCCTTAATTCAACCAGATAAAGTCGACTACAAGTAAGTCATATCTGTTGTTTGTACTGGAGTAAGTTCCCACGAAAAAGCAACATGTGTTCAGACTTGTTTGATGTTCGATTCTTGAGAGATAATGTGGTGTTGAGGTTTGCATTACACACGGAATGTGTTGCCAATTGTGAGATAAATGCAATGAAGTTGGATTTACAACCAACTAGCACATCCATACTAATGCGAAACTCTGTTGACATGTCTATCTGTCTTTTTACCTGTTCAGGCTTAAACCACTAAACTGATTTAAGTAAATCTATTCAAATTTCTATTAAATTCACAACTTATTTCAATAAATTAGGTATGATTCAGAGTAGAAATCACATAAAAATTAAATAAAAAAATTGTATCGTATGGCTACATTTAACTGGATATAAATAGGCATTTCTTCCCTGGGGTAGTAGTAGTGGGAAAGCAGATGATAATGAAAATCCAGTGAGTGCTGC
The DNA here is from genome assembly GCA_947086415.1 of Pammene aurita. Lineage (NCBI taxonomy): Eukaryota > Metazoa > Arthropoda > Insecta > Lepidoptera > Tortricidae > Pammene > Pammene aurita. Next base: position 2,092,288 of record OX352308.1, read on the forward strand.
GAGGTCCAGATGGGACAGTGCAGCTGCCAAGTTTGTTACTCTTTTAGCACCACCCAGGGATCACGTGTAGGGTTGTCTAAGGTGTTTCCTACGGACGCAGAGTAACATTGATCCCCTTTACTTTAATGAAAATGGGCCAAGTATAACTGCTAGGCCACCTGCGATTGCGGTGCTGTAAAAAAATGACATGTGGCCATTTTGCAAGGTTCCAAATCAAATTAAAACTACCGTCGATGCACTCATGCGCCGATAACGCAGCGCGGCGCCGGCGCGTAAATAAATGCTAAGTGGTAAAATTAGCTCGCGTTCACTCACCCGCGACTCGCGACTACCATTGCTGCTATTTGGGCCCTTTCCTCGCTCGTCTTTCAAAGTGGTTTCTTGCTAGGTTGAAGGGTAAAAACAGGCAAAGCAAAACAGCCGTAATTAAATGCTATTGTAAAGACCATACGAACTAAGCATCCGGGCCATAAAACCCGCTGTCAACAAGGGGGCGCAACAACTACACGTGCTTATCGATGGTTTACTACATGCGTTGGAAATTTCTCTTTTTTATCGAAATTTATTTACCTATTTGTAAGTTATAGAGTGGTCATTAGTATTTACTCATTATAGTCATTATTAATACGAAAAAAAAAAAAAAAAAAGCATTAAAAAAAAATTATAGGAAAAGGATTATCGTGTTGATTAGTCAGTTAGTGATTAATAATGGCGCGCTTTATTAAATTTTTATTTTGTCAGTATGTTTTATATTATATATATTTTTCCTATCATGTAATACATATCTAAAAAAAAAAAAAAAAGTAAAAATGTTTTATTGCCCAAAGTTTTTTAAATATACAGTTAACAACATATCAGCGACTCCCACACTAGGCAAAGCCTGTGTCGTGGAAGTCAAAACATAAGATTGATAACCAGAAAAATAAAAACATAGCGGCTTATGAAATCAAAAATGCATGCAGACTTATAACTATTGAAGAACTAAATTAAATTAACATTAATGGGAATGCAATGGGTTATTCTATAACTGAGAGAGTCGTGAATTACGGAACATCGTAAGTTCATGTACTATTTGTGTGTTATATATATGTATAGAGTGTAAGTAGTGTGTAAGAGTAGTGTGAGAAAGTAGTGTGTAAGGACGTGATGTAAATTAAGTATGTGTAAAGTGAGATGTAGGAAAAAGGAGCTCCAGAAGTAAAACAAATAATAATAAGCGTTTTGTTAATAAACTTTAACCAACGTATATCTAGTGTAAAACAAGTTCAGTTCGTAATGGTCTTTACTATGTATAATGAAAGATTCCCACTGAAGGGGTGGAGTCGTTGCGCGTTTGAACCTTGTATAAAGCAGTTAAGTTTGATATTCTAATGGCAGCAGTAATGGTCGCGAGCATGCGCGAGCACGTCGTGTGGCGCGGACCTGTCAATCAAACATCGAACGTGACTCCTTACGTTAAAGGTTGAATTTCCTTTAGTTCTAGTAAAACGTGTGCCGATACAGCCCGTTCGGTGGGAATCGTACAGTCGCCATCAGATATAGAGTGTATAGTATAATTGCCCAAAATTTTTGTTTCCCAATATTTTTTGTTCCATTCGCGTTTTTCCCCACTTTCTTATTTTCCTATGCGATTATGTTACCATTAGGTTTTTTCTTCAGACGCATTATTTTCTACTATTTTTTGTTGCTAGGCGTATTTTTGTCTCCTAGTTTGTATGATGTGACAGAGCCAACCGGTTCTGGCGCTCGCCGGCCGCTACCGCGGCACGCTCGCTTCGCTCGCTCGGCTTCGCGCACTGTTAGTTCGCAGTTCACCTAACACACTCCTCCTCGCTTCGCTCGTCGTCGCACCTATCTTGACTCTGTCAAATAACAATCTTCCGTGATTATAAGTATATTATCATCAATTTATTTTTTTCATGCTGCGGGGTAAATCGGGAAAAATACGCCTAGCAACAAAAAAGAGTAGAAAATAATGCGTCTGAAGAAAAAACCTAATGGTAACATAATCGCATAGGAAAATAAGAAAGTGGGGAAAAACGCGAATGGAACAAAAAATATTGGGAAACAAAAATTTTGGACAATTATACTATACACTCCAGATATATCGGAGCGGCCAAGGTGGTCACAAATATCTGAACAATGCCTTTATTTTCAAGGCGATAAAGTGCATGTTTAGATATTTTTGAGTACCTTGGCCGCTCCTGATATATTTGATGGTGAATCTACATAGTGATGAAATTTTGGCCCGTGGACTTACGGTCGACTATTTAGGCAATTTTCACTATCGACTTTCAATAAAGAAAGAAATTATTGCCAGACACCGGAACGCCTAACCCAAGGTATTAAGTAGATTTAAAAAGCTAGGTTTAATAAGTCATTTTATGCTGATTAAGTTAGTAGGTAAGCCTTCTCCTATTTGCCGATGGTGGTAACTAAATAATTTTAAACAAAAAAAAACCGACTTCACGACTCCACCTTTCCAAAAGGAAATGCTCGAGCTACTGTAAAATATATTTAAATCACTATACATAGTAGTGTGGCTATAAGTAATATGTGCCGAATGCACCTATGACTGGTTCAGGGTTTGCTTGGGATGCAATAAAAATGCAGTGTTTGCAGCTAAATACGTGGAGGCGGCTTGAGGTTGATGACTGGAGAGGCGGGTTTTCTTTAGTATTTTTCCTTTGTCTGCTGCTGCTCGAATTGAACGAATAATGCCGGAATGTTCCTACTTTTATACGGTCCAGCCTCCCCACTCTCGCTCTATCCCCTCCACGGGTCTTTATTTCAACATTTTTCTTTACATTGGTTTTTCTCATATATTCTCTTAAACATAATAATAAAATAACTCTTATTAGATAAATTAACAATTTCTTAGCAGATTCTAATATGTTTTCGGTGCGCCGGTCGCTACAGACTGAGTGCAGGGCCTTTTTTTTTTTTTTTTTTTTTTTTTTTTTTTTTTTTTTTTTTTTTTTTTTTTTTGAGCCTGACTTGGGCTTTATGCTTCTGGAGCGTTAAAGCGGGCGGACTGTTTGGTGGGATGGTTGCCGGGGGAAAATCCAGGACCCTTCCGCGACCTAACGTGACGAGTTTTGCTACGCTGGAATGCTCCTACCGAGCTTGCGCTTCCAGCGAGATCAGTTGAAGCGAGTTCAACCTGATCTGGGTGAGTGGGGGGGGATCGAGCTGATGGGAGTTATGTCGCTGGTTCGCTACTCCTAGCCTAGCTGAGAAGACTCCAGCAAGAAACTCAGCTAGGCCCGACGACTGTCGGGGTGACTCTATCCGGTATGCGGCGGTACCGGGTGGATAAGGGACTGAACGTGTCGATGTGGTCGCGACTGTTCCGAGGTGGGCGACCCCGCCGGCGGGGGCGCCGCAGTGTACATGTGGGGGAGGGCGCACGCACAGCGTTCCATTTCTCATGAATGGCCGCTGTGAGTGCGTCGTCCTGGTCCGTGACGTAGTGTCTAGGCCGCCGAACCGAGCGGCCCCTAATCAGTGACTTCCGTGTTAAGAGTCCGAGTGGGGGAGGGTTGGGAATATAGTTCGCAGCCTTCCTAACTAACGGATTACTACTGTGCGGGGCGTTGTCAAAATAACGCCGGGCAGTCTGCTTAAAGAAACCATAAAGGGAGTCAAGCCCCGCGTCATGGTGCAAACTGAGGGTCGTCTGGTACCACGGGGCACCAGTCGCCCTACGGAGGAAACGATTCTGAACGACCTGAAGCGGCTCGAGACTTGACATACCCACGTGGGTAAAAACCACACTTGAGTATGCCATGATTGGACGAACACAAGTCTTGTAGAGTGTCAGCTTATTTCTAAGTGACATTTTACTAAACTTGTTAATCATCGGCCCTAGCCTTCCTAATACGAACAGCGCTCTGTTGCGTACCCTACGGATGTGGCTTTTGAAAGTCATACGACGGTCGAGAGTGACGCCTAGATATTTGACCTCGTTAACCCACGGAATGGGCTGGTCAAAAAGCCGGACCGGAGCCACCTTCCTGCCTATCGGACCTATGGCAGTAGGGTGGAAGATAATCGCTGCGCTCTTGTCCGGATTGACTTCAATACGCCAAAGACGAAACCATTGACCTAAGCCATTGATTGCCTCTTGGAGGTATTTCCGAACAAGAATGTAGCGATTGTGCGTCGTAAAGAGCGCGGTGTCGTCCGCGAACAACCCTAGTTCGACACGCGGGTGCCTAGGAATATCGTTCGTGAACAACGAATAGAGTGTAGGCGAGAGAACGGAGCCTTGCGGGACTCCTGCCCTAATAGGATGTGGAGGTGAAAGCGTTCCCTCCAGTCGGTAGCAAAAGCTTCTGTCCGTAAGGAAATCTCGTATTATGAGTACGAGTCTGTCCGGCATACCGATTTGATATAACTTGTATATCAACCCGTTATGCCAGACCTTGTCGAAGGCTTTCGCCACGTCAAGAAAGATCGCTCCCGTCTTCAACCCTGTTCGACGCGAGAAGCCGTCCAGCACGTGCTCCGTGATGCGGTGCACCTGTTGGACGCACGAGTGCCCGGCACGAAAGCCGAACTGCTCGTCCGTGATAATTGAATTAGTGCAGGGCCTTTGGAACGCGGCGTATTTATGTACCTCGTCCCCCAACCAGTTTGATATACTCCCGCGTTCCCCCCCGCGCTCGCCCGTCATTCTCGTTGCCCCGGCGCGCGGTACGGATGTCCTAGTGCTCTCTATTTTCAGTGTCACTAGGTCATTCGTTATAGTATGAGTAAAAGACGATAAATAATATATTTTATTAAAGCTAAACTTGAGAATATAGGTAACAATCAGACTTATTTATTATTTCTTACAACCTAGGCAATTAAAAGAGATCAAATGGTAATGTTTATTAACTTATAACAGTTATAACTAAATAGGAACATAAATGGTTAATTTGTACATATATTTAATTTCGTCGTGCACATCTCTCCCGCCGTGCATCACTCTCCGGAGTGTTGCATATCCTTGGAGTGCACGTCGACAGCGTCGGAGGGCTTCGTGGGCAGGATCACCAGCTTCTTCGTAGCTCGGCGTAGAACTTTGTCTTTTGTCTGCACGTCGACCACCCGCGTGACTCCGTCGGGCCCCGGGAACGTTGCGATGACCCGGCCCAGCGGCCAAGTGTTGCGAGGCATGTTGCCGTCGGCGATCAGCACGATGTCTCCTGTTCCTATGGGTCGGCCGCGTCCGTAAGGCTCCCGCCGGTTTTGAAGTGATGGCAGGTACTCCCGTACCCATCTCGTCCAGAACTGATCGGCGAGGCGTTGACTGGTGCGCCAGGTGGCGCGGCCGATTAGATTCGCGTCGTTGAAGGCGCCCGGCAGCGGCGTCCGCGCGGAGCTCCCTAGCAGGAAGTGGTTCGGCGTCAGGGACTCGGGCTCTTCGGGGTCCACGGAGACGTGAGTGAGCGGCCGATTGTTGACCGTGAATTCCGCTTCCGCGAGCAGCGTCGATAGAACTTCTTCGCTGGGCCGATGGTCCGTGAGTACAGCGTAGAGGGCCTCCTTAGTCGATCGCACCATTCGCTCCCACCCCCCTCCCATGAAGGGGGCGCCAGGAGGTATGTACCGCCAGTGTATGTGATGACGCGACGCTTCTTCTTCTGTGGCCTCTGCTGCGGCGCGTCGTAGCTCCTTGTCCGCGGCATGGAAGTTTGTCCCGTTGTCCGACCATATCTCTGTGGGGCAGCCTCGGCGCGCGATGAATCGTCGTAGCGCCATGACCGCAGAGTCCCCGCTCAGGCTCGGCACGACCTCCAAGTGTATAGCGCGTACAGTGAGACACGTAAATAGCGCTACGTATCTCTTCTGTGTGCCGCGCCCGACTGTCACTGTCAGCGGGCCGAAGTAATCTAGGCCGGTGTACTTGAAGGGGCGCTCGTGGTGGGCTAGGCGACTATGTGGATGGTTGCCGGTGGGTGGTACAGTCGGCCGCGCTTTTCTTCGTTGGCAGGGTAAACAGCGATATATGACGCCCCGGACGGCTGTGCGCAGGCGCGATATGCAATATTGCTGTTTGCATTCGTTGACTACGGCGTCCACTCCGCTATGATGTAATTTGCGATGCACATAGTCGATGTATAACTTCGCCACTGGATGGTTGCCGTCGAGTACCGCAGGTTTCTTCACTCGTTCTGTTATACCGGCCGCTGCGTCTATACGTGTCTTCACTGTGATAACGCCGTCGATAAGCTCGACCGCTAGCTTACGCAGTCGGCTATGTGGAGCCGGAGGGCGGCCCCGCCCTAGGTCCGCCTCTTCTTCGGCGAAGGCGTCGCGTTGACTTTCGCGTACCAGTATGTCTTCTGCCCTTAACAGATGAGTCGCGGTGAGGGCGATGTATTTTCTTTCTTTACTGAAGAGCCGCCTAAGTGTGTTATCGTAGTTGTCAGGCATCTTGTTAGTTTCATTTTTCCATAACAGCAAAACTTCATAGTTGCCCTCGGGAGTACGCCTCGTTGACTGGGCTAACTGCGCCGTTGCTTGTTGCTCGGGGTCGTTTTGCGGACGCTTCGGCTCGATGAGCAGGTTCTCGATCGCGAAGTATTCATTCAGCTGCTTGTCGATGTCGTCTTCGCGCTTGACGGCCGTATGGTTCGATGCTTCGATGCGGCGCCCGATGACTCGCGAGTTAGTGCCGTGTAGTACCCAGCCGAGCGGTGTGAGTGACGCTACCGGCTGGCCCCTTTTGCCTTGACGGGTTTCGCTTGCGATGAGCAGATGCCAGTTGTCTTGACCGATGAGAATGCGTGGTTCTTCAGAGTCATACTTGAGGTACTCTTGTATGTCAAGTAGATGCTCGCATGCTTCTATGTCGTAATCGGTGATTGCTTGAGGTGACAGCTGGAGGCTGGGCACCGTGCACGCGCGTATCTTCACTTCATCGTTGCGACCCCGCAGGCGTAGCGTGACATAGCGTGACTTCGATGCGTCTACCTTCTGATTTGCGATGGCTTCGAGATATAGCGGCTCGGCGGGTCCATCCAGTCCAGCTTCTTGAGCGATTTCTTCATCGATGAGAGTCACCGTTGACCCGTCATCTAGCAGGGCCCTTGTAGAAATGACTCCCGCCGGTCCACGGACTTCTACTGGTATAATCTTGAGATAGGCGCGCAGGCTCCGGCGTGACGATATGTTCGTGACGACTTCGACCGCAGGCTCCTTCGGCTTCGTGTTGTGGAGTAGGCGGTGATGGTAGTACTCGCAGCCGTCTTGCTCGCACTTCACCCTCTTGCATAAGTGCGTCTTGTTTCTATAGCGTAGACATCGGAAGCATAGCCGTTTGTCTTTGGCCATCTTCCAACGATCATCGATGGCTTCGGCGGCGAATTTCTTGCATTTTTCTATTCGATGATCTTCGGCGTCGCAACAGGGGCACTTCGGTGCTGGCTTTTCGGTAGTCGCGAACGTCTTTTGTACTCTTCTAGCTTGCTGTGGCTGTCCCGTGGCTTCGAAGCGTTCCGGCGGAGCATACGGCGCGCAATGGCTGGCCTCGCGCTGAAGAAATGTTGCAATCTTCGTTAGTTTGGGCTCGTCGGACGGGTGCGAGGCGGCGTAGTCGTACCATCGGTACCGTTGCACGGGCGTAAGTTTGTCTATGACAGCCTTCATTGTCTCAGGGCTGTATAGATACTGGATGCGATTGAGGGCTCGAAGTGTGGCTATGGTGTTGGCCACGCGACTGGCGAAGGTGCAGATGTCACGAGGTCCGTCCGATAGCCGCGGCAGTGCTCGTAGGCGTTCGAGTTCACTCAGGGCGATAGAGTCCGGCCGTCCAAATCTTGATTCCAGAGTCTTCATTATCTCTTCGGAGCGGCCGTGGTAGATAAGCAGACTTTCAACTGCTTCCTTGGCTTTCCCTGCCAGGGATCTTCTTAATCTCGTTACATTTTCCGACTCGGTGTAGGTTGTCCTCGTCTCTTCATAGGCAGCTTTGAAGGACAGCCAGTTCTGATGCGAACCGTTGAATGTCGGCAACTCGGCGTTGTAACGGGATGTGTGGCCGGCACGCGCAGCGATGGCTATGGCGGATGCCAACTCTGTCAAGTTGACTTGATTCGCTGCGACGATGGCCTCTTCTTTGTGTGCAACTTCATTATTGTATTCACGGGTTAGCCCATGCGCACTTGCGTCTTCATATTGCGCGTAGGGCTGTGCAGGCTTGAATATAGGAGCGGCGGCAGAGAGCGGTGCACTCCTGTACCCGGCGTGCGCGGCAGTGGCAGCGGCGGGGCGGGGGGCGTCGGGCTGGCGGCGCGCGGCAGTGGCGTCGGGCTCGGCGTCTTCTGTGGCGATGTGCGGCGTGTCTCGAAGAACCGGGGCTGGCTGCGGCGGTTCGTGCTCCTCTTCATTGCGCGGTACCTCGGTGAGTGCCAGTACGTGGCGCTGGCTGGTTTCGAGCCACTCGTCAATCCGCCTGTCTGATTGTGCGGATACGATGGTGGCGTCTTCTTCCTCGTCGCTAGCTTCAGCTTCTAGGGTAGCGACGCGTGCTTGCGCAAGTTCTAATTTTATGCGCAGCACCTCTTCTCGGGCTCGTGCGGTGAGTAGCGCACGACGGCTGGACGTTGTCTTCGACTTGGATGGCGGCGGCGCACCAGGGCGAGAATCTTGTGAGGACGGCGCGGCGGTGGCTGTAGTCTTAGCTGTGGTCGCGGTGTCCCCCCCCTGCGGGCCGTCGGTTGTCAACGTCCGTGGTATTGTTGATTCATTCGATGGTTCTGTAGCTTCGCTTCGTTGTTGCGTAGAATCTTCCCGGTCGGTCGACTCGACGTTGAATATGAGATCGACCAGTGAACGCCCGTGACCCTGCGATCTGGTTACTGGCATCTTGATACTTTTTTTTTTTTTTTTTTTTTTTTTTATACTACGACGGTGGCAAACAAGCATACGGCCCGCCTGATGGTAAGCAGCTACCGTAACCTATGGACGCCTGCAACTCCAAAGGAGTCACATGCGCGTTGCCGACCCTTTACAAAAAGGAGGATTCACTGTGTTGACGACTAAAGGAACAAGAAGGTCCCTCATCGTCAACACACTGGGTCCTCTTTGAGCTCTTTGGCAACCTTACTCACCAGCAGGAACACAACACTATGAGTAGGGTCTAGTGCTATTTGGCTGTGGTTTTCTGTAAGGTGGAGGTACTTCCCCAGTCGGGCTCTGCTCCAGATTTAAGCGATGACATTCGCTGAACGTGCCCTACCACACTTAGCGAGATGCCATTCGCAGTGCCCATACCTCTCTTTTTGGCGTAGTTTAAGGACATACCCAGGTCCGGACGTAGTTTAAGGACATACCCCGGGTCCTAAAACTACTTCTTGAATGCAACGAAATCTTTAATTGCAGCAGACGTGTTGAATCCGGTTCGAAGGACCATAATGTGCCGAATGCACCTATGACTGGTTCAGGGTTTGCTTGGGATGCAATAAAAATGCAGTGTTTGCAGCTAAATACGTGGAGGCGGCTTGAGGTTGATGACTGGAGAGGCGGGTTTTCTTTAGTATTTTTCCTTTGTCTGCTGCTGCTCGAATTGAACGAATAATGCCGGAATGTTCCTACTTTTATACGGTCCAGCCTCCCCACTCTCGCTCTATCCCCTCCACGGGTCTTTATTTCAACATTTTTCTTTACATTGGTTTTTCTCATATATTCTCTTAAACATAATAATAAAATAACTCTTATTAGATAAATTAACAATTTCTTAGCAGATTCTAATATGTTTTCGGTGCGCCGGTCGCTACAGACTGAGTGCAGGGCCTTTGGAACGCGGCGTATTTATGTACCTCGTCCCCCAACCAGTTTGATATACTCCCGCGTTCCCCCCCGCGCTCGCCCGTCATTCTCGTTGCGCCGGCGCGCGGTACGGATGTCCTAGTGCTCTCTATTTTCAGTGTCACTAGGTCATTCGTTATAGTATGAGTAAAAGACGATAAATAATATATTTTATTAAAGCTAAACTTGAGAATATAGGTAACAATCAGACTTATTTATTATTTCTTACAACCTAGGCAATTAAAAGAGATCAAATGGTAATGTTTATTAACTTATAACAGTTATAACTAAATAGGAACATAAATGGTTAATTTGTACATATATTTAATTTCGTCGTGCACATAATATATATTTTTTATACCACTACGGTGGCAAACAAGCATAAGGCCCCACTGATGGTAAGCAGCTACCGTAACCTATAGACGCATGCAACTCCAAAGGAGTCACATGCGCGTTGCCGACCCTTTACAAAAAGGAGGATTCACTGTGTTGTGGCTAAACGAACAAGGTCCCTCATCGTCAACACACTGGGTCCTCTTTGAGCTCTTTGGCAACCTTACTCACCAGCAGGAACACAACACTATGAGTAGGGTCTAGTGATATTTGGCTGTGGTTTTCTGTGAGGTGGAGGTACTTCCCCAGTCGGGCTCTGCTCCAGATTTGAGCGAGATGACATTCGCTGAACGTAAAAACCGACTTCAATGGGGGTAGCCGGTGAAGGATTATTGTAGATGGTGCACTTAGATTCCGTACAATGAAATAACTTGCTTAACAAACGCAGCGGAGAGGACAAATCGCCAAACGTGAACTATGCGTCGTTGAAGAGTTCCATTCTGATTATCATCAGCAGTTCCACTTCATCAAATGTAACTCTTTTGAATGAAAATGCTTGATTTGTTGATAAAAATACAAATGTCACTTTATGTATGCCTTTAAGATTTGAGGAATTCCCTCGATTCCTCGTGGAACTCATTATCAGAACTTGAGCTTGACGAAAATTGGTCCGGACAATCTAACTTGCTTAACAAACATAGCAAAGAGGACGAATCGCCAAACATGAACTATGCGTCGTTGAAGAGTTCCGTTCTGTTCATCATCAGCAGTTCCACTTCATCAAATGTCACTCTTTTGAATGAAAATGCTTGATTTGTTGATAAAAATACAAAAATCACTATGTGTAAGCCCTTAAGATTTGAGGAGTTCCCTCGATTCTTCATGGATCCCATCATCAGAACTTAAGCTTGACGAAAATTTGTCCTGACAATTAAACTTGCTAAACAAACACAGCGAAGAGGACAAATCGCCAAACGTGAACTATGCGTCGTTGAAGAGTTCCGTTCTGATCATCATCAGCAGTTCTACTTCAATAAATGTCACTGTTTTGAATGAAAATGATGGATTTGTTGATAAAAATATAAAAATCACTATATGTATGCCTTTAAGATTTGAGGAGTTCCCTCGATTCCTCATGGATCCCATCATCAGAACTGCGTTCTGACAAAAACGGGACCAATCTGTATATATATACTTACAATCAAAAAAGAATTTTCAAAATCGGTTCAGACATAACGGAGTTATGGAGTAACAAAAAAAAAATAACATACACGCCGAATTGAGAACCTCCTCTTTTGAAATCTTGAAGTCGGTTAATAATGAAGGCCAGATGTTAATCCCGAATCCGTACGAATGTATACGTTAGGTGGAGATTAGAATAGTTCTGATTAACGTCACGCCATGGTAAAATGTCTCACAGACAGAGCATTCGTGTATTTATAGATCTTGTTTATCGTTTTCCGTATCGTTGTCTCTAGGCCTGCAATCGAAAATCTGTTTTCAACCGACTTCAAGATTTCGAAGGAGGAGGTTATCAATTCGTCGGGATCTTTGTTTTTGTTATTTTTATTTTTTTATGTATGTTCACCGATTTGGAAGATTCTTTTTTTGTTTGAAAGAGTATACTTCACAGTTGGTCCCATTGTAACCAGGTCAGGATCTGATGATGGGATCCTGGAGAAATCGAGGGAACTCTTCAACTATTATAGGCACACCTATAGTGATTTGAGTATTTTTAGAGCAGCTCGAGCATTTGCTTTTGGAAAGTTGGAGGCTCAGCTAAGTCGGTTCTTTATTGTTTAAAATCATATTTTTATGTTACGAGACGATCTTTTAATTGTAAATTTTATATCATAAATATTCCAAATGTAAATGGGTCATACAAAAAAGTCAAAGAATTAATTCACATGTTTTTGAAAATTACGAAACTGTTACGTAAGGCGCGTGGCTACGTGAAATTACGTAAAATGGTTACTTTTAACGGCCTAAGGCTCGAAAAGTATTCTACCAAAAATTCTGAAATGTATATATATTTTCTCAAACATGCTCGGAAATGTTCCTGTTACGTTAGTAATTAGAGACCAGTAGGGACTCTATTCCAAGGCAGGTTCAGCGCGACGTACGTAAAGGATTTTCATACAACATTAAATCACTCAGCCAGTAACTGAAGCACTAAACAAGTAATTTTATTTCCTTACATGTTTGAGAAAAGCACTATACATGCTTCGACCGTAATCAGCTTACCTGGCTTCGTATTGTAGCCGTCCTCGTCTTCGACTCGGACGGCTACTAAATACTCAGCCAGGAAAGCTTACGTACTGGTCTCTGCAGTAATGTACTATAAAAATTGATTTGTTATTATTGTATTTATCGTTTAGGTGTTTAGGACACTCTAAGAGTCTTTTTATCGGAACGGTCATGGTCAAGGTTGCCAAGTGTGTAAATCTCATCCCATCTATCAGGGTGTTAGAGTGTATTTTCAAATTAAAAATATATTGATCACTTTAGTATGGCATGGTTAGATGTTTTTGACCATCTTAGCCGCTCGGATATATCTCATGGTCCACGTAATAGCCCCACACGAATATCTTATCACACCGCGCCCGCGCCCGGTGCATCGTTTCTAGAATGCGGCACGGAAAACGCATAAAATGCGTTATGCGCCGACACGCATAATGAACGTTTATAAACACAAGAAATATCAGTTTACAGGAAATTATATTTTAGCTTTCTAAAACTCAACTTTATCTCTAGTGCAGCAAGGTTGAAATTTGATTGAATCCATTCGAAATTTAGAGATATTTCGCTGTTTCATACAGTAAAACCGTTAATCAGATGAGTTTGGATAAAAGTTACGGTCGTTGACTTTTACCGCCATTTTTTTTAAATACCACATTGGTGGTTAACAAGCCCACGGCCCACCGTATTGTTAGCGATCACCATATGTTACACTGTATCTATTTTAAATACCTACGCGTCTTTTAAAACATTTCTTGTAAATTTGAAAAAGAAAACGTAAATTAACGTTTACTGGCACTTCAATATACAGACGCCATCAGATATATCAATTCCTGGGAGTAGGTTGACGAGCGGACCCCAGGCTCAATAGAGCTCAAAGTTGGGAGAAACGGTAGGAGGAGGATCAGATATATATGAGTAGCCAAATTTCTCATAAATATCCGAAAACATCCCCATTATCAAGGCGTTAGGGTGCACGATATTTTTGTGCATTTTGGCCTTTCCGATATATATGATAGAAAGGAAAAACTTGTGTTTTTAAATATTTTTTATCTGTTGTAATTTGAGTCTATCTGATTCTAAATACCTCATTCATTAAACCATTAAAAAACTATGTTCTCAATGCGGTATACCAATATAGCCAGTTAAGTGTTCTTTTTAGGGTTCCGTAGTCAACTAGGAACCCTTATAGTTTCGCCATGTCTGCCCGTCCGTCCGTCCGTCCGTCCGTCCGCGGATAATCTCAGTGACCGTTAGCACTAGAAAGCTGAAATTTGGTACTAATATGTATATCAATCACGCCGACAAAGTGGTAAAATAAAAAGTGGAAATTTTTTTTTTATTAGGGTACCTCCCCTATACGTAAAGTGGGGAGTGATTTTTTTTTTCATTTCAACCCTAACGTGTGATATATTGTTGGATAGGTATTTATAAATGAATAAGGGTTTACTGAAATCATTTTTCGATAATGTAAATATTTTCGGAAATAATCGCTCCAGAAGTAAAAAAATATGCGTCCCCCCCCCTCTAACTTTTGAACCATAAGTTTTAAAAATATGAAAAAAATCTCAAAAGTAGAACTTTATAAAAACTTTCTAGGAAAATTATTTTTAACTTGATAGGATGAATAGTTTTTGAAAAAAAATTACAAAATAATTTCTGAACTAAGTTTGTAATTTAACCGTATAAGCAGGTGTGTATTGTACCTGTAATTTCTACAAAATTACAATGAAATGACGTGCTTTCAAATAAAGTAAAAACGGTGAAAATCGGTTCACGCAATAAAGAATTATTCCATAAGAATCATCTTCCATACTTTAAGCTCGCGCGCAATAGTTTACTTAATTTGCCGATAGATGTCGCTGTACGTGGAACTCTCGTATCATATCCTACATGGCGGTGTTATTAACTCTTAAGTGGGGACACTTACCGTGACGGACGGAAAACTACGGAACCCTACACTGAGCGTGGCCCGACACGCTCTTGTTTTTTCTATTATGAAACTATAACAAACTTTTAATTTCATAATACTTAATTCAAATCGTAACGCGGAAGGACTGTTTTTTTTATCATACACTTTACTTTGACCTAATAAAATACTTAAAATAATTTGCGCTGACCGAATTATCTAAAATACTCCAAATAAATAACGACTTTACTGCCCCAACTTTAAGACTCTAATTGAAATAACAACTCTTATAAAAATGGTGTACTCAAATCGAAAGTACACTGACATATGTTACATTTGAGTTAATTGAATTAAAACGTGCATTTGAGTGGTACTCGATTCAATTATGTGAGCATGGGCTCTAATGCGTTACGAAATGAGGTGCAGTACATTTTACAAGCTTTTGGGATACTTGAGAGAGAGCAGAGCTTTCCATTTCGGACTGCCATGGAAGTTTAAAGAGAAAAAACCGGCCAAGTGCGTGTTGGACCACGCATAATGGAGGGTTCCATACCTTCAATGGAATAAAAACCAAACTAATAACAAAAGGCCGTATCTGATGCCTATGGAAGAAGTTTTTTTGGAGATAACTCAAAAATGGCTGAGCCGATAATGTTCAAAACAATTTTAGTACAAAAGTATATAATAACGCGCATCTTACCAAATTTTTGCATATTTTTTGGATTTACAGTTCAAAAGTTACAGGGCCGGACGCAATTTTTTTGACTTTCGATTATTTCTGAAAATATTCTCTTAACCACAAAATGTTCAAAGAAACCTCAATTATTTTTAAAGACTTATCGATTAATGTGCAACATGTTGATATTTGGAAAAAAAAAATTTGTTACATGTATGGAGCGCCCCCACCTAAAAAAAAATTTTCTGCAATTTAACTACATAATTAAGTAGCGGCATACAAAGTACACCTTATGTGTAAATTTTATTAAGATACGTCTTATAGTTTCCGAGTAAAATGGCTGTGACATACGGACGGAGAGACGGACATGACGAAACTATAAGGGTTCTATTAAATTTAAACTTTCGTGAGACATACTATCACTATAAAATATAACGGTTACACTCACGTCACTTTAGTCAAAATAGTCTTCAAGCACTCTTGTGCTAAATAGTGCTTGAAGATGGAGACCTAAGCTCTCCGAAACATGTCGCACGAAGTGACTAAAGTGACGTGAGTGTAACCGTTATATTCTATATAAGGGTTCTGTTTTTGCCAATTTGGCTACGGAACCCTATAGAGGACATTTGCAGAGCCTGTATAGTTCTATATCATCATCTTTGCGGTTTTTTTTAAAACGTACGTAACCTAGGTGAAATCTAGATGCGGTTTTACGTAGTTTGCTTCAAACTCGATCACTATCCGGAGGCGTTTCTTATGTAAACTACTGCAAACTGCTAAAACCAGTAAAAAATGCCTAAAGTAGTCCTTCTAAAAACCTTCTTTTTTTTTAAAGAAAGGAAATGCGTTAACAAGAAAACCGATTACCTTAATCACTCTCGTCAACCAATCAAATGTGACGAAAACCTTTTTGGACTTGCGATTTAGGTGTAACTAGATCCCTGCTTTTTAGTTTGGATTTAGAACAACCTTTTTTTTTATACCACGACGGTGGCAAACAAGCATACGGCCCACCTGATGGTAAGCAGTTACCGTAGCCTATGGACGCCTGCAACCCCAGAGGATTCACATGCGCGTTGCCTACCCTTTAAGAATCTATACACTCCTTTTTTGAAGAACCTCATACTGTAGCCCACTGGGAAAACCTCGGCAGGGAGTTCATTCCACAGTCGCAGCGTTCGTGGGAGGAAATTCCTCTTAAACCGTACAGTGCGCGACCTATTAGGCTCCAGGGTGTGAGGATGAACACCCTGCCGGCGGCGAGCGGTGCGGTGATAAAAAGCTGCCGTGGGCGTCATATCAAACAGTTCTTCAGAGCACAACCCATTGTACAAGCGATAGAACACACACAAGGAGGCAAAGTCCCTCCTAAGACTCAAAGGTTCAATATCGCTCGTGAGTTTGGGATCGTCGACGATCCGCACAGCGCACCTTTGCACCGAGTCAAAGGGCCCAAGCTGGTATCCAGGTGCTCCCGCCCAAAGGTGACAGCAACCTTTTGCATTTATGTTATTATGTTATTTCCTATCTATGCCATATTTAACTGCCTTCTTGAGGATAAACTTTAATGAACGAACTATGGATTCTACTAAAATATAACGCCATAAACTATTTTACTATTCATTCCGAAGATGAATGATTCTTAAATAAACATAATCACGTTATAAATAACGATTGTTTGTTTTATATGACCCGATATGTTATTATAATTTATCCGTAAATATCTCATATGCAACTGGCACATTTAATTGGTAAAAGTACGAGTAGGTATACACAATACAATGTTATGTAGATAACACAGTTATTATATGTTAAATTTCCGACCTGTTTTTATGTACCAGTCGCACTTTTTAGATTTTCCTTAACAAGTAATAAAATAATACAGTCTTTATATCTCGACAGCTATATGTATTAAATAAATAGACATCATTGTTCAAGACATCGCACTGAACGTCTACACTGTACATTCATAGTTGTTTATGTAAGTGTTACGTTTTAAGGCCTAATTACGTACAGTTGCATACACTGCTTTATCTACACATACATCCTAAATGACGTGTGCGAAAACCATTAAAATGACCGCCATTGCACCGCCATGGCCAACTGGATTATCATTACGTACCAAAATCGATGTTCCAAATTTGAAACTCATAACTTAACAATATTTGAGCATGTAATGTTAAAATTACGTTACCTACTGCTACAGATAAAAAAAATTATCAAAATAAAATCGGTTGTTGTAATGTTGGCCATTGCCTACCGTTTTTGAACACATTTTAGAGGACTTAATTCATAAAATGCAAATGGTTTATGATCTAAGGAATGATGCTGCTCGGTAAGTAAAAGTTGCCTGTGTTGGGAGACACCGCTCTTCCTTAGGTTATTAAGGTAGGTATCTAGAAATAAGCATGGTATAGCAAACTAACGAGAGGGGTTTTGTTGCTCTCATTATTATATCATATCTGACGTGGCTAAGTCTCCGTCTATATTAACCACGACACTTCTCTTTCTAGGCAGACTCTAGTAAGACTAATATGTACTAATAAAATAATCAATTCGTCAATGCTTTATAATGCTCAACCAAAGTTTATGCCTCACGTTCAAAGTTATATTTACAAGTTATTATAGACACTGTTACAGAAATGAGTACTAGGTAGTTAGTAGTTAAGTTACTCGTACTTATTTAAATGATACTAAGTTAAGCTAAATTAAACAATAGTACATTACTATTACACTTTGTACTGCATTGACATGAAAGGAAGTACTAATCATCATTAGCAGTAATTATTTAATCATCGAAAGTCAGATAGAAAGGAGAAAGGGTCGTAGACCTTAATTGATAATGATGGGAACACATGGTCACTCGGGGAGCTTATAGTGCTCTCTGTTCAAAGCTTACCAACTTTGACATGACGTGACTATCTGTACCAGTCCGTCTATGGATCGCCGATTTACACATGGATTAAAAAAATATTTAAGAAAAATAATTTAAAATTATAAATATTGATGACTGAATTAGCCTGTTTCAATGTAAATGAGAGAAATGAAATGGGAGGTTTTCCTAGCGGGCTACAGTATTTTATTTTATGTAGGTAGTATGTATTTATAGTATGTATGTATGTATGTATAGTATATATTTTGTATATATGTAAGAAGTTTATTTATATTTATGTATGATACCGAACTGAGTATCTACCTAATTATTTAGATTATAAATTATAATACAACTCATCTTACCGTATCGTACAGTACCTAAGTCTGCCTAGCACTTCCAACTTTTTCTCTCAATTGCTTTTGAGCAACCTAACCTTTACCCTTTAACCTTTGGGTTAACTGGAAGAAATCCCTTAAAGGGATAAGTTCGCCTTTCTACGTATATGTTGTGTTATATGTATTTCGTTGTGTTTTCTTGTACAATAAAGTGTTTTACTACTACTACTACTACAGTATGAAGTTCTTCGGAAAACGAGTGAATAGGTTCCTAAAGGATAGGCAACGCGCATGTGAATCCTCTGGGGTTGCAGGCGTCCATAGACTACGGTAACTGCTTACCATCAGGCGGGCCGTATGCTTGTTTGCCACCGTCGTGGTATAAAAAAATGAGTTTATGGTTCCTAAGGATGCTTAGAGAATTTTAATTTAGTATCTATCTACCAAATATGCTTTTAAAATTAAAAATGTATGTCTAATTGTAACCTCATATTTGACCTTGACATGTAATCAACATTTTAATACCTAAATAATAACAATATTGTATGTATGAAATTAATTAGCAGCTAAGTACCCTCAATAAAATAATTTTAAACAAAAAAGAACCGACTTCGCTAAGCCTTTCCAACACCAAATGCTCGATCTGCTGTAAAAAATACTCAAATCACCATAGGTGTGCCTATAATAGTTGAAGAGTTCCCTCGATTTCTGCAGGATCCCATCATCAGATCCTGACATGGTTACAATGGGACCAACTGTGAAGTATACGCTTTCAAACCAAAAAAGAATTTTCCAAATCGGTCCAACCGTCTTCGAATAATCGGTGAACATACATAAAAAAAAAAAAAAAAAAAATAGCAAAAACAAAGATCCCGACGAATTGATAACCTCCTCCTTCGAAATCTTGAAGTCGGTTGAAAAGAACCGACTTCACTTAGCATCCACCTTTCCAACAGCAAATACTCGAGCTGCTGTAAAAAGTACTCAAATCACTATAGGTGTGCCTATAATAGTTGAAGAGTTCCCTCGATTTCTCCGTGATCCCATCATCAGATCCTGACCTGGTTATAATGGGACCAACTGTGAAGTATACTCTTTCAAACAATAAAAGAATTTTCGAAATCGGTCCGGCCGTCTTCGAGTAATCGGTGAACATACATAAAAAAAATAGCAAAAAAATAATTTTAAACAAATAATTTTAAACAAAAAAGAACCGACTTCACTTAGCATCCACCTTTCCAACACCAAATGCTCGAGCTGCTGAAAAAAATACTCAAATCACTATAGTTGTGCCTATAATAGTTGAAGAGTTCCTTCGATTTCTCCAGGATCCCATCATCAGATCCTGACCTGGTTACAATGGGACCACCTGTAAAGTATACTCTTTCAAACAAAAAAAGAATTTTCCAAATCGGTCCAGCCGTCTTCGAATAATCGGTGAACATACATAAAAAAAAAAAAAAAAAAAATAGCAAAAACAAAGATCCCGACGAATTGATAACCTCCTCCTTCGAAATCTTGAAGTCGGTTGAAAACAAAGATTCCGAGGAATTGATAACCTCCTCCTTCGAAATCTTGAAGTCGGTTGAAAATGAAAATGAAAATTGAAAAAAATTAATTCTACCAATAAGATTTCTGTATCTGATTCCATATTTCGAAGCAAATTAGCTGTGACTGACGGACACAGACAGACACGAATGATCATATAAAGGATTCCATTTTCGTACGGGACCCAAAAAAATAGTCACCATATCCCGCCTGCCGTCTCGAAATCTTTATTAGGCACCATTCATCCGCTCCCGTAAATATTTCGACACTGTTTACGTGAACGTAACAGCACGTTAACGTCGCCGTAACGTAACGGGACGATTTCCTTACGCTACGCCGTCGGTTATAGCGCTTCCGGGTACTAATTTGGTTTTATGCATACGTTGATTAGCGTGGCACGTTTTTTGGAACGATAAAAACTTTTTAGGTTATGATTATGAAATTTAACGAAGGTGATTTGATACGTTGCAAAATACTCTAAATACGTACGTTTGATAATAAAAAAAAATGATTTATTTGTAACGTCATCACATCATCATCCTCTTGCCGTCGGCGAAGCATGTCTTTTTCTTCCACACATCTCTGTCTCATCTCATCACTCACATCCTTTCTTTTCATATCATCTCTCACACAGTCTATCCACCTTTTCCTAGGTTTGCCTCTTCTCCTACATCCCTTGACATTCATTCTTAATACCTTTCTCGTAACACGACTTTCATCCCTCCGCATAACATGCCCGTACATGTGCGTACATGCATTTATTTGTAACGTATAACGGGTTGGCTTAAAGTAATTAGAAATTTCACATTGAAAAATTTAAAAATAAAGTCAATAGCTACAGGTGAATGGATTTTTTTACGAGGAACTAGAACATATTAGATATTACAAACAATCACTACTCTATAGAAAAAGGCCCTCCAGCTTCGATCTTTTGTAACGTGGTTCTGACCATACGCATCATACCTTGGACAACATTTCTTAATTGTCCATATTATCCTTAATTCTAATGGTTTCGGAGAACTGGCATCCTGCCCGTAACCTTATACTAACCTACTACAAATATCCCATGAAGCTTCGATTGGTCGAGCTTTAGGGACTTTTGCTGGGTTGGCATCTTTTGATACATAATGTATGGGATTGCTTTTTAAACTATTTTGACTATTTTTGACATACTTAGAGTTTGCTTAATCTAGTGTGACGTCTTTAAACGTCGAACAATCAGAGATTATTTGGCAATTTTCAAAAGAATGGTAAGTAGTGATGCGTAGGAAGCCAATTTACCAATCAAATACAATTTTGGATAAGTACATATTAAACAAAAAGTCAATTTATATGATGTCCAAGGTGTGAGTGGAACAGCCAGAAGCAAGTTACGAAAGTTTGAAGATGGAGGGACTTTTCCTATATTTTAATGTTTGTTTGTAATGTTGAATATGTTCTAGTTTATGGAAATACAACTTATTAACCTGTAGCTATTGACTTTATTTTTCGATTCTCCAATATGAAAATTCTCATTACTTTAAGCCAGCCCGTTAGTTCGATTTTTATTAGATGTTAGAATGCCAGGAAGAGCTCTTATGTAAAATTCATATATCATAAAACATTATCAGCTCTCTTCTTTCTTATATAAAACACTATAAACTAAAGTGTGATTGTCTCGAAAACCTGTTCTTTTTCTAGGCCAGCCTAGGTAACCCTGTCGGTGGTTAGAAGGTTATCCGTTATTTACCGGGCAGCCTATATAACACCATTATTCAATAACATGTATTATATAGCTCTACTTGAGTAACAAGTGTCCCATATGTAATTTGACCTAGGTATTACAGTTAGGATATACAGGGTGGCCTAACCATGAATGAGCGGGACAGTAATTGTCCTTAAATACAAAAGAGCGTATGGGACAAAGGAGGAAGTGATGACTTGAATGACATTGTTAAACTATTAACTGCTCAATATGCTTATTTGGATAGGTATTAAAATATCTAGCATCAATCTAGACTTCAAGTGGCGGTCACTAAATAAATTCGCCCTATTAAAAATAAAAACCGGCTAAGTGCGAGTCGCACTCGCGCACCGAGGGTTCCGTACAAACCTGTAGGTATATAGGGGTAGTAACTTTAAAATTATTAAAAATATTTTTATTACATGGTGTAACTAAAAATTTACGGTTTTCGCAATTTTTCCTTTATCTGTGCTATAAGAAGTTGCTTCGTACCAAATTTCAAGATTCTGAGTTCACGGGAAGTACCCTGTAGGTTTTGATTCCCTTGCGAGTTTCGAAAATTTGCGTAAATTTGCGGCATAAACGGCTGTATCTTTTGATTGCGTTGGCTTTGATTTTTTCTGGAAGTTTGATTTTTTCACAGCTCCAAGGGACAATAGACCTGAGTATTTGATATAAATTTCAGCACGCGTTCCTGAGAAAAATGGTCTTGACAGACAGACAGACGGACAACAAAGTGATCCTATAAGGGTTCCGTTTTTTCCTTTCGAGGTACGGAACCCTAAAAATTATGTAATTGCTTCTAGTAGTTCTGAACTGATACAGTGATCAGCGGTAGTAGCTAAGTAGGTGAGGTGTTCAAAAAGGGCTAAACACGGCTTTATTGTTAAGGGAATAAGAGCGCGTGGAGGTCATTCCGAACACCTCACCAGCTTAGCTACTTCTGCGGCTGACTGTACTTAGCACGAAAATAAATAAATACAATAATTTCATCAGATCAGATCAGAAGAACGTTACTAAAGTTATCGCGCGACAACAATTCAAAATCAAAAAGCCATCGAAATGCACAGACGTCTAGGTAGCCGAAGTTGTTTGAAAGAACTTGACTTCGCTTACGCTCCGCTCGTTCGAAAATCAGCTTTTTTACTTTCTTAGGGCTCATCATCCTCCTATCGTTTGTCCCGGCCTTTTGCCACAACTCTATTGAGCCGGGGGTCCGCTCAGCAACCTAATCCCAGGAATTAGCGTAAACACTAGGTTTTACAAAAGCTTTTTTTTTTTTTTATACCACGACGGTGGCAAACAAGCATACGGCCCGCCTGGTGGTAAGCAGTTACCGTAGCCTATGGACGCCTGCAACCCCAGAGGATTTACATGCGCGTTGCCTACCCTTTAGGAACCTATACACTCCTTTTTTGAAGAACCTCATACTGTAGCCCACTGGGAAAACCTCGGCAGGGAGTTCATTCCACAGCCGCAGCGTTCGTGGGAGGAAATTCCTCTTAAATCGTACTGTGCGCGACCCATTGGGCTCCAGGGTGTGGGGATGAACACCCTGCCGGCGGCGAGCGGTGCGGTGATAAAAAGCTGCCGTGGGCATCATATCAAACAGTTCTTCAGAGCATAACCCATTGTACAAGCGATAGAACACGCATAAGGAGGCAACGTCCCTCCTAAGACTCAAAGGTTCAATATCGCTCGTGAGTTTGGGATCGTCGACGATCCGCACAGCGCGCCTTTGCACCGAGTCAAAGGGCCCAAGCTGGTATCCAGGTGCTCCCGCCCAAAGGTGACAACAGTACTCCATGTGGGGTCTGACTTGCGACTTGTATAGGAGCAGTCTCTGCCCCGGAGTGAAGTATCGCCTCGCTCTATTGAGCACACCGAGCTTTTTGGATGCCAGCTTGGCCTTCGCTTCAAGGTGACTACGGAATTGGACGTCACTGGAAATGTCCACACCGAGGATCCCAATACTCCCTGACATTGTAATGGTTGTGCCTTGGAACTGAGGGGCCACAGTAAATGGGGTTGCAGGGAATGCAATCTGACCTTTCAACCCAGAGGACGAACTAAGCCTTGTTGGGATCAGGTCCGGTTTACTCACGATGTTTTCCTTCACCGAAAAGCGACGGTAAATCAAATGATATTTCGTACATAAGTTCCGAAAAACTCAGTGGTACCACAGAATAACTAATAGTACTACCGTACAGAAAATTCACTCCTTCACAAAAGTCAGATTTAGGTATAAAATTATACCTATACTCGCCGCCTGCAAGCAAAATTGAAACTTATAACCGCGCACGAACCGTGAATCTTCTTTGCGCGCCGCAGTTTTATGACCGAGCTGTGAGCGTCGGCACGGGGCTATCACTTGACAAGTTTTTGTACCTATACTACTGCTCCTGGTCGTGACCGTGTTTCGTGTACCCGTAGCCGAATCTCCGTTGCCGTGTTACTCGGCAACGGAGATCCGCTCCGTTTGCTCCGTGTGATTCGGCTACGTGTAATTAAGATACGTAGCTACGTGTACACGGAGATACGTATCTTATTTATACGTAGATCGGATCCAGTCGTGACCGTGACGTTTAGTGTAGATTTTATGCGTGTCATTAAGATCCCCGAATGTAATGCAAGGGGCGAGTTTTTAATTTCAGTTTCCATACTTTTGCATAATGGCTGGTTATCAGAGAACAGAATAATACCAATATGTAATTACTTAATAAAAACATCTGGAATCAAATCAATGCAAAGACCACGAGTATAACACATAATGCGAAGGGTCCGTTCGACACAAGCTCTCTTTCAACAACCGAGCGGAGCGGAGCCGAAACCGAGCGGAGCCGAAGCCGAGCGGAGCCGAAGCCGAGATTCGCGGGAACGTAGCCGAATCCAGAAACGGATACGTATCTTTGACGTGACCGTGTAGTACGGGATCTTAGCACCGCCGGTGCTAAGGCTACGTAGCTACGGTTCCGCGTGTAACACGTATATCACAAGCCCTAACCTATACCTACTGATTTATTATTTTTAAGATAAATATGTAGGAATTACAAACGTTGATACTGTAAACATGAATTTTTTATCCGGAGATAGAAATTTTTATAGAGATTATGTCTGATTTTCACGGAAGTAGGTATGCCACAGCCGTATTCCTTTGAAAATATGTCGGTCAGTTCCTAATATTGTTTCTGGGCAACCAATTTTCAATACATTAAGGATGTTTAATTTAACTATTACTAAGTAAGGACTTCGGGACCTTCAATATCGTCCGGAATTTAAAAATGTTATAATCACATCTTTTATAAGGATTAGATCGAGATTTAGGTTTCGAAGCCATTGTGTATTTTCAATTTTGCGCGAGCGCCACGTGATACGAGTATCGTGCGAGCCGAGCGGCAGCCCACTGCCATACGCCTGCCCGGGAGGCGCGCCGGCCAAATGTACCTAAACTGCGTAGTGACATCCCCCTGGTGGTACGAGCCGGGGTTTGAACCCGAGGCCTCTGGATTCAAAGTCTGACGTCTTACCGCCAGGCCACCAGCGCTTATTTTCTTAGGGCTGTCTTTCCTTATATCGTCTTCTGCTTCTCATCCTATTTTTAAAGCTAATTACCAAGTCTGCGCAAAACCACCCACCAAGAATCACCATCAAAACCAACTCTTCATTACCCAAAGATCACATCTTACACTAACGGCAAGACATTTACCTAACCATCGCTTCTGTAACTCTTATGTCCTTGTAAATAAGGTTCACAATTGAGTTAAAAATGTCAGCGATAGTGCGATGTTTTCACTCATACGACTTTCCAAGTCTGAGCAGTAGTTTAATCTTTTAATTAGTTCTCGTGGGGTACGTGATTGTGAGGCAGGATGTCAGCGCTATATCGGGAAAGAGGCGGAGGGAACAGAACGCAGGGGTGCTTTTAGAGATTGATCATGTTTGTGCGTTAGAAAAGCTGAGTGAAAAAAGGTAGTTCGACATAATAGTCGTTTTTCTATCAGAAAATGTATTGAAATGACAGATATCTAGTGCAATTTCTGCAAGCGAGGTAGATTGTTTATAATTCTGTCTACATGTTTGTTAAGTCAGACAACCAAGCCAATACCAGCCAGTAGGTGTATAACTTAACGAAAAAATGTATTTTATAATTATTTATGTGTGGTAACGCAGGAGAACACGTTGCCCTCAGGTTTTGTATGTTAAACGTGCATTTTCATCTGCGTTACCGGTTTAAGAATGTATGAACATTTGATGTGTTTAATAGGTGTGATCAGTTAATTTGGAAGTCCAATTATAACGCTTTGTAATTAGCAGTGATCGTAGATTTTCCAGCATTTTTGGTGCAGTGCTAGGGTTATTATTATCAACCGACTTCAAGATTTCGAAGGAGGAGGTTATCAATTCGTCGGGATCTTTGTTTTTTTTTTATGTATATTCACCGATTATTCGAAGACGGCTGGACCGATTTGGAAAATTCTTTTTTTGTTTGAAAGAGTATACTTCACAGTTGGTCCCATTGTAACCAGGTCAGGATCTGATGATGGGATCCTGGAGGAATCGAGGGAACTCTTCAACTATAATAGGCACACCTATAGTGATTTGAGTATTTTTTACAGCATCTCGAGCATTTGCTTTTGGAAAGGTGGATGCTACGTGAAGTCGGTTCTTTTTTGTTTAATTTTTTTTTTTAAATTACTATACGTGTGCCTATAATAGTTGAAGAGTTCCAACGATTTCTCCAGGATCCCATTATCCAATCCTGACTGTGACTCATGACAATGGGGCCAATTGTGAAGTATACTCTTTCAAACAAAAAAAGATTTTTTCAAATCGGTCTAGCCGTTTTCGAATATTCGGTGAACATACAATGGCCAAAGCGCAGATCCGCATTAGAAATTACTAGCGATTCCTTTTAAATCCTTCCTTGCGCACGCGCAGAAATAACTCCCCATTTCCCCAACCTGTGACAGAAACTATCGGACTCGATAGTAACATTATAGACTTTATGTCTTAGCAATAAGGTCCATTAATCAGTGTAGTGAGTTGATGGAAGTCTGTGTAAAGAATTGTTCACGGAATGCTCATTTCTCTGAAACTGTTCGTCCAAATTTTATTCTTTCGAAAGCTAGTTTCGGTAGAAGGAAGACTTTAGCGTCAAGTGGATGATAATTGTAAGGATCCCTACTTTTGATAAAAAACAATAGTGAAAAGAACTAGAATATTTTGAATTGGAATTTTAGGTACTAATATGGACCTATAATCAAGAGCGTCGCCAACCGATGGCCCAGAGGGGGGCAAGTTGATATATGATATAAATGGAGGTTGAAGAGAATATCAATTGTGGGTCATTTGGCTACATTTTCTTTAATTTCTGGGGGGGGGGGCAGCCCTTCTCTGCCTCCCCCTTGGTGACGACCTTGCCTGTAGCAGAATTAATACATAGGTAATAACGTATATAATGATTATGTACCAGGATATTAATATAAGATTAAGGAACTCACGTTACTTTGAAGTAAATCTTAAACTTTTGACTTAATTTCACAGGTAAAGTAATTTTCTGTTCTTCCCATTTCCCTGCTACTGGTTTTAACTCTTAAAATGAGCTACACTTAAAACCATGGGAAAAGATCTTCCTTATCTAAATTATTTATTATTAGTAGTCATCTCAGTAAAATAGTAGGACATGTGTGACTCAAGTCCTTGTCAAAACATGTTACTTAATACGTGTAAGTCAATCAACTCCTTTCAGCTGTTCATAAATATGAAAACAGATGTGCCAAGCAATGGCTCTCTGACCACCTGTGGCCCATGTAAGGCTGAAAGTAGCTTTATAAAAAATAACATGGCTACTTAATGCTCAATTGAAAAATGTATTAGACACAGTGGATATAATAGCAGTAGGTCTACGCATATATTATGTAAGTTGTAAAATGTATGGCACTCTCCTAATGGTCCGTATTTTACTGGATAATGGAAAAGTGCATAATTTAGGCTATTTATAACTTTTGTTTGCCTTGTATTGTTTAGTTCTTTCATCATTAAAAGTTGTTCTGGAGGGATTTCTTAACAGTGAAAAGAATCGAACATTTTTTAAGTAACATTGCCAAAATAAATGAGCTGAGTTATATATTACGACATCTATCGCAGGAAAAATGTTTCCCAAACTCACTGAACGCACGCTCAATATAAAAGCTTCATCTTATTATATTCTCCCCTACTGTTCCCCTCTGCACTGTGTCTACAACCACAGGATACCAACAGAAAAAACCAAACATCTCCACTATAAACATCCCATCCTCAGTCTATACGGGACCGGCTATCGTGACGCACGTCTGCTAACGCGTCAACCGAACTTGTGCCGTATCGGAATACAAATAAGGTTACAATTGGACAGTGAAGTGACGGTTTTTAATTTAGCCGTTGATTGGTGCACGGTTTTGGAACTGTGATTATCAGTTGTTTTTGAATTCGTTCTAACGGTTTTTGTTAGATGGAAATGGTTTTCAGACATGTGGTGTTTTTTGTAAGCTGTTGTTCGTGTTAAAAAAAAATATCTATTTGGTTATAACTGTCTTGGGCTTCAAAGTGAAACTGTCTTAGAAAGTGACCTTTTTTGATACAAAATGATTCAAAATGATAGGTCTCAGAATAACTTCTAAACAGCGGCTTAAGATTAGCTCAGGTTGCTGTGGTCCCGTTTTTTAATTTTCTATATTTGGTTAATTATGTATTTAGATTAGATTGTGCCTGAAGATTTTATTTCTACTTACATCGACGGCATCGACCAAAAAGAAAAACATGTCCTTGTGAGATTTTTTATGCAACATCAAACCCCGTCAAAAATCACTAAAATTCTAATAAGAATTTCTCACAGCTTTACTCCACCCTACTCCCTTCCCTTCTCAACTCCCCTCGAAATAATTGCTACAAAAGCTCACTCCATCAAATAAATCATTTATTATAGCGCATACTCGCATAGTGCATTGTTAATCACATTCATGATCATGACCCTTATAGTTGATTTGCTGCACCAGCCACTTGACGCTGGCGTTTAGTGCTATTCAGTTTGATGTTTATTATTGATTGGAGCGCCAGTTCATTTGGTTGAAGAGTTGATTATGTTTTTATACATTGTGTTAATAGTACGCTTTATTACGTGTTTAATATATAATTTTTTACTGTGAATTTTAACATCTGCTAGTACTTATAACAAAATGCAGTTTTTGATTGGAAACTCGGAATTTCAATGACGTATTAATCTTGTATATACGAAACCTGTAGTAAAAGCTTACCATTTGTATAGAATAAAAGTAGATATTGCCATTTTATCTTAGTTAAACTAAATTGCACTGGTAGATAGCAGATATCTATAAAGATTTAACATTAAATAGATAATCAATTCTCTGATTCACACTCAGATACCTACACTAAGGTCAATGTTTATTCATATCATTTTTTATACCACGATGGTGGCAAACAAGCATACGGCCCGCCGGATGGTAAGCAGCTATACCGGTACAGCTATATGCGATAGCAACTCCAGAGGTGTCACATGCGCGTTGCCGACCCTTTACAAAGAATTCACCGTGTTGACGGCTAAAGGACAAGAGGGTCCCATTTCGTCAACACACCAGTGTGTTGGTGGTGTGGACCCAGGTCCTCTTTGAGCTTTTTGGTAACCTTACTCACCAGCAGGAACCGCAACATAAAATAATATATAGTAGTACGAGCGCCGTACTCTGTCTGTTTATCCATTTATCCGGCGGGGTGATGACCTGTTGATAGTTCTTTTATTTTGAATAATAGTCTAGGGGAGGCCTCAGTATTCTAGATAGATAGTCTGATGTGTTATAATATCCATTTTAGACAACTTATCATCAATATCATCGTTCACTGATTTAAAGGACCATGGGCCAGCTTATCGAGAAATAGGTTCAAACTAATGTCAATTGTTTAAATAAATAGATGGGAATTAGAACTCATTATAGTACGTACTGATACTTTGTTATCTGGTACAAAATCAGACGAAACTTTGAAAGGGACTCTAAACAGTGGTAGTAATCATAAAGACTGTTCCGGGCATTGAAATAATTATGAAATATACTATAATTTCAAACAAAAAAGAATTTTCCAAATCGGTAAATAATTTTCCAAATCGGTCCAGCAGTCTTCGAAAATCGGGAACATACATAAAAAAACCGGCCAAGTGCGAGTCGGATTCGCGCACCGAGGGTTACGTACAAACCTCTAGGTATCTATAGGGGTAGTAACTTCAAAATTATTTAAAAAAAATGTTTTATATGATATAACAAAAAAATACGGTTTTCGCAATTTTTCCTTTATTTGTGCTATAAAACGTTGCTTCGTACCAAATTTCAAGATTCTGGGTTCACGGGTAGGTTTTGATTGCCTTGCGAGTTTCGAAAATTTGCGGAAATTTGCGGCATAAACGGCTGTATCTTTTGATTGCGTTGGCTTAGAAGTTTGATTTTTTCACAGCTCCAAGGGACAGTAGACCTGAGTATTTGATATAAATTTCAGCTTGATACCTCCACGCGTTCCTGAGAAAAAGGGTCTTGACAGACAGACAGACAGACGGACAACAAAGTGATCCTATAAGGGTTCCGTTTTTTTCCTTTCGAGGTACGGAACCCTAAAAATATAGCAAAAACAAAGATCCCAATGAATTGAGAACCTGCTCCGAAACCTTGAAGTCGTTTGAACGGACACATTGACCAAAAAAGGACTTACTAATTGTGTACTGACTGCACACACTTTGATATCAACTCAGTTTACTGCCATTAATTAGTGTCAGAAATTAGAAGCGGCTACAAAATACAGTGTCGACTGATATACAGTGTATTCTGCATCCCGGTCGTTCCTGGAAATGCATCTGCCGTGCCGGAACCAAACAGTGGCAATGAGACGGACATGTGCGAGTTTTTGTATATTATGTATCTTCAACAAAGGCCGCAAACATATGTGACACGCTCTTATGGCCCTACAAATAAGATTGTAGTCATTGATTTATTATTAATTATTATGTATTCTACTAGATGTGACATCTGGAACAAATTTTGTGCGCCATGTTTGGCGGTTGACAGATATGACTGAATCAAAGAGTAGTATAGACTTGTAGTGATTTTCACTAGAACTTTTGGGACAAAGAATTTCTAAGAGTCATCTCCTGTTACTCAATGGTTGTGGCAGATATTTTTGTGGCATTCGTGAGGAAGATACTATTGCAGGATAACATAACATAAATACTCTTTTCAACACACCTGCTCGTAACGAGGTTCTTATTCCACCGCTTTTATGCTCATAATCCTAGATATTAAACACGCGTGCATTTCACAATAATTATCCAACTAGTGGAATAATTTAATAATCCGATCAAGTGACGTTTGTACTCTAGTACCAAGTTGTACGTACGCAGACGAATCGTTGTAATTTAGTCGGGTATTACCTTTACTTTTTTTAAACTCTTTATGAGTTTACATTCTAAAAAAGTAAATATATTAAAAATATACACATTTACGATAGAATACAAATTATACAATCCTGATTGTGAATAAGAATCGTTTCAACTTATTATATTACTCGTAATACACAATAAATTACGTTTTAAACACGAATTGTCTGTTTTAATATTGGCTGTTTGGCATTATACGTCCGCGCCTTTGCCTCAAGCTGTACACACATCCAAAAAAGAAAATTGCGCGCCATTTATAAGTTAACCTCAAATCATTGTTTATTTGTTACATTTTTCTCGTCGTGTTTTATTATTAATAAATTATTAATTTAAACAAATTATATTTTCAATGAATAAGACTTTAGCGTTAATTTAACCTCTGGATATATTTCAAAATTATGATACATACTCGTACTAGTAAAATGTCATCATAAAAATCTAGTGAGCAATACGTAAGAAAAAAATACTATAATTAATTGCACAATAAATGTGAAGTCTTTAATTTTATGAAATGATTTGAAAAAGAGTTCCAGATACTCAATAACATCACAAAAAAGGTTAGTTAAATTTAATTATCTTAGGTTCGTAAGTACCTCTATCCTGTAAACATTCTGACAATTAATGTATTTATCAAAAGTTATTAATTATACTATTCTGTTATTTCCTCGCAAGTGTGTTGAAAAACGTCGTATGAAACGCGTGTGCTTGATCATTACATAAACTCAGCTTCCTTATGCGCACTCACATGCGTTCGTGCGCACAATATCGCTTCGTGTGTAATGATCAACTTAGCACACTTGTATTATAATGTACTATTATTGCACGCCTCAAATAATATACACAAAGTATACACAAGTCACAAACAAAAAAGCAGAGGCAAAACAATTGGCGGTCTTATCGCTAAAGTGCGATCTACTGCAAATAAATTATTTATTGATGATTTGACGGTACTTAAATATATTAGCATGCCATTCCATTAGTATTAAATTTTAAATGTATCCTACCATTCAATCAACGATATGTAAGCACATAACCTGTCGTCCCCACCTCTTGTTGTCCGGTAATAGCTTTTTTCTGACGTTCATAAGTTATTTGTATTGTAATTCAAGAATGAATATCTTTTACTTATCTTTTATTTTTGTTATCGTTTTAGGTTAGCAAGTATAAATTTAGATAGGGCAGAGTAGGTTGAAATCGCAATAAAGAAATATTACAGCGTCCATGAATATAACTAACGACTCGTTAATGACTATACTGCATTATAATATGATTTTATATCTATTTTTGTTATACTATTAATATAATGTATCTGATGTAGAATGTAGACGATGCTAGTCCCTCACTCCTTAAGGATGTATGTATCCTTAAAAATCATCATCAAATCATTGAAATGTTTTTCACCGTATCTTCAAAACAATACCAAAATAGTCTCCAATGACCCTATGAACTAGCTTTATTTAACCTTTTTCCCCAGCACCATTGCTCCCTCTAGTACTACGTCATTATGTTTAAAAACAATTGAACTTCAACATTTAAAACATGCACAATCAATCTAATGTCCGAAGACTAAGGTTCAAAATTGTGTAGATAATTTTGTCGCAGTTACACGTGCATCCGTTTGGTGCACGCGTAGTTTTTTTTACTAATATCTATTTCTGTCGGTCTGTACAGCTGCCTTTGTTTTGTTACGCGATGTATGGGATTAGTTTCGAGTTTCATACAACTTGTTGGATGCTAATAGATCACTTTGATAATTTTTTGTCAGAAAAGGAAATAAAGTTGACATGTGTCGCTTTAAAAATAACTTAAAACTACTTAGGTCACTAACTAAAACTTATTATATATCTCATACTTATTTTATGAATATTGTAATAAATCGATTACAGTTGTGCTAATTTCATATCCTGTTGGCTTTAATAAATAACTTAAAATTACTTAGGTACTTAGGTAATACTGACTAACTAAAACTTATTATACGTCAGATATTTATTCATAAATATAGTAATTAATCGATTACAGTGCTGCCAATTTCATATCCTGTTGGCTTTTCTGTATTCCTATTTAAAAAATGTTTAAAAATATTTAATTTTTAACCGAGCAACATATTACATATTCACACGCTTTTTTTCACGAAAATGAATCTTAAATGTAGGTAAAAAATTTTTCACACCACCTGCTCGACAATGCCAAATTATATATCATGCAAACCTCACCGAAAGCAAATCATTATAGCCCTTGGCTTTAGCCGGGTTATAATGTTGTACTAAATCTCATTATAACCCGCTGGTTAATAATGTGAATTCACTTCCCATAGCTCTTATTGTTATGTGCTTAAAGTCTAATTTCGTAAAGTCCGCACGGTGCATAGCCCCGCGACGCCAGCCGGGGCCCGCGCCGCCGCGTCGAGCTGATTTGAAAATCGAATTTATTCGGAAAATCGTGCTGGCCACCTCAATTTTAAATACCTAAAACAAATGCCGCGAGTGTCATAAGACGCTGCAGTATACGGAGTAAAACTGCAGGTTCTATAAAAATAGAAGATAAAATTAGAATAAAATGGACTAATGTATCAAGAATCAATTTTTAGGGTTCCGTAGCCAAATGGCAAAAAACGGAACCCTTATTGTTTCGTCATGTCAAATTTTTAGGGGGGGGCGCTCCATACATGTAACAAAATTTTTATTTTTTATATTTTTGACTAAATATCAACATGTGACACATAAATCGATAGGTCTTTAAAAATAACACTGAGGTTTTTTGACCATTTTGTGATTAAGTGAATATTTTCTGAAATAATCGCTTCGAAAGTCAGAAAAATTGTGCCCCCCCCCCTGTAACTTTTGAACCGTAAGTCCAAAAAATATGAAAAAAATTGAGGAGATGCGCCTTATCATATACTTTCTAAGAAAATTTTTTTGGACATATTGGTTTAGCCATTTTTGAGTTATCTCCAAAAAACTTTTTCCATAGTCATCAGATACGACCTTTTGGTATTAGTTTGGTTCTTATTCCATTGAAGGTACGGAATCCTGCTATGTGTGGTCCGACACGCACTTGGCCGGTTTTTCTTTTGATTTACTTTAATAAAAATCCGTTTCTAGTAGCCTTAGCTATTTTATTGTCTCGCAAGAGGTGAGAAAAGTAGAGTATACTCCTCGGGGATAAAGCTGTTTTTGTCACGGGCGCGCTTGAACCCCTCACTGCACTCAGGACTCAGTCTTAATTCCCTCGCTTCGCTCGGGAATTAACTCATAACCCCCTCGCTGCGCTCGGGAGTAAAATCTGGAGTCCTTCGTTACGTTCAGGATTCAATATTGCGCCCGTGACATAAAACAGTGCTTTATCCCCTTGGTGTACAATCTACTATTAAAATTAAAAGTAATTTATTAAGATGTCGGAATCTTACTAAGGAATTCTACCTACAATTCGGACATCTTAAAAAAATCATACCTATAGATACGACTAAGGTTTTTTCATTCTACCGACATTTCTCCTCCCATCGCCTATACGTGGGTAGACTATGACTCACGCTATGTGTCACCATACTTCGATACTCTTCACAGTTTATTTCATGTTATGACCTAATTCTCCAAATCCTCATTTTTATGTCTCATGTGCTGTCTTCAAATCTGGCCGCAGTGTATAAGGTATAATTTATAGTTGCTGTTTGGTTGGTTTGTGTTTCTCCTCGCCCATGTTTTGATAGTTAGCTAACGATTGATAGCTCTCCGGTTCAGAGATTTTCATGTATAAATCAAAGTTTTATTTCACTAAAAGTCTCTGGATTATCCTAGATATTTTTGACTTTTTATCTATAATTGTGTTATTTCGGTCAGGGCCGAAACGAATCGTAGTACCTTGTTGAATATTGATCTTCTTTCGCTTTATCTAGGAGAATTGTGATCGTTGATTCACTTGTTCAATCGTAACTTTACGTTGTTTATTTAGTGTTAGGTGTTTGGTAAAATGACAGTGAAATATAGTGTTTGTGTAAATGTGGTGTGCTTGGGGTTGGGTCGTAGTGAGATGTGACGGGCACTATGGTGATGTTGCGGAGGTTCATGGTATGTTATCAATGTTATCATAAGTGTAAACAAATGTTTTTTTGGGAAAGGTACCATTTGTCATTTGTGTTACGTTATGCAGATGTTGTTGTATAATAATATTCGAGCAATTAAACCGTAAGCGCTGGCTACCAAATGGTACCTTTTGATCTAGACGCTCACAAATGATTAAATTATAACTAATTTGTAACCTGCAGTAACCTGCATCATTATTTCCTAATTATTTTTTAATACCTAAGGTAGTAAAGATAGTACAAATTAAAAAAATAAGAAGACGCGGTGCCGTGAAGACAAAATTGTGATTCCATGATAATTCATAAGCCGATTTCCTCGTGTTTACGCGCGACACGCGCACATATACAACTCTAGCCTAGTCGGTAGTAACCCTGCCTACGAAGTTCGAATACTGGTAAGCCCATTTATTTGTGTGTTTATCACGGATATTTGTTTTTGAGTTTATGGATGTTTTCTATGTATTTAAGTATTTATCTATATCTATGTATTAAATATATCGTCGTCTGGTACCCATAACACAAGCCGTATTGGGCTTTACCGTGGGCCTAGCTCGAATTGTGTAAGATTGTGCCATAATATAAAAAAAAATCTATACTTATCAATATTATCTAGAGTTATAAAATGAATCCCTTTATTGCACAAAACTAACACTAAAAACTTAACTACTTAAATATAAAGCTAAAACAAAAATTAAAACTACTAAAAATAAATATAAATCTAAAATTTTCTTATAAAAAAACCCCGCATTTATAAAAAGAAAACCCCGTCCAACAGGTCAGCCTGCGGCATGGACCCCATTATGCTGGCTGCGTTTCCTCTCTGTACCGTCAAGGCGATACGTTGAGAGAAGTACGCGCCAGCCCTGGGGTCCCCTGTAGTGTCAACCAGCCGAGCTGACAGTGCCCTCACGAACGCCTTCATGTCGGTCGACCAGGGACCCAGTGTCTCAACTGCGAGCGCCGCAAACTCGTAGTCCTTTAATAACGACGAGTACTTGCGGCGCTTGAGAACCTGGGCCCGGTCGGCCGCAGCACCAGCCTGCGCGCGGGTTGCCTGGATGTGGGACTGTGCGAATGTGTCGACACACGTTGCGTCCCACACCAGGGCCCTACCTAGTCTCCACGGCACTAAAGTGGCTCCATCGGGACGCTTGCCGTCGTCTCTCGCCATCCCTGCGGGTTCCAGAATCGCTGGCACAGAGACGGTGGCAAGCGAGCGACGGACCAAATCGTTAATAGTGCCGTGGCGATATAGGCGGCCGGCACTTTTGACGCATGAAAGGCCATGCCTACCCAGCTGATCCACACTTCTGCCACAGGCGCATGTGTGAGAGACACACATTTTGGACCCAAGTCTTAAGCAAATTGCTATTCTCAATGTACCTGGGTCCAAAACGGTGCCTATTTGTCTGGACGGGAGTGCATGAAGCCAATGGCCCGACTCGGGCGCTGACACGGCCAGAATGCGGGCACGTTCTGAATCGTCCGGACTATCTTGTATTAATAGAGTATGGACTGCTTGTAGGCGGGGGGAGTCCCAAGCTCGCTGGATATGTCGATTGACAGGGACGTCCACACCCGGGCACGACTCGCACCAGGCTTCCCTGGCCTCTTTCAGGTTCGCTATCTCATGTCGAGTATCTGAGGTTGGTTTAAAATAATACCGACGAGAGACAGCGAGCCGTATGCAGAGGCCAGGAACGCAGGCAAAGCCGAACTGACCGAAGTGCGAACACCCAATCCACCGAGTCTTACTGGGAGAACTGCTTGGGTCCATGACCTAGAATCGAAATTAATGTTTAGAGTTTTAGACATGGTAAACTGAAGGCAGGAGTCGATTGAAGACAGGATAGACGGGAATTTCCAAATAGGGCAACTGCGGAGTAAATACATAAATTTGGGTGTAAATAAACAAAAACGAATAATGAAAAGCGCCATGTGGGGGTTAATTTTAAATAAAAGATCTGATGTATCATTAAATAAATTAAGTTTGCAATTGATAACAGGTGTGACTGATTCATGGAAGATTGGTGAGCCTAAAAGGGTGAGGGATGATTTGGAATGAACAGAAATATTTGGTAAAACGGCATTAAAATTTGTTAAAATGTCTGCTTTTTTATCTAGTGGAATATGGTCGGGTATAAATATTTCGCATTTAGTAAAATTTAACGACATTCCAATTTCCGAAAATTTATCAATAATAGACTGTACGTCTTGTAGAACAGTAACGGCATCTCCGCCCAGGGATCCGTCGTCTAGGTACCACAGATTAAATTTTGAATTTAGGCTGGTGATTATTGGATGAATGACTAAGCCGAAAATTGCGGGCCCAAGCGGGTCTCCCTGTTGACAGCCCATACTTGATAACATAGTTTTATTACCAAAAAATAATTTTGAAGGTGCTCCGTAGCATTGCCATAGGTAATTGTAAAGTTCTGGCATGTTTTTTTTTACTTCTGCTAACATAGCACCACGATCGACCGAATTGAACGCATTTTTGACATCAATTTTCACGAAAACTTCGTAGTCCACACGACTCAGAAATGTGCGCGCAGCGTGCACCGCTGCCTCACAGCCGCCTTTAACGCCAAATCCTAGCTGTCGGGGCTTAAAGATATTTCTTAATTTTTCACTGAACTTCCAGCACGAGAGCTTCGATGCCAACCGTCTAAGGGTGCACCCGACAGCTATTGGGCGTATACCGCCATCCTTTTTGGCAAGGGCCACTAAGTTGGCACCATATAGAAGTGGAACGATATCGGAGTGCACGCGTCCCGAAAGCATCATGTTCATAAGGGCCGTGAGCTCTCTTATTAGGGCTGACCGCGTCTCACCAAGTGACATTGAGGTCAAGTCTTTAAAATGTTGAGGGGACAGTCCATCTATTCCGCCGGCGAATCCGTTGGCGAACGAAGCAATGGCCAGATTCACCGCATCTTCAGATACAGTGACACAGGGATCGTTGGGGGTGGGAGGGCCTGGCAGTCTCGAAGCGGCGGAAGGGACTGGGTGTTTTCCCTGTAAAGCTGTGAAGGTCTCGGCTGAATGTGCAGCCAAGTCGTCGCTCGAAAATAAAAGCCGAGCGGCTCCACTCACGTTTCCCTCTGAGAGTTTATTTTCGATAGATTTTATCTTGATATGAAGTGAGTTATGTGGTAAGTGCGTATTATTATCAGAATTTTGTGGGATTACTGGTAGGTCGGAGATAGATAATGTGTTGTTTTTAATTTGGGCGGTAAGCGACGCTTTTTTTTATTTATCTGCGTGTAAAACCGTGAATGAAAACGGGAGAAGGCGCTCCCATGCTTTAACAGAATTAATTATCCGCGACGACCTTGGCTATGCATTCGGTGAGGCAACGTGCGACAGTGATGCGCGCACCACGCGGTATTCTTTTTATAATAGGGGTGCTAGCCTTCAACAACCCTAGCCTGTCCGCAAGCGGTATTTCGGCTGGTGGTGTAGGTTGTGCTGTAAAGCCTCCTGCGCTAGAAAACGGTGTAGGTTGAGAGCGCTAGGAATCAGGTCGATAGCCACACGCGTTCCATGACGGTATGCCGTGTGTATAGCAAGACCGCGCCGACCTTTGTACTGTTTACCGTCTCCGCAAATAGGGCAATACAGCAGCTCCGATTGATTCAGGCAAGGTAGCGAAGGCATAAACACTAAAAATATAAAATACAAACTTAAAAACTAGCATACATTAACTAGAATGATAAAAAAGTTAACTACAAAACACTCAAGGAGTTTATATGAATACAGTAGTATCTGAAAACACGGTAGTTCTTCTAATACATATTTTTTCTTCATCTGTAATATTACATGAATAGAAGTGTAATAGACTATTACAAATAGAGCACTTACACGACCCATTATATTTATTGCCGCACAACGGCCTGTGCTATTTCTGTAACAGATTTAGCCGGTCAGGTGGAACCAAGGATGATATAGACATGGATGGACAATATCCATACAAAATCGCGTTCCCTTATTTCAGGTTAAAGCACTAGCGTCGTCTATCGGTCACACCAGACACTAAATCCTAGTTTCTAATACTTTGTTCAGCGCTTAACGCTGACAGAATAACTCGACTCCAGACTCGACAGATGGCGCTGTGGCACTTAGTACCGAAAACAGACATATACCCTGAACGGAATTTTGTATAGGCATTGCCAATCCATGTCTTAATCATCATTGATGCCTATACAAAATCGCGTTCCTCGAACCTTCAGGCTATACGTCTGTTTTCGGTTAAAGGTAAGGCTAACTTTTAAAATTAAAATGTCTCGGCAATTTTTAGAGACGTTAAAGAGGAACCCTTATACATATGTAGATTTCGTATATGTATCCTTTACAGCATTCGAATATCGATAAAACTGTTTTTTTAGACCATGTGTTAAAAAATCATAAAAAATAAGGGCTCATTTATTCGTCTCTACAGTTTGCAGATAAAAAAAAATTAAAAATCGATAGCTGTTTGCCTTATAATTCTATATGTAGTGCAAATGTCGGAATATCGACTCCAAACTGGTCAAAAATGTATAAAAAACGTGTGGAGCCCCTTAAGAAATAAAAACTACGACACTTATCTCTCCGCACAAACTCAATGAATGTACTAAGTTTCATACGAGTAGAGCACAATTATACTTATTATTTCTCCTTATTCTTAGACTAGGTTATTTTATAATATTTTTACAAAAGTAAAATACAAAAATACATGTAAAACATACAAAAACATTATAAAAAACCCAACCTAGGGTGCCGCCGGCAGCGGACCAAGGCCCAGGCTGCCGGTGGTCAGGGCCGCAGAGTGAGGAACCTTCGGACTATACACGCCGTGTCCAGGATTACCGCCTTCTGAACCTGACCCTTGATCCAACCATAACCCCGTAGCGATACTTATTATTAATATTACCGAACGACCTAAACTATACTTGTAACACACATGTTACCGCCGGGTGGAGTTATTCCGATGTTGTGGTGCCACTATAAAGTTGATTTAAAAGGGAGGATAAATCCGATTTGTTTCCTAACGGTGACTTAATGTTATGAATTATTTCCCTGCTTTGTTCCATGGAATGGAATTTAACCAATAGGAAGCACTTGTAGTTAAATTGTTAGGTTAGGTTATGACTACGACTTTAAAAAATCTTTGCGTGATTTCTTTGCTGGTGGTTCAAAGAAATCCTTAGTATCTTCTCTAACAAGATTCTTTGGATATGTATATATGTATGATCGTTATATACGATCATGTCGATCATACATGTTTGTAATGTATGCATATATGTATATAGATACATGTATGTATGTATGTATTTTGTGTATATTAGAATTATGTAATTTATGTGTAAGAATTCAGGATTTAGTTTCGTATCTTTTTAAAGTCTTATGCTTCCGTCATTTAATTGGTTTTCTGTATCGTTAGAAGCACCGCCTACAATCTTTCTGCTTGGCCCTAAGGTTGACTGGCAGAGAATGTCTCATAGCATTAAGTTCGCCTTTTGTACGATAAGTTTTCTTTTTGTGCAATATAGATTAAATAAATAAATGACTGACTATGAGCCGTGCTTAAATAGTTGTAAGCACCTTTACCGCTCTGATAGGTCTGATGATTAATACATAATTTCTCATAGTGGAGTACGGGAAAAATGACATAAATCACAAGTCCGATTTTATTTTGTAACCTGTTAGAATACGTTAAGTACTAATAATAAAAAATAAATTCTAACAATTGTTAGCATTGCGCTAGGTATAATACATGTATTTTCATGCTACACATAGAAAAGATTATGTAAGTTTTATTTTTCTCCGCCAGGCTATCGCTTTTTACTATTGCAACATAACTTCACATTTTATAACGGTTTTGTCAAGAGAATATGTCGTCTTAGCCATTTGTAAATCATTTCGAATTCAAGGTCACTTATATTTTGACAAATTGTTTTTGATTATGCTCACATAATCTATGGATCAAACTGTTATAAAATGACAGATGATGTTGAAATAGTTGAATCCAATAGTATGGTAAAGGAAAATATATCTTGTATAATCTTTTCTTGTTGTTATTAAAAAATATCTATATAATACCTAGCGCGACGTCTAAAACTGTTAGAAAATATTTTTTACTATAAGTAATCATATCATATTCTCTAACGAAAAAAGAAAATCGCACTTGTGAGTTATTGAAGCTCAAAACTGTTCGCGTACTCTACTATCAGCCACACTGCTAATATTCAGGCCACACGGAGCATACATTTGCACAGCGTTTAACATTTTTGTTAGTAACGCCAAGACAAACATACTGCAAATATACTCTTAAGTGCACAATATTTGTGTTTACTTTTCCTCGCTGTGACATGCCCTATTTATTGCGAATACAACACGTGTAAGATCATCGTCCTTTCGACGATATGAAAGGTTACAATGTGATTTAATAGGTGCTGTGGTTTTATTACACGTAGCACGCCAGTGTTAAATGAGCTACGACAGAATAAGACCTAGAGCTCTATACTACTATAGATGCTTCTCAAGCGTGATGTTCCTGAGGAGGAGGACGGTCCTCCTCCCAGACCGCAGGTACGATCCAGCGGGAGATCCAAGTTATTAAATTGTATAGAGGGAACAGGTTGTATTGTAAGGCATTCGTTGAACTTAATTGTTACCGGCTTGCCTATTTTGAGCACTCATAGATTGTATACAATAGTGACATAATTAAGCTTTTCAATCTCGTTCCTTACTTAGGCCACTTAGCAAGCTTCGTGGCCTAAACACGGTACTCCACTGAAAAGCTCTTTATTATGTGACGATTGTATAAAATACTATTATCGTCATACTACTAATAGAGTCGTCGACGTGTCAACGACTTTAAACCTTAATTATTTATTTATTTAACCTTTATTGCACGAAAGACAATCTTAAAGTACAAAAGGCGGACTGAATGCTATAAGGCATTCTCTACCAGTCAACCTTAAGGCAAAGCAGAGAGATTGTTGGCGGTGCTACTTATAATAAATAAAAGACAAATACATAAATACACACATGCGGATATACATACATATCATCATCTATTTAAGAGCCTGGTTCTTGTCGGTGGAGCAACCGCCATTTATCTCGCCTTTCCGCAGTTGTTTTAAGTCCCTGATAAGACACTACAGTAGCCTTTTCCTTAGCCTGAGTCATAAACGCCCGTCTCGGCCTCCCGCGGCACCTTCTTCCTTTATTTTTTCCTTCTATTTATTATGGTCTTTATGTAATCATCGTGTCGTATCAGGTGCCACAACTTATTGCCTCTCCTGTATATACATACATATACAATTTAGATATACTAAATACATAAATAAATAGAAGACGAAATATACAAAGCAGAGAAACTAAGAGACTCATTCCGCTAGTAAAGAGCGTATGTAAAGATTTTGAATACCTAAAGTATTTAGTGTCCAGCTCGAGTATGCTTCCGACTTTGTAAAGACCGACCGGTAGCAATCTGTAACCCAAGTTAATGTAAGTTGCAATTCGATCGCACTGAGATATAAATATGACACATCTCGCTTGTATAACGCGTGCGTCAGGCTTCTTATCTCTGCGGTGCACACACCGCGGCGGGATCACTGATCATGCGTGAACACGTAACATAATATGTGCATGTTTATTGATTAGTGTTAGCTGTGAATTCCCGATTTTTGCTCTAAAAAGAAGTTAAAATTAAAATTTCATGCCGTTTTAGTTTATTTAGGTAAAACCGTGACGCTTATAACCATTGAAGTAGTTTAAATTTGTGAACATTCTTATCTAAGCACCAGATGACTACTACGAACTAGATATCGCTATAACGAATAATTTTGGTTATAGTTGTCGAGCCTACGCGAGGAGGTCCCTGGCGAGGCGGACAAATGGAAGCAGCGGCGCCACACCACCTTCGACCAGAACCGGCACCTTGAGGAGGTCACCAAGGAGAGGTCAGTTACAGCTAGTCGTCGAGCCGGCGCGAGGAGGTCCCTGGCGAGGCGGACAAATGGAAGCAGCGGCGCCACACCACCTTCGACCAGAACCGGCACCTTGAGGAGGTCACCAAGGAGAGGTCAGTTACAGCTAGTCGTCGAGCCGGCGCGAGGAGGTCCCTGGCGAGGCGGACAAATGGAAGCAGCGGCGCCACACCACCTTCGACCAGAACCGGCACCTTGAGGAGGTCACCAAGGAGAGGTGAGTTACAGCTAGTCGTCGAGCCGGCGCGAGGAGGTCCCTGGCGAGGCGGACAAATGGAAGCAGCGGCGCCACACCACCTTCGACCAGAACCGGCACCTTGAGGAGGTCACCAAGGAGAGGTCAGTAACTGCTAGTTGTCGAGCCGGTGCGAGGAGGTCCCTGGCGAGGCGGACAAATGGAAGCAGCGGCGCCACACCACCTTCGACCAGAACCGGCACCTTGAGGAGGTCACCAAGGAGAGGTCAGTAACTGCTAGTTGTCGAGCCGGTGCGAGGAGGTCCCTGGCGAGGCGGACAAATGGAAGCAGCGGCGCCACACCACCTTCGACCAGAACCGGC
This sequence comes from Pammene aurita, assembly GCA_947086415.1. Classification (NCBI taxonomy): domain Eukaryota; kingdom Metazoa; phylum Arthropoda; class Insecta; order Lepidoptera; family Tortricidae; genus Pammene; species Pammene aurita. The sequence goes on from OX352308.1 coordinate 2,135,810, forward strand.
ACCTTGAGGAGGTCACCAAGGAGAGGTCAGTTACAGCTAGTCGTCGAGCCGGCGCGAGGAGGTCCCTGGCGAGGCGGACAAATGGAAGCAGCGGCGCCACACCACCTTCGACCAGAACCGGCACCTTGAGGAGGTCACCAAGGAGAGGTCAGTTACAGCTAGTCGTCGAGCCGGCGCGAGGAGGTCCCTGGCGAGGCGGACAAATGGAAGCAGCGGCGCCACACCACTTTCGACCAGAACCGGCACCTTAAGGAGGTCACCAAGGAGAGGTCAGTTACAGCTAGACGTCGAGCCGGCGCGAGGAGGTCCCTGGCGAGGCGGACAAATGGAAGCAGCGGCGCCACACCACCTTCGACCAGAACCGGCACCTTGAGGAGGTCACCAAGGAGAGGTCAGTAACTGCTAGTTGTCGAGCCGGTGCGAGGAGGTCCCTGGCGAGGCGGACAAATGGAAGCAGCGGCGCCACACCACCTTCGACCAGAACCGGCACCTTGAGGAGGTCACCAAGGAGAGGTCAGTTACAGCTAGTTGTCGAGGAGGTCCCTGGCGAGGCGGACAAATGGAATCAGCGGCGCCACATCACCTTCGACCAGAACCGGTACCTTGAGGAGGTCACCAAGGAGAGGTCAGTCACAGCTAGTTGTCGGCCGGCGCGAGGAGGTCCCTGGCGAGGCGGACAAATGGGAGCAGCGGCGCCACACCACCTTCGACCAGAACCGGCACCTTGAGGAGGTCACCAAGGAGAGGTCAGTTACAGCTAGTTGTCGAGCCGGGGCGAGGAGGTCCCTGGCGAGGCGGACAAATGGAAGCAGCGGCGCCACACCACCTTAGACCAGAACCGGCACCTTGAGGAGGTCACCAAGGAGAGGTCAGTTACAGCTAGTTGTCGAGGAGGTCCCTGGCGAGGCGGACAAATGGAATCAGCGGCGCCACATCACCTTCGACCAGAACCGGTACCTTGAGGAGGTCACCAAGGAGAGGTCAGTCACAGCTAGTTGTCGGCCGGCGCGAGGAGGTCCCTGGCGAGGCGGACAAATGGGAGCAGCGGCGCCACACCACCTTCGACCAGAACCGGCACCTTGAGGAGGTCACCAAGGAGAGGTCAGTTACAGCTAGTTGTCGAGCCGGGGCGAGGAGGTCCCTGGCGAGGCGGACAAATGGAAGCAGCGGCGCCACACCACCTTCGACCAGAACCGGCACCTTGAGGAGGTCACCAAGGAGAGGTCAGTTACAGCTAGTTGTCGAGCCGGTGCGAGGAGGTCCCTGGCGAGGCGGACAAATGGAAGCAGCGGCGCCACACCACCTTCGACCAGAACCGGCACCTTGAGGAGGTCACCAAGGAGAGGTCAGTTACAGCTAGTCGTCGAGCCGGCGCGAGGAGGTCCCTGGCGAGGCGGACAAATGGAATCAGCGGCGCCACATCACCTTCGACCAGAACCGGTACCTTGAGGAGGTCACCAAGGAGAGGTCAGTCACAGCTAGTTGTCGGCCGGCGCGAGGAGGTCCCTGGCGAGGCGGACAAATGGGAGCAGCGGCGCCACACCACCTTCGACCAGAACCGGCACCTTGAGGAGGTCACCAAGGAGAGGTCAGTTACAGCTAGTTGTCGAGTCAGGGCGAGGAGGTCCCTGGCGAGGCGGACAAATGGAAGCAGCGGCGCCACACCACCTTCGACCAGAACCGGCACCTTGAGGAGGCACCAAGGAGAGGTCAGTTTCAGCTAGTTGTCGAGGAGGTCCCTGGCGAGGCGGACAAATGGAATCAGCGGCGCCACATCACCTTCGACCAGAACCGGTACCTTGAGGAGGTCACCAAGGAGAGGTCAGTCACAGCTAGTTGTCGGCCGGCGCGAGGAGGTCCCTGGCGAGGCGGACAAATGGGAGCAGCGGCGCCACACCACCTTCGACCAGAACCGGCACCTTGAGGAGGTCACCAAGGAGAGGTCAGTTACAGCTAGTTGTCGAGGAGGTCCCTGGCGAGGCGGACAAATGGAATCAGCGGCGCCACATCACCTTCGACCAGAACCGGTACCTTGAGGAGGTCACCAAGGAGAGGTCAGTCACAGCTAGTTGTCGGCCGGCGCGAGGAGGTCCCTGGCGAGGCGGACAAATGGGAGCAGCGGCGCCACACCACCTTCGACCAGAACCGGCACCTTGAGGAGGTCACCAAGGAGAGGTCAGTTACAGCTAGTTGTCGAGCCGGGGCGAGGAGGTCCCTGGCGAGGCGGACAAATGGAAGCAGCGGCGCCACACCACCTTCGACCAAAACCGGCACCTTGAGGAGGTCGCTGGCGAGACAGACAGAAGCAGCGACGCCACACCACCTTGAGGTGGAGGTGTTGACCTATACATTGTGTTGGAGGCGTTGTGTTACGTTTTGACACAGAGCAACGCAGGCATCGACATATGTCGCAAAGGCTTCTCGTTTAAGTTTCAATGGAAAGATGTTGGGGCTCAGAAACTCAACATTTGTCGCGACATACTATTTCATGAATGCAATGATTGTGTGGCCAAGTTTTGTAGCAATTCTCTCAGTATTATCGTGTTTTTCTTATGCTAAAACTAAGCATAAATAATTGTTACAGGGACAGCTTCAAACGCGTGGCCACAAGCCTCCAAAGAATCGTCGGTCAACTGGTGGCATATTGTGCTGCGGCAGAAGATGAGCTCAACCGCAATGTGCTCGCCGAACTACTGGCGCGGCTTCTACCTGAGTATGTTTTCCAGATAGATATATCACCCGGACCCGGGTATGTCCTTAAACTACGTCCAAAAGAAAGGTATGGGTAATTGTCAATGTCATGTGTCATCTGGAGCAGAGCCCGACTGGGGAAGTACCTCCACCTTACAGAAAACCACAGCCAAATAGCACTAGACCCTACTCATAGTGTTCCTGCTGGTGAGTAAGGTTGCCAAAGAACCCAGTGTTTTTTTTATACCAGGACGGTGGCAAACAAGCATACGGCCCGCCTGATGGTAAGCGCCCCGCCTAATTTTATCTGACTCGAACCAGGAGCATCGCAAATGGGGAAGCACTTCCTCCTTACAGTAAACCGTTGTCATAATAAGACTTTTACTTAGACTGCCTTCCACTATGCCGGAGATAAGCGCAGATGAGAGGAGACGTATTGGTCATCGTTTTATTATGTATTTTACTAGATGTGACATCTAGAACAAATTTTGTGCGCCATGTTTGGCAGTTGACAGCTGTGACTGAATCAAAGAATAGTATAGTTTTGTAGTGATTTTCACTACAAGTTTTGGGACAAAATAATTCTTAGGGATGTCATCTCCTCCGAGCCTACGGCTCCTAGCCTAGTCGGTAGTGACCCTGTCTATGAAGCAGGAGGTCCCGGGTTCGCATCCTGGTCAGGGCATTTACTTGTGTGTTTATCACAAATATTTGTTTCTGAGTTAAGTGTGTTATCTATGTATTTAAGTATTTATCTATATCTATATCGTCGCCTAGTACCCACAACACAAGCCTTATTGACCTTACTGTGGGACTAGGTCGAATTGTGTAAGATTGTCCCATAATATTTATTTATTTCTTATCTCCTGTTACTCAATGGTATTGATTTATTCCTCTCAACTCCACTTATCGCCTTAGTGGTAAGGCAGCCCTATTTTGAAGCTGGAGATATCGAATGTTTGGTTTCCGTATAGTTGTCTGCGCGCCTGTGCCCGGTAGAGAAAATAAATTAACTGATTTCTCGTTTAATAGCAAAAAGCTCGTATTTTCAAACTGTTTCGACATTAAACAAAATCCGTGTCTTTATTATGTTTCTTCACATTGTGATTTTAACCTAGTGACATCGCATGTTGCAATTGCAATATACTACAAAAAACAAACCCGTACAATGTTACATTTTCTCATAAACAACGTAAGAAACAAACGTCTATTTTAACACGGGACGTAATTACCAAGGAAACACACTAAACTTTTTACTACGATCCCTCCCTTTTCTACTAAAATACTACTTTTAGGGTACCTTGACTTACTTTCAAGATATGTATTAATCCGTCCCATAGACTAATACCTAACCCAAGACCCCGCATAGCCGGGTGACCCCCGCTGCCACGCTCGAAGTAATTTCACCCTATAGTGAGATACTAATTTATTGTAAATGACAGTAAACCTAGTACGTCCCCATGGCAACCATTAATGTCTGACTCTCTCTTACGCCCCACGAAACAATGGCGGGTTCCCTGTCTAGCATTGCGTGTTCCCCTCCCGCACCCCTTCTTTTTGGCAGCTTAGGTCTCAAAGAAATAACGCGCTAAGCGGAGTATAGACATATCTTGTATATGATCCATCCAAACGAAAACCGTGCGTCGTCAATTTCTATGTCTTTAGGTGAATCTATACTTAGTGCATATCCTATTTATGCTAAAGGGGCTGCATTTAATATCCTGTTGGATCCCAGCCAGTGGTAACCTTTGAGTTGTTAATTAAAACAAAAAGGTCACAATGAAATAGTGAAGTTTTCAAATAAATATCGACTTTAAATCACTTCACGTAAGATTGAAATCATACGTACGCAGAAATCCTATATGTGCCATTTTAAATCGTGATAGTAACTTATTCAGACGTGAAAATGGAAATGCAAAAGCGACTTTGCATCACAGGTGTTAAGGTTCAAATTGTTTTATGGAAAAAGTAACCGGTTAATATAACTACGAGATTTGCTACGCAATTAATAATGCTATTCCAAGAACGACACTTGCAGTTTGTTACAAAATTATATTTAGTTGGGTCCTTTTACGAGATATTTATGTGTGAGCTTTCTATTTTTTTTTATTGTATGGCTACATGTCACCGGATATAGATAGGCATTTCTTCTCTGGGGTAGTAGTAGTAGGAAACCAGATGATGAAGAAAATCCAGTGAGTGCTGCGAGGTCCAGATGGGACAGTGTAGCTGCCAAGTTTGTTACTCTTTTAGCATCACCCAGGGATCACGTGTAGGATTGTCTAAGGTGTTTCCTACGGACGCAGAGTAACATTGATCCCTTGAGCTTTCAATAAAAGTGTACAACATATAATCAGTATTACTGCGCTAAACATATACAGATTTTGTTTTAGAATTAGATTTAAAAAATCTAGAACGCGTATTTTAATGTGAGTTATATATTATCAGGGGCAGGGGTTAGCTCTTCAATAAACTGACCGTTTTATAGTCGACCTCAACTTTGGAGCGATGTCCCCAGACTACGTGGCTCGAACCGACCCGCGGGCCTGCCAATCAGGCCAGAGAAAAGGTTAAAATCTTGTATAGATTTTAACCTTTTCTCTGGCCTGACCCGACTAGAGTAAAAGAAGCGGAGGCACCGTTTATAGACCCCTGTTTTTCGGGCAATACAATCTGGTCGCATTATACACAATTACTATGTCAAATGAAATCGATAGCTGTTGGGTTTGTAATTCCACTGTACTGTCAACGGTACTCAAAGCACAGAAAATACATTAAACTAGAAGCCAGAAATGCTCAAGCTCCACGTCACTGTTGCCCAGGCGGACATGTAACTCCAGTAATTTCTTCAACAGGTTTAAACCTAGTAAACACAAATAAAATAGCTCTGAGCGGCGCGTGCGCGCTGCAGATTTCACTCGCCGACATGTTGTTTAGGTGACCAAGGATCAACTATCCAAATGTTGACCTCTTAATGTTCCAACTGCCAGAAATTTATCTCTAAAATAGGATCTGGTCTATTATTCCGAAGAATTGCAATTATCATCCAAAAGAAAATATCTCTAGATTCGCAAGCGAAACCCCTAAAAATCAAGTTGCTATTTTTTTTGGCAAATAACAAAAATACTTTCTTCTTTAACTCAATATATGAAAAATCGATAAATAAAATCAAATTTTACACAACTTGCATTTTACAAGTATCGATATTTTCCAGTGCATCTCTGATCTCCGACTCGCGGCCGTCCACACCGAACCTGGACGTGTCCGTGGCGCGCAGCAAGCACGTCCACTTCGCTCCGGACCTGTCGCTCCTCGCTGACCTGGACTCCGAGGGCGTGGCCGGCTTCCTGCAGGGACAGGTATTGTTCTTTTACGTCATTACTTTCATGGTATCATGGTCTTCAACTGTTTTGATATGTTTTCTGGGAGAACTACGCATTGTCATGCATTTTTAAGATTTCATTACTTATTTGCAAAACAAAAGACTGTCACAATCTAGCTAGTGTAAGAAACATTTTATTATCGATATCGATAGCTGCCATACTTAATGAAATTACATTAAAAGTCTTACGGAGTACTCATTTTCTAAAGTGTCTATTATTTTTAATGAGGTTGTATAGTCACGTCATTCATAGTTTTACCTCTTTGTTACCCGACGAAGGCAAAGCCAAAAGGAAGAGCTATTTTATAACTTAATATGATAAAGTATAGTTAAGATTTAGTTCGATTACACATATAAAACAATCCCTTAATTAATACTTATTTTTCATTTTTTAAATTAACTGTCACGCATGATTATAAAACAATGTAAATATATCGGCATGACTTTTTTTATATAATTATATTAATAATACTCGATATCGATAAAAAAATCTAAAACTAGCTAGATTGCGACATTTTGTTTTGCCGCGAATATGCCGGGCTCTGCTTATTTGCAATAATAAATTCCGTCGAGTTTCTTGCCGGTCTTCCCGGGTCAGAGGCTTCGGGTTAGAACCGGTGTTATCATTTTCCTGACGTTCATATGTGTATTGTAATGTGCCTAAACTGAAGAATGAAGATATTTATTATTTCTTCTCTTACAGAGGGACGTAAGCATCGACATCAAGAGGGAGCTAGAACTCAGTTTAAGAAGATTAAGAGAAGAGGCACACGAGTTGTTGGAGACTGCTGCGAGGGTCAAAGGAAGTGAGTATACATCCGTGCAGAGTTAGCATTAAGTCCGCCATTTGTATATTTTCTTGTTTGGTGCAATAAAGGTTAAATAATTTTAAACAAAAAAGAACCGACTTCACTTAGCCTCCACCTTTCCAAAAGGAAAATGCTCGAGCTGCTGTAAAAAATAGGTGTGCTTATAATAGTTGAAGAGTTCCCTCGATTTCTCCAGGATCCCATCATCAGATCCTGACCTGGTTACAATGGGACCAACTGTGAAGTATACTCTATCAAACAAAAAAAATCGGTCCAAATCGGTCCTGCCGTCTTCGAATAATCGTTGAACATATATAAAATAAAATAAAATAGCAAAAACAAAGATCCCGACGAATTGATAACCTCCTTCGAAATCTTGAAGTCGGTTGATAAATAGATATAAGATGAAACTCTGTTTGTTCGCAGAAGCGGCGCCGGAGTCGCACATGCTGGAGTGTAGCCAGGTGCAGATCGCAGAACTTGTGGAACAGCTGGACGCCAGACACAACAGCTGCGAGACTTGCGAACTGCACAGGAAGGTAAGCTATAACTATGGACCTTTTTTATGTTGGGAAAATCCGTTTATCTACACCAATATCATAAATCCTCTATTCCGCGTTCGGAAACCGTATGTAACTACCACCATTCTTGCAACCAGTAACGTAACATCTCTGACAGTGTGGTAAAAACGTATGAAAATTCATTACCCACGGTAACGTTACGAAGATCCGCGCTCTCTCCGAGCGCCGGCACGCGCCCGCGCGACCGCCGGCACAATCGAGTTGGTCATGGCGGTGCAATGGCGGTCATTCTACTGATTTCCGAACACATCATTTAGGATTTATAATATGTGTGTAGATAAAGCAGTGTATGCAACTGTACGTAATTAGGCCTTATTACGTAACAGTTACATAAACTACCATTTCTCAAACATACTCCGAAATGTATGCGTTAATGTCACGAAATGAAGACATGAAGTTGCTCATTTATGGCTCCATACATTACTTCTTGGCCTTAGGCCAAGAAGTAATGTAGGGAGTTAGTATGAAACGTACATTATTGTCCGCTGCTCTAACTTTTTAAATTTGCTTACTAAGGTTAGACTGACAAAGGAAATAGTACATACAACCAACGACCACTCTCTCTGTAAGTGTAAGTATACTTGCGACATTAAAATTAAAAAAGAAAAAACAAAATCTATGGTACATACTAAATTTATAAGCGGTTAAACATGGTGCTCGAATAGCTTTTTCAAATGTCAAGGTTAAAAAATAAAAAAGGCGGCAATTTAAACTTATTCACTTGATTACTTAGTAGTTATTTTAATTATAATATTTTCTTACATTGTTTGAGAAAAGCACTATACAATCCTTGGCCGGAACAGGGATTGCAGGACTCGCTTTATCCGGCTTCGTCTACGACTCGGCCGTCTACCGCAATCTCGTCCTTAAATCCCTTAATTCACGGCCTCTGCAGTAATGTACTATTACGTCACACCTGGCCATAATGTGAGTTTTATCGCACGCTACGCGTACGGTAAAACTCGCATTATGGCCAGGTGGAGACGTAAAATTGTGTACTCACTACGGGCAGTAAAAAAGAAAGCCCTCTATCGCATATTTACAACCCTCGCCTGTGGCTCGGGTTACAAATATCTGCGATTTCGGGCTTTCTTTATTTTACAGTCCTTGGTAAGTAATGTACTATTACGCATCCGTCTTTAGGGGACCGACACAGGTATGATGGACTACGTGGCGAGACTGGCGACGCGTCTCGACTCGCGTTTAATAGTTTTAAACAAAAAACATTCGGCAAACGTACTTGTGTTTGAATACATACAATATGTATTGATTATAGAACATGGAGGAGGCGATGACGGAGTGCCTGCAGCGCGAGAACCTGCTGCGCTCCGACCTGGAGGGCGCGCTCATGAAGGTGGCGCAGCTCATGCACACCGAGAGGAACTCGTGCGATCTCGTCGTAGAAGGGTAAGTTTGTGACGGTTTTAGACGTCGACATGTAGATAGAGATAGGTAGGTTAGGTGGAAGAGAACAAGAGAAAATGAGGAGGTTAAATTTTTACAAGCATATTTACAAAATATAACCATACACCGGCTTGGCCGTAGGTCCGCCCCTGAGCACACACAGATATAAATAAAAATGAAAAAAAAAAAATAAGACAAGATAGCAAAAGTCCTTTTAAAAAGTCACTCCTACGAGTAGTAGACCTCTAGTCGGAAACGGGTCGTCGTAGATGCAGCATGTCCCACATAGATGTGACTGTCTTCAATACGTATGATGAATTTTTTTCATGTATGGTATCAATTGATTGGTTTTGTTGTGAGGAATTGCGTTAAAGCAACACAAAAGTTGGAAAAGATATTTAAAGTCTGAGATTTGCATTTGTTTCTCAAAACGCTCCTAACAAAATGGTGTGTAAAAGTGACAGTCGCCGCCCTGTTCAAAGTATGGAAAAGTTATGAAATTGCTATTTTTACAATTTATTTTACAGTATACTGTTAAAAGTCAAATGGTATCATTGTTTTTTTTTTTTAAATAACGTACTTTAAAAAATCGTAAAATTTTGAAATTTTGAAACCTGACATCTTTGAACAATTTAAATAGATTATTTAATTTTTACTTTATTTGGATACTAGCCTTTTCCCGCGGCTTCGCCCGCTTACTATAAGTACTCAAAAAGGATACAATACCCATGTTGATTTTCAGACTTTGTGACCACATTTGCCCCTTTTAGGGCTTGAATTTTCAAAAAACCTGAAACACGTGTTTACTCATTTATCTTTAGGAATACTCCTGTGAAATTTCGAATAAAATAGTATAACAAATTTTGATTCACCATACAAACTTTGGACCCCCATTTTACCCCCTTAGGGGGTGAATTTTGAAAAATCCTTTCTTAGTGCATCCCTAGACCTTATAAGGAACCTACGTGCCAAATTTGGAATCTCTAGAACCAGCGGTTTGGGCTGTGCGTTGATATGTCAGTCAGTCAGTCAGTCAGTCAGTCAGTCAATCAGTCAGTCAGTCAATCAGTCAGTCAGTTTCTTCTTTTATATATTTAGATATATATTGATCATTTTGTATCCTGTCAACTAAATTTTATTTCATAATTCAACATGTGTCATCATCCCTATTGGTAGACGTAGTATTATCGGGTTTCGGGTCTGGGAGACCGAAACACCGATGTAGGCGCCGCAGCGTGCGCCAAGTTAAATAAGTGTTGCAACTCAACCCCAAGCTTGATTCCCTAGGAAATGTTTTAGGAAATTTAATCATGTGACTGCGACATTCGTGATTCCGTATGTGAGGGTAGTAGGTACAACGGATTGTGACCTCGGCTCATAATTTAGCTGTCACCACTGTGGCAGTGACAAGATAAGAGCGTAGGAATAGAAATAGCTTACACAGAACAGAATTACCGGCAGTAAATTTAGAATAAGGGTTAAAAAAATAGTACAAAACACCCAGTCCGGGGCATTCTAGACTTAAAAGTTAAAAAATATTAGCAACATTTACAACATAACATATTGTTATTATTTACAACAATTTAAAAATTTAATCTAATTTTACACAACGTGCATATTACAAAAATCTACGATCGTCATTCTTATTTGACGTAAAGAAAAATATCATAACGTCGCTGACATTAATTGGCCAGCACAGGACTCTTAGCGCGAGCGCGTGACAAAAGAGGTTTTATACCTATGAGAAAAATAAAACCGTTACAAGTTGCCCTTTCATCTTGTGTTTCTATAGGATTTTTATAATAATTACAAAGTTTTAAATTATTATTTGAGTCATATTGATACTTAATATAAATTTTAATGAGGTCGGAAAGTGAATTCTCGATGTATTCGTAACATGTCACACACAAGGGCGCGTGTACACGGTGCCGACACCGCGCGTTGTGTGTGCGAGACGCGAAAAATCCGCCGCCACTCCGCCACCACGCCGATCCCAGTATGTCGTCTCCATGCTTCTCCACAGCTTTCTTTCTCTCTCTGTGTCTCGGGCTCGGCAGCGCAATATGGGCGCGGGGCGGCGACGTGGGTTTAACTTTTATATTATATGAATGTTCTCCTCGGTAGCTACGGCACGGGGCAGCACCACCAGACGCCGACCTCACTCCCTGTACGAGCCCCGCCGCGCCGTGCGCCCGACTCGGGCTCCGTATCGCTGGACGGCTGCTCGTCGCCGCGGGTACTACGGGCCAGCTATGATGCGCTCCACAGGGAAAGGGATGACTTGCAGCAGCAGGTGAGAATGTTCTCCTTGGTAGCTACGGCACGGGGCAGCACCACCAGACGTCGAACTCGCTCTCTGTACGAGCCCGCCCCGACTCGGGCTCCATGTCGCTGGACGGCTGCTCGTCGCCGCGGGTACTACGGGCCAGCTACGACGCGCTGCACAGGGAGAGGGATTACTTGCAGCAGCAGGTGAGAATGTTCTCCTCGGTAGGTACGGCACGGTGCAGCACGACCAGACCGAACATCCCTCCCGGCGAGCAGCAGGTGAGAATACATTTCTGGCTTTTATAACACCACTTACGACCGCGGTGGCCTCTAATTTCTAATATAAGTACGAGGCCACTCGCTTTTAAGGTATCTTTTGAATTTAAAAACATAAAGTTATTTTCCATATGTACAGATCGCCTAATCTTGGAATACATAATGGTCAAAATATATTTTGGCGTTTTAGGTGTCAACATGTACGGTAGGGTTAGGTAGAAAGAAGGTAGATTATAAAATTTTGACAAGTAGATATATTTACAGAACACGAAAATACTAAAGAAAATAGTTATCAGACTAGGCCGTAGGTCCGCCACTGAGCACACACAGATATAGATAAAATGAAACAAATAAAACAAGTCCTTTTTAAAAGTCACTCTCCTGTAGACCTCTAGTCGCCGTAGATGCAGCAAGTCACACATAGATGTGCCTGTCTTCAATTGGTACACGTAGTAGTTTTATCCGCGTACGGGTCTGTAAGACCGAAACACGAGACCCAAGCTTGATTCCCTAGGAAATGTCGGACATTAGCCATTTCCCGAACATTCCGATTTTAATCAAGTGACTGCGACATCCGTAATTCCGTATGTTAGGGTAGTAGGTACAACGGATTGTGACCTCGTGGCATAATTTAGTTTTCACTGATGTTATTTAATATTGAATTATTGTACTTACCTCCTTACAACAACTAATAAAAAAACATCACATAACTAACTAACCAAATAACACCTATTTAAACTAAAGAAGCACATGCTTTCTAACGATACTTTTCCCGCCCTTTACTTTTATATTTACGACAGATCTGTGAGATTTGGTGTATAGAACTCATATAACACTTACAGAGAATTACAGTGAACGTTCACTCGGCCCTATTCGACAAAAGGGGTCGCATTATGACTCCTTATTCTGTGTCACTTTCGCGTGTTAACTATAATTCTCTGTATTACACACGGTGTAACATAAGGAAACCGAATAATTTGAACAGCGTATTCCTGATCATAATTGGAGAATAAAATGTCGTATAAACTTTTCTGGAATTCGCCTAGTTTCAGAGTTACTACCAATTAAATAAAAAAAGCCTATGTCCAGCAGTGGACGTCTTTCGGCTGATATGATGATGATGATGATGAAATAAAAAAACATTTTTTATTTTGACTCAGTGCAAAACGCTTTTTTGATGGCGATTTCACCCTTTATGGGGTCTAGTCTAGACATTCTTATTGACAGATATCAAAGTACCAAGGAATACTTTACGTAAACTATTTTTTACGAAAAAAAATGTACTAATTTATTTTAATCGACAGTTTTACCAATAACATTTATGTTTTTATGTTCAAAAGCATTTAAAAAATCGAAAAAAAAAAGAAAAAAAAAAAAAACATTTTTTTTAGCGAAATTGACCTATTTCATATTACACATATTACTCCTTATGACCTCACGAATTCGTGGTTAAAATCTCTCGCAATGCTCACGAGCACCGTGTATACGGTTACTGATTTCTTCACACACAAAATCATTAATTGATCTTTTTCTTCTGTCTAAAAGCGGGAAAAATATTGTCCCTATTGATCGACGTAATATAAGCTTGCTAACCCACTAACTCACTGTGTGTTTGTCCGGCACACTCACGCGCACGCGCAGGTGCGGCGGCTGACCGAGTCGCCCGTGCACAAGATGTGCTGCGAAAAGGTACCCACCACTAAATAGGACGCCGCATGACAATGTATAACTGACTATTGTATTCTATTTCACTCGGTTTTATATCCTATATAGATGGTGTAATAGATTTGAGTATATAATTGTCATTACCATTAGCATGTGGGATATAAACAGAAAAAAAAAATAGCTGGCTTTTAATATGTTACTTAGTGCATGTAACCGCCTAACTTACTCGTTTATTACATTGAATTTTTAACCGACTTCAAGATTTGAAAAGAGGAGGTTCTCAATTCGGCGTGTATGTTTTTTTTTTTTTTTTTATTTTTTATGTTTGTTACTCCATAACTCCGTCATGTCTGAACCGATTTTGAAAATTCTTTTTTTGATTGTAAGTATATATATACAGATTGGTCCCGTTTTTGTCAAAACGCAGTTCTGATGATGGGATCCATGAGGAATCGAGGGAACTCCTCAAATCTTAAAGGCATACATATAGTGATTTTTATATTTTTATCAACAAAACCATCATTTTCATTCAAAACAGTGACATTGGATGAAGTAGAACTGCTGATGATGATCAGAACGGAACTCTTCAACGACGCATAGTTCACGTTTGGCGATTCGTCCTCTTCGCTGTGTTTGTTTAGCAAGTTTAATTGTCAGAACAAATGTTCGTCCAGCTCAAGTTCTGATGATGGGATCCATGAAGAATCGAGGGAACTCCTCAAATCTTAAGGGCTTACACATAGTGACTTTTGTATTTTTATCAACAAATCAAGCATTTTCATTCAAAAGAGTGACATTTGATGAAGTGGAACTGCTGATGATGAACAGAACGGAACTCTTCAACGACGCATAGTTCATGTTTGGCGATTCTTCCTCTTCGCTATGTTTGTTAAGCAAGTTAGATTGTCAGGACCAATTTTCGTCAAGCTCAAGTTCTGATGATGAGTTCCACGAGGAATCGAGGGAATTCCTCAAATCTTAAAGGCATACATAAAGTGACTTTTGTATTTTTATCAACAAATCAAGCATTTTCATTCAAAAGAGTGACATTTGATGAAGTGGAACTGTTGATGATAATCAGAACGGAACTCTTCAACGACGCATAGTTCACGTTTGGCGATTGGTCCTCTCCGCTGCGTTTTTTAAGCAAGTTATTTCATTGTATGGAATCTAAGTGCACCATCTATCTACAATAATCCTTCACCGGCTACCCCCATTGAAGTCGGTTTTTTTTTCTTAAAAATTATTTATTTGGTTTAGAAAGCATATCATGTTAAGCTAAGCTTGCTTTTTCGATGTTAATTTATAAAATACTGTAAATATGCATGTTGCATGTTTTGAAGCTTAAAATATAATTTGGAACTTTTAGACGTAGACCATGACGATCATCGAAACTAATATAAAAAGTGTAGATATTTCTATAAAGGTGTCCGTAAACTCAATTAAATGAAATAAAGGAAACGTAGAAAAATCCACATTGTTGTATCGTTAGTAGACGTTCTACTTAATACAAAATTAATTCAATTAAATGAATTTTTCAAAAACGATATGTAGCTTAATTTTTCCTGAAATAAATTTTCTTAACGGCATCCTAGCCCAGTCGGTAGTGACCCTGCCTACGAAGCAGGAGGTCCCGGGTTCGAATCCTGGTCAGGGCATTTATTTGTGTGTTTAGCACAGATATTTGTTCCTGAGTTATGGATGTTTTCTATGTATTTAAGTCTGTTCCATATTTGTCTATTATATATATCGTCGTCTTGTACCCATCACACAAGCGCCTTATTGAGCTTACTGTGGGCCTTGGTCGATTTGTGTAAGTTTGTCCTATAATATTTATTTATTTGTCCTATAATATTTATTTATTTATTTATTCAGAGCGATGAGCTACATATTAAAATTGCCAGAGAACCATGGATAACTATCTCGTGTCCTCGCAGCTGGAGGCAGCCAACCGCCAGCTGCGCTCGACGCGCTCGTTCGTGGAGGAGCAGGCGGCCGAGCGCGAGGCGGAGCGGGACGAGTGCGCGCGCCGCCTCCACGCCGCGCGCGACGAGAACAGCCGCCTCGCCGCGCGCCTGCAGGCCAACGCTGCCATACTCAACGAGGTACCTATCTGTTGAACGATCTTGAAACTTATGTCATTAACTTAAGGTTCCCGGAAAGTTAGTATTTGTGTCTGTGTGGGAAGAGAAGCGTCGTAGAATAGGGTCTTATCCTGGGTGAAAGATTGTAATTAGTCTGTCAGTTAGATTATTAAAAAAATATTAGACGAGTTTTAACATAGCGTGACATTACGCGAAACATTTACTAGCTATATTTCCATTATTTGGGTTATTCGCGGATGGTCTATAATGCAAAATGTCTACATCCTTTTCGTCGTTTTATCTTTACGTAAGGGATGTCGACGGAGCCACGCTACCTTTAATTGTCAAGAGAAAAAATAGTAAAAATACACATCCACTGTCCAATTTTTTTTCATAATATAACTGACGGACTATATTATACATTAATTTTGTACTAAGCCGAAACGTCTGCAAGCGATATTTCAATTTTACAATTGAAAGAAAATTTTAAAAATTCACCGCGTCGAGCACGATTCGTACTTGCGACCTTTGGAAATGGACCGAACCAGTCGGTCGGACCGGTGTTCCGAAAGGTCGCGAGTTCGAATCTTGCTCGGTGAATTTTTCCATTTTTCTTTCAATTATAAAATTGGACTATATTACATTTTTTTACGATACCAGACTATTATTAGTTCCCAAATAAACCACGACACGTCTCTTTCACCACAAACTCTAACCATGATATTCTAATGACAATTTGTAGGCTTTATTCTTTGCTATTATGTTCACGGAAGGTCTTTGATATTATTTAATGATAATAACCCACTATTTTAACCCTGTTCAAGCCTTTTCCTGATTGCTTGGTGTTTTTTTTAACCAGCGTTGTTATACCTGCAACATTTCTAGCTGGTTATACGTTATATACAGTGTGTAAATTTTATACGGGCGTACATTGTAATGGCGATTAGTATTGGACCTAGGGAACGTATTTACATTTATTTCTTTATGAAAATAAGGATTTTTTTTCATACATAATTATTCAGCCCGCAATTTATGCATCCATGACAATTAACTTGCCGATGCGTCTTGTCAGTTATGTCAGTTTTAAATCAGTGAGATACATTGGTGCCCGGTAGGACTTTAAAAAATCGTTACACATAATTAATAACACTATTTAACAAAATGATTATACTATATGAGTCCTATTGCTGGATACTATAGGTGGGTAAAGTATATGTGGTTTATTTTATAATTCTTGTTAACAACACCACTGGCCAAGCAATAACGAATAGACTACAGCGGTGACTAAGGCTTGCAATAATCTGGATAATACGGTTATTTGGAATTGCACTAGTCGAAATATCCGGTGACCTCACATAGTATTTTATCTACACTCATATTGTAAGTCCTCTAAAATGCGTTCAAAAACCGTAGGCAATGACCAGCATTACAACAAACGATTTCACTATGATAAGTTTCTTATCTGTGGCAGTACCGCAATTATAACGTTTCATGCTCAATTATTGATGTGCTATGAGTTTTGATAACATAATGTACACCTGCACGCGCCCGCGGCCGGCGACACGCGCCCGCGCGACCGCCGGCATAATCGAGTAGGCCGCGCCGACACAATCGAGATGGCCACGGCGGTACTGTGGCGGCCATTCTATGGTTTACGAATACGGCATTTATAGTAAATAATATGAGTGTAGATAAAACAGTGTATGCAACTGTACGTAATTAGGCCTTAAAACACTCGTGTGATCTTATTATGAAATTCGCCTGCGGCTCATTTCATAAAACCACACTCATGTTTTAAGGACCCTTATTACGTAACAGTTACATAAACTACTATTGCACTTGCGTGTGTTTTACTTGCAGATTATTATTAATTTACTTCTTAACTTAATGTGAATGTTTCTGGTGACAAATAACAACAATATTTGCATGGTTTCACTTCAAATGTTAGTTTAACCGCTGTTTACCGCCTTGCAATGAGCTTGGCGATTAATGAATTAAAATTGCACTATCCCCTTTTATTTTATCCTCAACAACACTTCGTTGATATTTATTTTCTACTGGTTAGTTCATGGCACAAAATGCAATTTTATTGTAATGTGTGTCATGAAATAATCATTTTGATATCCTTTAATACACTTAAATGCAAGCACGTAAACTTAAATAGTTGAAAAAACCGTTCTTGTCTTTAACCCTCTTCCAGAACGCACCAATCCAGAAGGTCTTTTCAAAATAGTTACGGTTTGTTTTGGTGATTTTTTTATTTAACGGCGAATAAAATTTTGCTATAGTCCAACCTAATTTGAACCTTAAAGTGAAATATTAAGGTTGAAATTCAATTGACACGGATGTGGTAGATAAGTCGTACTACGCCTGGAAAAGGGTCAATGTAATAATGAATGAATGTATCATTAACTAAGGTATTGATTATCAGAGCCCGGAATTTTCGCGGCAAAACAAAATATTGTCGCCATATAGCTAGTGTTAGAAACATTTTGTTATCGATATCGATAGTTGTCATACGTAATGAAATTACATTAAATGTCTTACGAAGTACTCATTTTCTGAAGAGTATTATTTTCAATGACGTGGTATAGTCACGTCGTTCAAAGTTTTACCTCTTTGTTACTCGACTACGGCAGAGCCAAAAGAAAGGGTTATTTTATTACTTAATATGATAAAGTAAACTTAAGATTTAGATGGATAACACATAGAAAACAATCCCTTAACTTACTACTTCTTTTGCATTTATTAAATTAACTCTCGGGAATGATACATACTTTTTTATATAATACTCGATATCGATAAAAATATGTTTCTAACACTAGCTAGATTGCGACAGTCTTTTGTTTTGCCGCAAAAAATCCGGGCTCTGTTGATTATGTCATGTCATGTGTTACCAATTTGCGTGATAATTTAGACTGATATAAATGCATCTAGTAGTATTATAAGCCATCCACGGCAATGGTGGCAGCACCGTACTAACAGCGGAGTGGGTTGTGTGTGTCTACAGATGCTTAACCTGCGTATCACTTGTTGCAACTGTCGAGAGCACTATGCACATGTAAGTGTGAGCTTGTCTGTCTATGGCACTTTACTTTGTAACTGAATGTAAGAGCTACTAATGTGCTGACGGTAAGTTTGGTGGTTGTGGGTCGTCCAGAAATAATTTGATCGTTTAGGGAGGGGGGGAGGGTTTAAAATCACCAGATATCACCAAGGGTGTAGGGTCAAAAAATAGTCCAAATATGATCACATGATTTCTGGACGACCCCTTGACAGTTTCCATCAAACCGTAAATTAACTTTTTCTTGTTAGTTTTATTGGAAACAATTATCAATTTTTGTTTTGTTTGAAATTTTCCGTAACTTGCACATCGGTAGTTAGAATAGAACCGTTGTATCTTATTGGCACGAATTAACTTCTAGCGAGTTTTAATGTTTCAATTAATTATTCTTTGCTGGTTAGAGCGGATTTGAGACAGCCTGACATTGTATAGTTGGTTTAAATACGATTTTTACAAACTTTTATTTAACTTGTTTAAACATAATATCGGATATATTCTTGACGGGGATGAAATGCTTGAGTATTTCGTGCCACTAAGATACATGTTTTATTAATTTTACCTATTTACAGTAGTTGTAGATTTAGTAGAATGAATTATTAACTCTTGTAGATTGCTGTTATTGGAAGCTTGGCCTATTATATTATTTTCTTTTTAACCACTAACTTTTTCGCTGTATTTGTGACTACAGATATGTGTAAGTAAATATTTCAACTTATTATGTAGATTTGTAGCGAAGGAACGTAGGTATATTAATTTAGTCCAGTCGTTATATACTTTTTGTAATATTTTAAAATTAAAAACATTCGCGTTTTGTACACCTATTAACTGACATTAGATATCTGCTGAGACTTCAGTTGTCTGCGAAAATTACCAGCGTAACCTGTGTAGAAACGTCGGAACTCAAAGTATGTAGATGGTTTAAAAAGGGTCTAAAGTAAGCCATATTACTACGAGGTGGTTATTTTTCGAAAATTGTTCGTGTGGTAATATGGCTTTTAGACCAGAGTCATACATACTATTTTTCACTTCGATTGCAAGAAAATAAAAAATAACATATTATTTACGTACAATGACTAATCTAAGGTGAAACTAACTTGACGGTCTTTTTATTTTTTTAATTGCTTAGACACAGATACAAAATAAAAACACCGCGAATAAATGCCACCAGACGACGGTATAATTAGCTCTTTAAAGCGCTTCAAACAGATTTTAATCATTTTCAATGAAGTAGGAACCAAAATTGATCGATTTTAACATTGCTGTATTATGGTTGGTTGATATTAAATATAATGTTTTTTTAGGGAATTAAATTATGTAAACAGTATACGTTCCAAAAAAGAATCCAGCGCTCCGATTAAGTTCGATATGTGTTGTGATTGGTGGATTTAATATTGTGAAGTGTTCTGATTGGTCAATTTAAAATGTTTTGTAAATCAGAAATATGTATACATATTTTCCCTAGAGGCTAAATGTACTACTTTAGTCCGCCTTAGTAAGCACACAATATGACATATTTTTTGAGCATGAGAAGTGAAAAATATAATTTGCGGTAGACCCGTCTAATGTCAGGTATTTTTTTTTTACCGTTCTAAACTAATGTTGATACTTGATCTTTCTGCCTAGGTGGAACAACTAGAAGCCCAGACCCGCGAGATGAACACTCTGATCCAAGAGCTGGAGGCCCGCAAGGCGGCGGCCGACGATGAGCTGGAAGCCACCAACGAGAAGATATCTCTCCTGCGCGACATCATCGCCAACCTGGAGACCCAGCTGGAGCAGAAGACTGCACACGAGGCAGTCATTCTAGAACAGGTGTGTATGTGTGGCCTGAGCTAAAACCTGGATTTTCGTCATTTTAATTTGTTTGAAAGAGTATACTTCACAGTTGGTCCCATTGTCATCAGGCCGGGATCTGATGATGGGATCCTGGAGAAATCGAGGGAACTCTTCAACTATTATAGGCACACCTATAGTGATTTGAGTATTTTTTAGATTAGCTCGGGCATTTGCTTTTGGAGAGGTGGAGGCTAAGTGAAGTATAGTCTGGCAAACCATATCTGTCAGTAGAAACGCGCGGCAAATTCAAAATACGTACATGTGGCAACCCTTTGTGATGAGACACCGTATTTCATGACGAACATTTAAATTCACATTAATTCAATGTTTCTAGTGCATTTCACTCTCTCATCTTAAGCGCGAGTGAGATAGAACTCCTGCAACGTTCCCAATTCAATTTAAATTCATTTTTAAGGCATATGTCAATTGCCTCAACCAGATTATCTGTTGCAGTTGATGACAGATCAGACGAAATATGTCCGTCTCCTTTTTACACACCGTAAATGTCACCTAATGAAAGGGGCTTAAATACCAACTAAAATTAAAAACATAAAATTTGATGATCATTGCTGCTTTTTTTACTGATTCTTAGTGTTGTTATACTTTTGTTCGCTGTACATTGCTACTGCGTTCGTTGGCTGGCCAGACTATAGGTTCTTTTTTTGTTTAAAATTATTTATTTATTACTAGCTGTTAGCAAGGCTTCGCCCGCGTGCATTTAATATATAATAAGGTGCCAAAAAGAAGGGGTGCGGGAGGGGAACACGCAATGCTAGACAGGGAACGCGCGATTGTCCCGTGGAGCGTAAGAGAGTCAGACATTAATGGTTGCCATGGAGACGTACTATGTTTACTGTCACTTCCAATAATTAGTGTCTTACTATAGAGTGAAATTACTTCGAGCGTGGCAGCGGGGGTCGCCCGACTATGCGGGGTCTTGGGTTAATTAGTTTCTGGTATACCCCCACTGTTACTATACCAAATTTCATGAAATTCTGTACTGTAGTTTTGCGTAGTTTACTAACAAACATATTTTTCCTTAGGTATTTATCATATTTATAGATTTAAATTTAAATGTTGACTGAAGCGTTTCCAGTGCTATGTTAAAGTTCGCTTCCAGTAAATCTTTTGACGGTATTTTTTTGTCGCAGTTGGAAGAAATGAGAAAGACTATCGACGAGAGAGACAACAAGATGCGCGGACTCCTGGGCGAGCTGGAGTCGTTGCGGAGTGAGAGGCCCGACACGAGCGAGGCCGCGTCCGTCAGCGAGGCAGACGATCGGACCGACGACCTCATGGAGAGGATACAGGAACAGGTACTGTTTACTTACTTCATTATTAGTTATGACAAAGAGCAATTGTTGAAGAGTTGTAAGCTCTAAGTAGTTCGACAGCGACTTATGGCGCTTGTTTATGTCTAGATAGTCTACTTGTATTGACAACCATCGCATAGGTAGGTAGGTAAAGGTCCCTTTTTGGGTTTTTTTTTTAAAAAAACCCCGTTAACGGAGGGTCATACGAAAAAAATATTTTCTACAAAAAAGATTCTTTACACTTTTTTGCTGGGATCAATGTTTAATGAGATATCGAGCAAATACGATAAACACTTTTTAAAACTTTCGTAGCTATTATTTACGAAATTATTCTTTTTAGCTAAACACGGTGTTATAAATCTTTATTTTTTTAAAGACCTATCCAACGATACCCACACATTACTATCGAGTAAATATATTTCAATGTGTTTCCGAAACAGTTAAAGCCATTTAAGTGCATATTATACCGCCAACAGCTATTTATATCTTATTCCTGAGATGGGAAAAATGCGGCCATCTCAGGAATAAGATATAAACAGCTGTTTGGTGAAGAAAATCATGTTTTTCAAGCCAGGAAAAGTTGAGCATTTTAGACAAAGTTGTAGCAGTTGACGGTATGCGACTGTGGCTTTTGAATTAAACCATTATTTGTTGGTAATATATGGATTGTGTACCTACTAAAATAATAAATGTTTGCAGGGCCGTTGGCTGGAAGAGAAGCTTCACCGGCGCACGCGTCGCCTGGAACGCGTCCACGAGACATGTTCGGCGACGTGCAGCGAGCCCAGCGAGGACGTGTCGCTCCGGGACCGACAGGGGCCGAGAGAGGTATCCGTCGGTACTGTACGAGTAGTAGCAGGAGCTCGGGCGTTTGTTCTTGCACAGGGCGGACACGTCATACTACTAAACTCGTTGCACGGCACATCTGTACACGCTTCAATGTGTGCGTGCGTCTTAGGGAGCTGTTTCCGTTGTCGTAAATGACGTTTGACAATACACCGCCATTTTGCTTTTTATCGATGCGTTGCCAACCTAAGGGATTAGCCTACTAGTTCCCTACCAATCGGCCGCCGCGGGGTGAGGTAATTCCGATCGGGGCGGGGTGGAGCGTGGCTATTCTATATGAAATACTATTATTTATTTTGTGGCTCTTGAAAAGGCGGAGTAGCTTAATAAAGTCGGTTCTATTTTCTTTAAAATTATTACCAACCAAATTCAATAATGCTACAGAGTTTTAAATATATGCAATCAAAGTGTGTCTATTTAACGTAAAATATTTCGGCAGGCCGTTTCCCCCGGCGACGCGAGTCCGCGCTGGCCCGGCATGCCGGAGCTGCTCGGAGTGTTCGAGGCGGTGGAAGCGCTGTCAAGAGCCGAGGACGCGGCGCTGAAGAGGATAGCAGACTTGGACATGCAGCGGGCTCAGCTCACCGACGTAGCTCAGGTGGGTTCTTCTTTATACCATTTTCGTGGCAAACTGGCATAAGGCCCGACACTGACGAGACAGCAGACGTGCATAGACTATGTGCGCATACGCATATGGACGTCTGAAATAAGGCTTATGTTGTGGGTACTAGGCGACGATATACAGGGTGGAAAGATAAGTCGGGCCCTGGAGAAAAACTACCTTAAAACGTTGAGATAGCTCAATTCCCTGAAAGGAAACATTCTTTAATTTCTTTAAAGGGACATAACTGCATTTACAAATTTTTGGAAAAGAGTACAGTTTTCAAAAAAAGTATTTATTTTGTAATTTTTACCATAAATAATTTTTATGACAATTGATGCCAATCGATCCTGTTTCCAACGAGGATAAAAACTTCTAAATACCAACCAAGTTTAGGGCACCAGAGAACCCATAAATAATAATAATAATAATATTTTTCATACAATTAGTATGGAAAAAAGTGAAAATTAAGAAAAAAACTGTGAATGCAGTTTTAGTTTTTAGGAAAAATTAAAGAACGTTTCCTTTGAGCGAATTGAGCTATCTCAAGGTTTTAAGGTAGTTTCCCTCCAGGGCCCGACTTATCTTTCCACCCTGTATATAAGTAAATAAGTAAAATCACAGAATAACTAATAGTACTACCGTACAGAAAATTCACTCCTTCACAAAAGTCAGATTTAGGTATAAAATTATACCTATACTCGCCACCTGCAAGCAAAATTGAAACTTATAACCGCGCACGAACCGTGAATCTTCTTTGCGCGCCGCAGTTTTATGACCGAGCTGTGAGCGTCGGCACGGGGCTGTCACTTGACAAGTTTTTGTAACCTATACCTACTGATTTATTATTTTAAAGATAAATATGTAGGAATTACAAACGTTGATACTGTAAACATGAAATTTTTATAGAGATTATGTCTGATTTTCATGGAAGTAGGTATGCCACAGCCGTATTCCTTTGAAAATATGTCGTTCAGTTCCTAATATTATTTCTGGGCAACCAATTTTCAATACATTAAGCATGTTTATTTTAACTATTACTAAGTAAAGACTTCGGGACCTTTCAATATCGTCCGGAATTTAAAAATGTTATTTCTGCTTCCTTGTTCTTCCGTTTATTCAGACATCCGTAAAGACATCTTTTATACGGATTAGATCAAGATTTAGGTTTCAAAGCCATTGAGTATTTTCAATTTAGCGCTCGCGCCACGTGACACGAGTATCGTGCTCGCCGAGCGGCAGCACACTCCCACGGCCACACGCCTGCCCGGGAGGCGCGCCGGACAAATGTACCTAAACTGCGTAGTGAAACCCCCCTGGTAAAACGTCGTTATTGCTATAGAATGATACAATAAACTTAATCTATTGCATATGAACAGAGGCAAACTACAGGCGGGCTTATCGCTAATAAGCGGTCTCTTCAACCTTGACAATAACAATGACAAAAGGCTAAAAATTACTATAATTTAAATATAAATAAAAAACAGAAACTGAATGAAAATAGACCTACTTAAGTATATGTATAAATAAAGAAAAATATATAAACACACTTATATATAATATAAATACAATACTATAATAATAGCAACCAAAAGCTATTTTTGTTATATAAAAGATAGATATAGATAAATACTGAAATACATAGAAAACATCCATAACTCAGGAACAAATATCTGTAATTAACATACAAATAAACGCCCTGACCAGGATTCGAACCCGGGACCTCCTGCTTCATAGGCAGAATCATTACCGACTGGGCTAGGAGGCCGTTTGGACCTTTCTGATACAGAGTTACTAACTATAGTAACTA
Source organism: Pammene aurita (assembly GCA_947086415.1). Lineage (NCBI taxonomy): Eukaryota > Metazoa > Arthropoda > Insecta > Lepidoptera > Tortricidae > Pammene > Pammene aurita. Next base: position 2,160,440 of record OX352308.1, read on the forward strand.
GGTTTAGCAACTTCTCCGTAGTTTTGTTGTCATGTACAAGTAATGTACAAACCTTTGTCTATCACGTCTGACCCATTTCTCTAAGTTGCTTAAAGGTTAGCTGGAAGAGATCCCTTAAAGGGATAACTTCGCCTTTGTACACACTCACTATATTTTTGTTGGTCCTGTACTTACTTGTTTTGTGCAATAAAGTGTTTTACTACTACAATGGACAGAACTTGCGACATTGAGACCCACATTGTACACAGATAAAGTTTTAAAGACTTGACACCCAAGATCGTATAAAAATAGACAGTTCTAAAAATACGTCAAACCCACGGTTCAAATCCACCTACCAGCTGCAAAACATCACAAGTTTATAAAGCAACTCAATCAGTTACATCATTTAGGGAAATCCAGCATGAGCGTATTCATAAAAAGCTTGTGACTGGATGTCACCGCGTGTCCAGCGACCTTGCTGGTCTGGCAAGTCTCCAAAGTCTCTGTCATGACTTATGCTGAGTGGCAACCATTTTGGTGTACATTTTGTACGGTTAATGTTTTTTCTCTCTTTTTTGCGCCGAATAAACATTGTTCATTTAATTTCGACGTGTGATGGCGTCGCGCGTAAATGCTGTCATTATGTCGTCATTGTTAGAGAGTTTTCACATTGTCCGATCCGATATCAGATATCTGATAGATCAAGGAAAAAACCGGCCAAGAGCGTATCGGGCCACGCTCAGTGTAGGGTTCCGTAGTTTTCCGTCCGTCACAGTAAGTGTCCCCATTTAAGAGTTAAAAAAACTCAGTTCAGAAATTATTTTGTATTTTTTTTTCAAAAACTATTCAACCTATCAAGTTCAAAATAATTTTCCTAGAAATTTTTTATAAAGTTCTACTTTTGAGATTTTTTTCATATTTTTAAAACTTATGGTTCAAAAGTTAGAGGGGGGGGGGACACCTTTTTTTTTACTTCTGGAGCGATTATTTCCGAAAATATTTACATTATCAAAAACTGATTTTACTAAACCCTTATTCATTTTTAAATACCTATCCAACAATATATCACACGTAAGGGTTGAAATAAAATAAAAAATTACTCCCCACTTTACGTATAGGGGAGGTACCCTAATAAAACATTTTTTCCACTTTTTATTTTACCACTTTGTCGGCGTGATTGATATACATGTTAGTACCAAATTTCAGCTTTCTAGTGCTAACGGTCACTGAGATTATCCGCGGACGGACGGACGGACAGACATGGCGGTACTAAAAGGGGTCCTAGTTGACTACGGAACCCTAAAAAGAAGCTGCTAGAGCATTAAGTTCGCCTTTTTTGCGTTAGTGCTTTCTTTTGAGCAATGGACATTTGGTATTTAAAGAATAAAATATTGATCACAGATTTTAAATTTGTCTTTCGTGGTGCTATCCGACATGTCCGATATCGGATCGGATAATGTGAAAGCGCACTTAGGCGATTTAATATTTGAAGTTCAAGAAACAATTGCAAAAAGTAAAAAAAAAGAAACAATTAAAATGTGGTCAAAAACTTTGCCGATCTACTGTTTGGTGAAATTTGTCATCATTCAAACATTGTTTGAATATGTACATACCACAGATTTTGAATGACGTTAAATTAAAAACCAGACAACTTTGTATGTAGATTAATATTCTTTTGTATTCTTATTTATATATCAATAAATATATGTATATATATATTCGTTATATATCAATAAATTCAGTTTACCAGGTATGCTTATATTACATTGAATGTACTATCAATAATAATTATTATAAATACAGTTTACATTAAAATAATAATTTAAAATGAAAAAAAAAACTAGACATCTCATGGACATTTCCCGCGGCCGGCGTGCTTTTTAATTAAGTATGCAACTTTAATATATTTCCAAACATTCAGATATTTCCCAATACTTTCGAAAAAGGTTAGGGTCCCGTCAAAATGAATCATGTGCGTAACAACTTAAGGTAAGGCGATTATCACACTGGCGCCGCAACCGGATGCGGCGACGGTGTGCAAGCGTGACAACGCTATACACATGCAGAGCGCTATGTCGCTCGCGCACCGGCGCCGTATGCGGAAACCGCAGCAGTGTGAAAGCCGTCTTAAATTAACACCAGCCAAATAAAAAAATATACCATTCGAATTCATTATTAGCACAAAACTCAGTTGTCAAGCTTTGGCGCCAGCTTTTCATTGTCGCGGATGTTTTTAAAAACAACTGTCGAGTTATAATTAGAGTTATCGTCACTCATAGACTAATTAACCCAAGACCCCGCATAGCCGGGCGACCCCCGCTGCCACGCTCGAAGTAATTTCACTCTATAGTGAGACACTAATATTGGAAGTGACAGTAAACATAATGCGTCTCCATGGCAACCATTAATGTCTGACTCCGTCTTACGCCCCACGAAAGACTCGCGCGTTCCCTGTCTAGCATTGCGAGTTCCCCTCCCGCACCCCTTCTTTTTGGCAGCTTCGGTTTCAAAGAAATAACGCGCTAAGCTGAGTGTAGAGATATCTAGTATATGTCGTCACTACATACAGATGGAAGGACGTGGTGCTAAAAGACATGAGTGAGTGTCAGGTGTCCGAAAAAGACGTCGAGGATAGGGCAAGTGGAGAAGAAAAGTGCGGAAAGCTGACCCCACCACCATGTGGGACACGTAGCTTGGAAGAGAGAGTATGGCTAAATACATTATTCATATGATAGATAGATTGATGAAATACGATAAGATGTATTTTGTTGCATTACAACACAAAAACAGTTTTTATTTAATGAACATATTTTTAAAAATAAATGAATTCCGTGTTTTAATACTCTTCTTGAAACTCGAAGGGCCATAAACATTTTAACTTAAAAGCTTATTTTATTTATGTTATCTTAACGCACGCCACCTGGAGAACGTTTCAAGCGCACCGTCTCGGGTGACCACTCTACCCCGATCTAAATATAGAATAAATATCATGAATATTTCGGCTCGAGCGTAATAATGCGTGACAGACCGACGAAAGAACGGGTGTGATATTTTATGGATAATTAAATTTTGATTTATTGTGTTATTACATTTTGGAATACTTATTAGGGGTGCGTAAAAAAATGCCAAACAAATAATGAGCCAGATACTTCTGGGTTTATCTGATGAACCAAAAAAGAAGAAAGAATTTTTTCTACTCCAGTACTTTTATTTGTCATTTATACATTCATTATGACATAGATAAGAATATGCATAATTGATCTAAAGACAAGTCTATAATCTATTCCCCAAAAACGCATTGGTGCCTACACGACGTATCGTTTTGGTATAAAAAACGTTTTTCGTGTAAACAACACTTAACAACTAAATAAGTTGCTACCAACCTAACAACCTAAATAAACGCAGCGTTTTAAAAAAAAAATTAAAAACAAATAACAAAGTTAACCAGAGACACAATTTGCCGATTTTACGTCTCCCGCCTGTTCAGAGAGAGATAGAGATCTCTCTCTACTCATTTGAGTGAAAGAGACGCAGATAATCGAATTTTGATTTCAAGGTTCGCTTTAACCCCAGTGAAATTTTAGTTTTAGTTATATTTCTTTGTACCTATTTTGATTTAATAATAACTGCGTGTGTTTGTGTTAGTAATATTAGTATACTTGAAATTGAAATACATTGTTATAAAGGGTGAAACTTAAATAATATTTTTTTTCCGTAGCCTATATTGCATCCCACTGCTGAGCAAAGGCCTCCCCTCGCTTCCGCCACTCGTCACGGCCTAGTGCATGCTCTCGCCAGTCGCTACAAAATGCGTCCAGATCGTCCCGCCATCTCCTTTTTGGTCTGCCTCTGCCCCGGCCGATTTGTTCGGTCCATTCAGTAGTTAATTTAGCCCATCGTTCCGGGTGCATGCGGCAGACGTCCAGCCCAATCCCACTTGAGCTTGGCGGTCTTGACACCCACATCCGAGATACCTGTCCTAGAGCGCAGTTCGGTGTTCCTAATCCGATCGGTTCTACGAACTCCTAGTACGCTGCGCTCCATGGCTCGCTGGCAAATTTTGATTCGGGACTTTTGAGCCTCCGTTAATGACCATGTTTGTCCACCGTAGATTAGGATGGGCAGAATACATATGTCGACGAGTTTGCGCTTTAGTGCCAGTGGAAGGTTACCCTTCATAAGCGCTTTCATGGACCAGAAGCTCTTCCAGGCGTTCTCGATGCGTCGATCGATTTCCTTGGTCTGCCTGTTATTGAAGGATGCTATCTGGCCCAAATAGGTGTATTCGTCGACATATTGTAATTCCTGCCCATCTACCTTGACCCTACGTTTCATGCCGTTGGTCATTAATTGGGTTTTGGCCCTATTCATTGTGAGTCCGACTTCAAAACTTGCCGAGCTAAGGTCTTGCAGCATTTGCTCTAGATGGGATGCAGTGTGGGAGAATAGGACGATGTCGTCGGCAAGACGCAGGTTAGTCAACCTCTTGCCACCGACGTCGATGCCCATCGTTTCCCACTTGACCGCCAGCTTCTGGAAAATTTCCTGTAAGCAAGAGGTGAACAGTTTCGGAGAAAGCGGATCGCCCTGTTTTACCCCTTTTTCGATGCGAAATCTTGGACCGGGAACATGTAATTTAATGCACGCTGTGCTTTTGCGGTAGATGGATTCAACGAGTTCAACATAAGTATTGTTGACCTGGTGCTGTCGCATGGCTGAAAATACGGCAGAATGTTTCACGCTGTCGAAGGCTTTGTCGTAATCAACAAACGCCATGTATAAGGGTTTGTTGAACTCGTTGAATTTCTCAATTATTTGGTTAATGGCGTGGAGGTAGTCTGTGGTAGAAAAACTAGATCGGAATCCGGCTTGTTCTGGTGGCTGGTGTTTGTCAAGCAGTGAGGCAATGCGGTTTTCTATAATTTTTATAAATAACTTATAAATATGTGAAATTAAACTAATTGGTCTGTAGTTTCCTATTTCGGATTTGTCGCCTTTCTTATGGAGAAGGATAATATTCGAGTGGCAGAAATCTTGTGGCAATTCACCGGTACTTAGAATAGAGTTGAATAGGTTAGTCAGGTGGGGCAATAAGGTGATTTTTTCCTGATTTTAGTGTTTCGGTCGTAACACCATCATCTCCTGGACTTTTCTGATACTTTAAGCCTTTAAGAGTGGTATTGACCTCGTAACCAGTTATGGGGGGGATGGTGCTCGGACAGGAATAATTATCACTTGTAGAAGGTACGACAGATGGATCTGAATACAGCGATGAATAAAACTTTGTGCAAATTTCCGTTATTTTGTCTCTGCTACTGTGTTTCTTTCCATCTTCGTCCCGTAAGCTTGTGATCCATGCCCTTTCCTTGTTGACTCCATTTCTGGCGTATCTGAGAGAAGTGTGTGTTTTGATGGCAATTTCGTCTAATTTTGTATTAAAATCTCGTAAGTCTTTTCGTATGCTACGTTTAACTTGACGGTCCAGGATTGAGTAATGCTCTCTGTTGTGTTTGTTTGACTCTATATTTTATTAAATTTACTGTGGCTTGTGTAAGTTTATTATTGTTTCTTTTAGTATGTTTTATTTTACTACTGGCTATTTTGACGCTCGTTATGATATTGTTATATTGCGTCTGTACATCTGTATCTTTATCGAGAAGACTAAATTGGTTACTAAGTTCTAAGTTAAACTGATCTTGGTTTGTGAAGAGTGTGTCTTTGTCAAGGCGTTTAATTTGTTTCGTAAATAAGTGTTGTCTATGAAGTTTTATGTCGAATCTAAGTTTTGCTCTAAGTGGTCTGTGATCGGAACTAAATCTGAATTGGTTGAGTACGGTTGGAAGATAGAATGTAGTCAATTTCATTTTGAATGTTTCCGGCAGGTGATTCCCATGTCCAACGGCGCTGCGGTCTTCTATGAAAAAATGTATTGCAGATCTTTAAGCTTTGCCCGAAGGCGAACTGAATAAGGCGAGTACCACGCTCGTTCCGATTGCCAAGTCCGTGTGGTCCTAACACATTGTCGTTATCCAGTTCTCCTCTTATTCCGACCTTTGCATTGAAGTCGCCGAGGACTACATTCCATGTTCCTCGGTTTTCTTCGCACGCTTTATTAAGAAGGTCGTAAAAGCTTTCCACGTCGTCGTCACAATGAGAAGATGTAGGAGCGTAAACTTGTACAAAAGTTATGGTATGGTTTTTGGTAATACGGAATTTGAGCACAGCAATTCTCTCAGAATATCCTTTAAATTCAATAATGTTGCTTTTCCACTTATTGTTTACCAGGAAACCGACTCCGTACAGACCGCCTGCTATTCCGAAGTGGTAAAACACATTATCGCTTCTCTCCACAGTTTGTTCTCCTTCTCTGCGTACTTCCGACAGACCGATAACATCCCACTTAATGTCTTTCAGAGCGTGCTCCAATTCCACTAGTCGCTCTTCCCTCATTAATGTGCGGACGTTATATGTTAAAACATGTAGCAAATCGGTGTCCATTTTTCTAGCCTGGGTCTGAGTTACTTGTTGAGAATTCGCCGCCCGGGGATTCTTAGCACCCCTTAAGCCGGGCACTCGGGGCCGTGACGGGGAGTTGTGCATGCATGAGGGGGATTGGACCATAAGCCCACCACGCTGGTCCAGTGCGGGTTGGTGGGTCGTCAGAGCCTCGTTCGTTGTTCAGCCGGGTATACCACGAGCAGGGGAGGTTGACTTGGAGCCCGGAAGATGTTGGTTGGGCCCCCATTATACCCCACTTAAATTATTGTTGATGAAATACCTGCAATAGCCAGAGGCGAGCGAAAATTTATTGTTTCTACAATGTTATATTATATGTAAAATTGAGTATGTAGTCGTAGAAAAAATATTGTATGCAACGTTGTATAACTAAGTCAAAAAATACTCGTGGTGTCTTTTTTAACAATTGTCGCCTACGGCCCAAATTGTTACCCACGCCTCTCGTCTTTTTTGACCTCTCTTATACAACTGTTGCATAAAATACTATAATGAGCATTCATATTACTCGATCTATAGCCGTATGTTTAAGTCTTAGCTTAACAGTACAGTCACGGGCTTTAATTGTTGAGCTATTTACGGATGGAGTTATTTTATTTTGTTTAATACTTACTTTATGAAATGTCCAATGTAAAGTTAACCCTGGCCCAACAATTAAAATCCGTGGCCGTACATAATTGTACGAAAATATTAAAACAAATCCCCTACATCTCATAAATCAGCGACTCCGTGTTAAATCACTCACTCTATTCTTACGTTACTGTTTTCATTTCACTCAATCCATCAATTTTACTTCAAAGGCACCAACAAAAACATGTAAAACTAAACCTTAATGCCTTGCAACACGAGCCAAATCATTAGTCGAACGAAACTAATGTGCACTTAATCCAAATGAGTAAATTATATTTTTAACTTAAAGTCAATTTTAATAGGGTTTAAATTTAGTTAACTCAAGTTTCAAACAGCTTTTGTTATTAGCAATGTCCATCTATCTAAATATATAAAAGAAGAAACTGACTGACTGACTGACTGACTGACTGATTGATTGACTGACTGACTGACTGACTGACATATCAACGCACAGCCCAAACCGCTGGTTCTAGAGATTCCAAATTTGGCACGTAGGTTCCTTATAAGGTCTAGGGGTGCACTAAGAAAGGATTTTTCAAAATTCACCCCCTAAGGGGGTAAAATGGGGGTCCAAAGTTCGTATGGCGAATCAAGATTTGTTAGATTATTTTATTCGAAACTTCACAGGAGTATTCCTAACGATAAATAAGTAAACACGTGTTTCAGGTTTTTTGAAAATTCAACCCCTAAAAGGGGCAAATGTGGTCACAAAGTCTGAAAATCAACATGGGTATCGTATCCTTTTTGAGTACTTATAGTACGCGGGCGAAGCCGCGGGAAAAGGCTAGTTTGTAAATATAGGTACAAAATTGTACTTTACCCGTTTGTCATAAGAGACATAGTAACAAATAATTAGTTTCAAAGAGCAATAAATCACGCAAGATTGAACTTTACCGCGTTGCAATAAGGAGCTCGCTAATTGGTGATTTGGCATTGCGCTGTGGCTGTCGCTCGGAACGACGGCTGATTCAGTTGGCAGACTGACAAGTTTTCTTTAGGCTCGAACGCTGTAATGATGTTTGATATTGTTGCACTAGGGAATCAATACATGTTCTGTTAAGCCTTGTTTTATAAAATAGGACGATATTTAAGATAATGCTCGTATGTATGTCAAGCCAGCTATAAAGATTGGGATAGACAGTAGGGTCTTGATGGTTAATTACATATCTTACTGTATGTACAGTCGCCATCAAATATATCGGAGCTGCCAGGGTACTCAAAATATCTGAACATGCACTTCATCGCCTTGAAAATAGAGGCTTTGTTCAGATATTTGTGACCACCTTGGCGGCTTCGATATATCTGATGACGACTGTACTATGTACATTTTTGCTTGTATAATTAATATAAAGTATTCTGGATGGGGAATACAATTCATTCATTCATTGTATCTTGTTCAAATGACGTTAAACTGAATCATGTGCAAGTCCAGAGCAGATAAGGTATGTGAGTATGTTGCATACCGAAGAAAATATTTTCTCTTGTCTACAGATTACGTGAAATATTAAAAATAACGGTTAACCTTTGTGTGAAATGTCAGTGACCCTCAATGTATTGTGACGTCAGAGACCCGGAAGTCCAAAATAATTACTTCATTTAGTGTACTCCGAAACGGGACTTATATTTGATTATCCTTTGTTCCTCTGACAGACTTTGTCTCCTTTCTTTGCAAAAGCCATGTGACACAAACATGCCTTTAATTGTAAGCTGTGCCGTTTATGTTACATCTGGGAAAATTTGGAGACAAAGGAAGCCAGGGAATACGTGTTATATGACTTTGCAGTAATTGCATCTAGGCTTATCTATTTCGTTTTTATTTTATTTTATTCTGAGTTAAAACCTTTTATTTCGGTTCGCGAAACGTTGACACATTGGGTTACGCTCTGACACATCGCGTGTCTGTCTACGACCTATGTGGTGTTGCTAGTACTCTTTCCCTCCAATTTTCTAAACTACAGAATAGATTATAAACTTTCTTCCTCCTAGCTTTTGTCCCTTTTTGATCTATTGAGACTGGGGTCCGCTCGGCAACCTAATCCCAGGAATTGGCGTAGGCACTATAGTTTTTACGAAAGCGACTGTCATCTGACCTTCCATTCCAACCCGGAGGGGAAACTGGGCCTTGTTGAGATTAGATCCGGTTTCCTCACGATGTTTTCTTTCACCGAAAAGCGACTGGTAAATGTCAAATGATATTTCGTACATAAGTTCCGAAAAACTCAGTGGTACGAGCCGGGGTTTGAACCCGAGACCTTCGGATTGAAAGTATGGCGTCTTACCGCCAGGACACCAGCGCTTCTGGATCAATTTGTGATTCGGTTCTCTAGGCACAGAACCCGTGGGTTGACTAGTTGCAATGAAAATTGACACAGACTCCTGTTTCCGTTGGTTAGCCGTGACATATGCGTTTGAAAGTGGCCCGGACAGTAACCCACACCGCCCGTGACTCACGAGAGATGACCCTAATACGGCGTCTCATAGTCTCATTATTGATATCATGCATTATTAGCGTATAGCTTAGGGATTTGCAATATTTACTCGTACCGTTACCACAGACCGTTATAAAATGCACTACGAAAGTAGATTTACGTTCGCTAAGTTTTACTGTATGGGAATGTTCGTAGTCTGCTTCCGTAAGTCGATTTCTAAGAAACTTACGTCAAAAGTCCTAAATGGTTCTTATAACAAAAAGGGCTTAATAGCGTCAGGTCATTATGACTGTTAACACAATAAGAACATAATAAGAGTTTATAATACTACGAAATTATGAGCCAAATCGATTGAAATTCATGTTCTCGCACCGCCTTAAGGCGACGATATATGCAAACACGTCAAATCGAGGTGTTTTCGTGCAAGGTTTTTGAAGAAAACAAACCACGTTGGAGCATGTATGTTACATTTTCTGTAGGGGAATATAGTTGGGTTCGGTCTACCGATACGTGCTTGGTCTTGTATAACATAATTAGGTATATATATCATCGTTATGAAACTGTTTTGGAGAAAACTTATCGCAAGTTTTATTTCGGTCAGAAATAATTCTCTGTTGCGAAATTAAACATAATTACTTCTTAGCACATTACTAATGTTCTACCGATAACTATAGTCGTATTAAGCGCTTAATAAAGGTTTTAGACGCAAAACCTTGTAGAGCCTGTAATAATCAGAACTATGCAATTGCTGCAATAAAACGTACAGGCGTTTATTCTATTGCAGCCAGAGACATGTTTCATGTGTCAAATTTGAGTAATATGATTAGTAATTTTGAGTGCGGAAATTCGTTCCACATAGCTTAGGTTATATAGTACGCTTGCTTACTAAGTAGATATGTCCGAGTTCAAATCTAGGCTGATGTTAACTTTTTTGTTTATTTTTTTATCTCATTTCTCATTTATATTTTCAATCCTGATCCTAAGCGATTTATAGGTATTTTTGGACAAAAAAAAAGTCATATCATACTATAGTCAAGTTAGTAGTTAGTTTAATCTTTTTATTTTGACTTTTTTACCCAATATATTTAAACTACCAACTTATTAAAGAGACTAATTCATTATTCAATTTTTACAGTGGGTATGGGTACTTTTTACCATAGACGGCTTCTTCCATGTTTTTACCATAATTTATATTACAAGAGTGCGTTTGTTCGAGTAGTTTCCATCCGAGGCGACGTTGCCAGCTTACTCTCATTTGCTCATTTCGCTTCTTGCTTTGCGCTGTTGCAAGCTAGATCTATATTATGATATGAATGACGGATACATTGAATACAATCAAATGCGCTTGAAGTTGAAACACATTCGTGCATTTGTCAGTGATTTGTCCACATCATCGTGTTAGGTTGTATATCTCTCTCTTTACTATGGAATAAGAAAGAAACAATCGGCTCGGCTGTCCCGGCACTCTGCGATGTCTGGTCGCGCCACGCCATGGTTTATTGCATGTTCGTTTTCGTACGATTTAAAAGATATGGTGAATTATTAATATTATTATTAGGTAGGTAAGTAGATATGGAATTAATTTAATCGTATAAGTATATATAACTACCAATATAATTTCTCACAATCCCTAAAATGAAAAAAACAATAAGTAAGGTACGATGGGGTAAGACCGGACCATTTTTGAACTAGTTGGTCAGCTTTCAGGGCTGACTTTTATGCTTTACCTTTGTAAAAATTTCTCGAAATATTAATCCTTGTTTCAAATCAGTATGAAGTGTACCTAAGCTGTTTTTCCTGTATAAATTTACAAAATCTACTCCTTCTACTTAAGATTGGACTATTGAATAAAATGTACTCTTAGTAAGTTTTTAGGTGCTAGTTTTCTTCCACTTATCGATTTTGCCAGCTTTGTAATGCAATAATAAATTTTGAAGTGCCCTTACTTATCGTTCTAGAGCTTATATGGTCTTGTTTAGATTAATATTATACGAGAATAAATCATACTCGAAAGGTTTTTTTATAATAAAACATTTTTTGTAAAAGTGGAGTATGTGTCAGTTTTCCGTCCATACTTATTGATATATTGATATTCAAGTTTTTGAAATAAAAGCTTATAATTAAAATATCAATTAAAGAATAAATAATTATTATCAATGGCAAATTTGACCTCAAAAAGTTTTTTCCATGTAGACGGAGAGCTGGCCACGTCAGATATGACACAATAGTCAGGTTTCATTGCTCTCATTATTGTGTCATATCTGACGTGGCCAGCTCCTAGTCCAATAAATTTGTAGCAGTTTAATCATGTGGACGGCAACCCGGACGGGAAACTAGTATAACCACCCTATGCACGGTTTCAAATAATAGATATAATTATAAACCGCCTTTATTATGTTAATGTCAACCTTTCAGCATTTTCTCAAACTTTTCAAAAACGAGTGAGTTAAAAATATTGAGAGTGGAAAGACAAGATGTTTCAAACCTTTGAAGCAAGATGTTTCAAAATTTAAAAATTTTAAAAAACGATTTTGGCTATAATTCTTTTTTTTTCCCCAGCCTACTTGAAGAGATATAATACGTATCCATACTAATATTATAGTGTGTCTGTCTGTTAACTCTTCACGCTCAAGCCGCTCAACTGATTTAGATGAAATTTGGTATGTATAAGGGGATGAAAGCGGAATGGAAGTTTATACGGAATTGTTGCTCCCTGTTGACTTGAAATAGCATACGTGCTAGTTTTATATTTGCTCTTAGATTTGACTAACTAGTAACTTTTATTTTGCGTTTTATTATGTAATTCCATATGGCTCATGTTAATTTCGCGCAGACGAAGTCGCGGGTAAAAGCTAGTATTTTAATATTGTAATGGATTTTGATATGATAAAACTTTTGAAATAGATGGCAATTAACCAAAACTAACCCAAAAATGTACCCAAAAAACCGTGACGACCCTATACACGACACGATACAACTAATCCATACTAATATTATAAATGGGAAAGTGTATGTGTGTGTTTGTTTCTTTGTTTGTCCGTCTTTCACGGCAAAACGGGGCGACGAATTGAAGTGATTTTTTAAATGGAGATAGTTGAAGGGATGGAGAGTGACATAGACTGACTTTTTGTCTCTTTCTAACCCCCCACTTCCCTAAAATGGGGGGTGAAAGTTTGTATGGTTTGTTACCCCGAATTTAACGCGAGCGAAGCCGCGGGCAAAAGCTATTATATGTTATTAACTTACTCGTGCTGACTTTTCGTGTTTTTAATTCTTTTGTGTAATTTCAATTTATAATTCTTATGTGACACGACAAACGCTTTTATATTTGTCAATTTTTTTAGTAAAAAACACTTATGGTATATAAATGAAAATGGTTAAAACATGTTAAAAAATTAATCTTAAACTTTAGGTTGAATTAAGTTATTTGCTTTTTAGCTATGGTTTTCTGTAAGGTACTTCCCCAGTCGAGCTCTGAGCCAGGTCCAGATTTGAGCGTGATAACATTCGCTGAACTGTGCCTTACCACAGTTAGCGAGATAACATTCGGAGTGCCCATACCTCCCTTTTGGACATAACATACCCGTGTCTAAACCTGTTCCTAGTAACCAACTAGGTACCAATTTAAAAAATGTTCACAGCAACAATTAATTGGATCCAGTCTTAAATGCCACGCAAAAACAAATCAAACCATTTTTTGTGACAAACAATTGAATTTATAGAACGAAACTTTTTTGTCTATAAAGATCACATGTATGCGCGACTTCGGCAGCAGATAGCATACATCCTCCATACTACCCTCTTGAACCTGATGTTTATTCAGTGTTGGGCGTAATTTATTAGATGGTACCTACTTTTATAATGAATTAAATTGCTAATTAAATTACATGAAAATCAATTATATTAAGTAATTGAAATTGCTTGTAATTGAGATTACATGTCAGTAGTATTCCCGATTCCATATAATTTGTAATTGCAATTACTTTTATCTTAACTACTTTTACTTGTAACTTCGATAATTTGAAATAATATACAAGTTAAATTTCTTTTTGGGTCAGTGGGGGCAGCTACCAGATCCCTCGCTGCAACGCGAAAATGGTCTTAGAAGACCTTCCCTCAATTTCAAATTAATCAATCTTCATTAATTTGAAATTGAGGGAAGGTCTTCTACGGATTTTGGAAAAAAACATACAGGATGCGAGATGATGTCACTTTTGGTAAACTTCTTTTTGATGCCAATCGATCCCATTCTTGTATGGGATCAAAAATAATTTGCGGCTAGAAAAGCCACAAATTGAGAAAAACTTTTCCCATACTTTATGAAAATTGTTTTTTTTTATTTTTCACATGCTGCTTTTTTATGCCAATCGATTCCATTCCTATCGTTTCTAATAGTTTCCTATTATTAGGTAATGTACTAAAAAGCCACAAATTAAATATTTTCCATACATTTACTATAAATAATAAATAAATATTATACGACAATCTTACACTAATCGACCTAGGCCCACAGTAAGCTCAATAAGGCTTGTGTTATGGGTACTAGACGACGATATATATAATAGATAAATATGGATAAAAACTTAAATACAAAGAAAACATCCATAACTCAGGAACAAATATCTGCGATCAACACACAAATAAATGCCCTGACCTGGATTCGAACCCGGGACCTCCTGCTTCGTAGGCAGGGTCACTACCGACAGGGCTAGGAGATCGTCAAATAAAGAATAAGTGATTTTTAGGGTTCCGTAGCCAAATGGCAAAAAACGGAACCCTTATGGATTCGTCACGTCTGTCTGTATGTCTGCCCGTCCGTATGTCACAGCCATTTTCTCAGAAACTATACGACGTATCTGAATAAAATTTACACATAAGGTGTATTCTGTATGCCGCTACTTAGTTATGTATTTAAATTTAAAAAAAAAATATTTTAAGGGGGGGCGCTCCATACATGTATCTAAATTTCAAAAAAATTGTTTTTACCAAATATCAACATGTGATACATCAATCGATAGGTCTTTAAAAGTAATATTGAAGTTTTTTTGATCATTTTGTGATTAAGTAAATATTTTTTGATATAATCGCTTCGAAAGTCAGAAAAATTTTGTAGCCCCCCCTGTAACTTTTGAACCGTAAGTCCAAAAAATATGAAAAAATTTGAGGAGATGCGCCTTATTATATACTTGCTACGAAAATTGTTTTGAACATTATCGGTTTAGCCATTTTTGAGTTATTTCCAAAAAACTTCTTCCATAGGCATCAGATACGACCTTTTGCTATTAGTTTGGTTCTTATTCCATTGAAGGTACGGAACCCTCCTATGCGTGGTCCGACACGCACTTGGCCGGTTTTTTAAACTTTTCACTTAACCAACAGTCGTTTTTATTAAGCATACCTACCGGACGAAACATTTAAGTAAAATGTGAATGTACCTGAAAAAATCGGTATCGCCATTATATCAAAATGCAACTAGGTACAGGTACACAATAGTGTTGGAGGATGTGTGGTTTGTATTTGCAACTAAAGGATAATTTTCCAGATAGGTAATTGAATTATCCGATGTTCTCCCGATGCGGTCTTATCCCAACGCACTTTACCGTCCTCATTGAAAGCGATTTTGACCATCTCTAATTTCGTTATAGATACTAAAAACCTGGATTTTTCAGAGCAGAAGAGGACATAAAACAAATTAGTTACAAATAATATTATCTTCAGTTAAGTACATTTTATATGAACTTTTATTTTGAAAGACTTGACACGTACTTGACACATAGAAATATAACCGCCATGATGAATGCTTATTTTGGATATTTAGAATAAAACATTATAATTGTGCGATTATGATACTGTAGGTAATGGCGTGCGTTGGTCAAGTAGTTTTATATTATAGGTAACTTTAATTATTTCGTCATTGATTACCTACATACAATAGTAACTTTAATTAAGTAAGTACACATGAAATGGAATCATTATCAAAGCGCCATCTTACTGTAAAAGACCGCGATTGCTTGACTATTTAAACATGTCAACATTGAATTGTCATAGTTCATCTCAAGTCTACTAGATGGCAGAAGCGGAAGCTGCGATTATAAAAACGCAAAATGCAGTCGTCAACCGCGATACCCGTCACCGAAAAATCGGTGTTTCATAATCGACCAATCGAATAAACATAAAACTTTAATGATCTTAACATTCACACTCAAACAAACCTCACCCATAAACTACTGAAAACGACATCATCGACACTACTGAACTAAAGTATGTTCATTATACAAAATGTCACAACCGACTACAAACTCCTACTAAAAAGCGCCTTTTATTAATCTTCAAAACATAACTTAAGTCCACAATATTAGTGGCACAAATCTGACATTTATTCCATTCCGAAACAGTTCAAATTCGCGTGTCTCATGCGTCAACGCATCGTAACGTATTTGCGATTGCCCAAGCAGGAAGGTACAGCCCTAGCGGCTAAAAATACAGCGAGGTTAGAGAGGTCGCCGCTCGGGTGCGGTAATAGGTGCTTGTGGTGCTATTTGTTTATGTGTGTTAATGCTTTACGGTTTTACAATGTGGCTGGCTTTTGCGATAATAAAAAACAGCCCTAGATGCTAAAAATACTGTGATGCGTTTATTATTTCTTTCTGTAATTCGAAATGGATTTGCTAGCTTCACTTTGGTTAATCGCTTTGACCAAGTCATCATATTAACTAAACCTGCTTTAAAATTTTCAGTTGATCCAGGTCCAAACATTTTAATATTTTTTTTTCGAGATTCGAGAACGAGACGAACTAACGTGGCATCGGAGTTTTATAAAATATTGGACAAAAGTGACAAAACATAATATAAAATTCCATGACATCTACTGTTATTTCATCCAAGCCAATGACGATGGGATTTTATACCCTCAAAATAAAGTATTGCTAGTTGATACACAGATATCTAAACAATCCATTCATTCTAGGGCTAGGAATTCCTTAAGGAACAGAGAAAAACTTCAATTATAAGTCTGCGTTAACTAAAAATCCTACGTCTGCCCAATCTCACGTCAACGTGACATGCATCGCTCTGAAAGCGTATTTCCCGACGCGCTCCCTCCGCGCGCTCAGTCTCAGTCGGTCCCGATGCTCCAACGGGTGCTCTGCTGTCGCAAGGTGAACACGGTCACCGCTTACCATCGGTCGCCATCACGTATGTGAGCGTTTGTTTTCAACTGTGGACAGTTTTGTACAAGTGATAGTTTCAATGTTTTTGGTTATTTTATGGGAATCTTCAGCTGATTCGTGAAGTGTAAAGGAGACGGCAGAAACACTTAAACATTTTTTTATACCACGACGCTGGCAAACACTCATACGACCCGCCTGATGGATGCAGCAAAGTGCTTACAATCTGGACATGATATCGGAGCAGCCACGGTGGTCACAAATATCTGAACAACGCCTCTATTATCAAGGCAATAAAGTGCACGTTCAGATATTGAGTACCTTGACCGCTCAGATATATTTGATGGCGACTGTACAGTCGGCAGCAGAAGTACATTCGCGGAAGAT
The DNA here is from genome assembly GCA_947086415.1 of Pammene aurita. Classification (NCBI taxonomy): domain Eukaryota; kingdom Metazoa; phylum Arthropoda; class Insecta; order Lepidoptera; family Tortricidae; genus Pammene; species Pammene aurita. The sequence goes on from OX352308.1 coordinate 2,177,544, forward strand.
GTATTCAAAATGAACTACACACGACTTTATTGTTAAGATATAAGAGCGTGGCATGATTTTGAACGCATCACCCATTTAGCTACTTCTGATGCTGACTGTAGGTATTCGTAATCGTATAAAGCAATATTGCTTGAGCGTTTTAACCGCCTTACTTCTTACGTGAATTTTTGACGAATTAGTTGTAGATTTTAATGGCACTTTCATTTGGTTAAGAATCTCTTCTTCAATCATATAACTGAACACATCAATCTGCCAACTATACGAAATGTCCTCGAAATTGGAAACAAATGCTCAACAATTATCCAGTAACAGATATTTTTGATGGCGACTAAGGATCTATCATGATCATGACGTCGTGATCGCATTTCGTGAAACCATTTAGTCTGTGAAACTGTCGTATCATCTCATGGTGTGGTGTCACCGTAGTATCATGTAGTGTGGTGTGGTGTAGTGCTGTTTGGTGATGTTTCTGTGGAGGTACTTTAGGGATAGTGGTATGGGCCTGCCTGATTTGACGGTGAGTGAAAAATATTATGTATGCTAACGTTGATTGAACCATTTTTGACGGACTAATCAGCGGGTTCCGGCAGGGTACTATGAAAATTTCCTTACAATTAAATTTAGCGAACGGATTGGTGCCCCCTTTGGGTTTAAAAAGTGGTTGGTGCAACTGGCCCTTAAGGCGGAATCAGACGGTTCATTTTTCGTTCATTTTTATGTTTCATTCCGCACCTTTCACCCAAAGTGACACGTCTGATCATAAAGTGAACCAAAAGTGCCGAACAATCACTCGAGGGAACATTCATTCGAGTGAACCGTCTGATTCCGCCTTTAGTATCCAAGCAATTTTGACGTTAAATCTTATATTAATTTAATATCGGTTGATCAGGAAGTTCATTGTGTAATAACGAATAAAACCCTTGTCAAAAATGCCTAAATATGCCCGTCTCCTTCTAGCGCATTATATTGATATATCTTGGCTCGGATCTGTAACTTTCAGCGGTGCAAAGAAGGCAAGCAGTATACCCATGGTTAGGAGTAGTTGGATAGATTCAGCCGGACTTGAGCCTTTGAATGCCCTTCATAGCACACGCGTTAATAACAGCTCAAAGCGCCACCCAGAGCCTGGTTTCAGCTGTCATTTATTTACCTACGCAATAAATAGTCCTAATATGACGCACAAGAGCTTGAACTCGTTAAATAAGTACAGTCAAGTGCAAAAATACGTATCGAAAAAATCGTCTCATAAATATGGTACTACGCACTTATTACAACGGAATAAGATACTATGGGACATATTTTTGAGTAAGATGAGTACACCCATATTTTTACACTTGACTGTACATAGAATTGTATTGTATCAAGGCTACTCTTGTATAATAAAAGCTGGTCACAATACAGGTCCCAATCAATCTGAACATTGCTCAATTGACACGACGATACTCCTCATTACCATGAGGATGTTATTCCAGCGCTTTCCTCTCAATTGAATATGATATTGTCAATTGGCGCACAATGTCGCAAACGTCAGCCTCGATTATTGCACGCATGGCCTATAGTATGCACGCTCACTTGTTTAACACCCGATGACCTTCAAATTGACTTTACTTAAAGTGTTTTAGCTACATGTTTTGGGAAAGTAAACAAAATATATGTTAATATTCATTATATTTGGAAGAACTTTGTTAATTCCGATACACGATTGGAAGAAGTTGGCTCCATAGAAAATAATTCCAAAGTTACATCTTAAAATTAGCTTTAAACAGTTATATATCTTTAGTTTCTTGACTTATACTTCTGTTCTGGAATTAAGGACGAATTCCACCACACTAATTTTATTTTATATTTCTCAATTAATGCGTAGTTTTTTTTTATTATTCATTTTGCAAAGTTTCCAATGAGCTCCCGTACTAATCGTAACACACTATTTTTCTTACACTCGCGCTGAATAAGATAGGGATGGAATTTAGCTATTTTCATCTCCTTGATATTAGTATAATCAGCATCAGAAGTAGCTAAGCGGTCGAGGCGTTCAAAATGATCTTACTATCAACAACAAAATCGGGTCAAGCGTATTTTTTTTATTTTTATTAATGGCTTTTACTCCTCGCCTATTTTAGCGAGGTGAATTCTGCAAATGTCAAGGTACACTTAGGATTTTATTAATTTTCAAATAAAAGCAACGTTGTTCGGTTAAGGCCTTGTTTGGCATCGCCATCATGTTTAAGTGAAACAAAAACGCCTTTCTATTTTTTTCACCTTTTTGTTACTTATAAATTTTATTATCTGTAATCATAGTCACCTTACACAAACAAACCAATAAAGATAAAACCTCTTTAAGAATTATGACAGAACACTTTGATTATGAAAAAAAACTGTTAAATTAAGTGAGATACGACGTTTCCATAGTAACCAGACATCAATTTTACACCATAGAAATCTAAAGTATAGGGAGAAATGGCATGACAGCTAAAACACTGTCCCTAAATCCTGATCAACTTGATCAGAAAACTCGATCACAATGTCAGTAACATGACAACCGGTGCAGTATAAATTTAATACAAACATAAAAGCGATTGTAAAGTGATAGCCTCCTTACAAATACGTGGGTGGCCGGGACCCCGGATAACCGTTTGTTCAACTAAAGGATGGTTACTCGCGTTTTGGGACTAATTTTTCATTAGCTGCACACTTGTTCGTTAGGTCACCGCACAATAAGCTATCAATATTACACACTGAACTACGTAAATGAGCAAAAAACAAAAAAAACTATTCCAAAGACGATGCAGCCATCTTGAAGCGTAAACGATTATCAAGCGTATTGAATAGTGCGCTGGTTAAGCAACTTTTGCTACTGACAGTAATGTCAAATTGATGATATATAGATGTTTTTTTCTACTTTCTAGTCAGATGTTTGAATCAAGCATTGCTGATATTTATACATATAATAGTCACATCTTTCACGGAACTTTCTCAAACGTGTTGTTTTCATAGGTACTTAGCTCAATATTAACCTCTGTTAACCCATATTTAAATACAGGATGTAGGTAACAATAATACACCCGTTCAAGGGCATATTTGGTATCGAATCGCTAGTAAGAAAAAGTAGGAGAAAACATTTTTTGGACACGAAAAAGTTTTTGACGTGACAACGTCTTATAATTCGATGGAGCCGGCTGCACGCACGAAAAAACATGACTCATGCGGCGTTACCTCGCTCTGAGGCGTTCCATTTAAGGCTTGAAGTGCAAGCGAGAGCGCGGAACGAGCGACAAAGAGGCACAATCGGCCTTCGCGTTCGGCAGCGTTCGACATCTGTCTCTCTCCTACTTGAGTGAGCGATGCGTCCGCGTGGACAGCTGCTATACAATAATACATTTACATGTTTTCGTCAAGTATGAAGTGCAGTGAAATTAAAATTTTCTTTTGAAAAATGCAACCATTCCATCAGTATTTTCTTATGACGTTGTCACGTTCAACTATCGTCAGTAAACCGACTTTACCGACAACCGATTTTTTTTTGTATTGGACTAATTTCCCCAGCCTGGCCAACTCCCTACAATTTTTTTTTTTTACTTTGTTTTTCATAATTGGAATACGATAATAATTATGCCCTCAAAAGGGTCACCAGAATTTTTGTTACACCTTTAACACACCCCCGGACCCGGACCCGGGGTATGTCCTTAAACTACGTCCGGACCTGGGTATGTCCTTAAACTACGCCACAAAGAGAGGTATGGGCACTGCGAATGGCATCTCGCTAAGTGTGGTAGGGCACGTTCAGCGAATGTCATCGCTCAAATCTGGAGCAGAGCCCGACTGGGGAAGTACCTCCACCTTACAGAAAACCACAGCCAAATAGCACTAGACCCTACTCATAGTGTTGTGTTCCTGCTGGTGAGTAAGGTTGCCAAAAAGCTCAAAGAGGACCCAGTGTGTTGACGATGAGGGACCTTCTTGTTCCTTTAGTCGTCAACACAGTGAATCCTCCTTTTTGTAAAGGGTCGGCAACGCGCATGTGACTCCTTTGGAGTTGCAGGCGTCCATAGGTTACGGTAGCTGCTTACCATCAGGCGTATGCTTGTTTGCCACCGTCGTGGTATAACCTTTACCACACATTATTAAGTAATAATTTTAAACAAAAAAGAACCGACTTCACTAAGCATCTACCTTTCCAACACCAAATACTCGATCTGCTGTAAAAAATACTCAAATCACCATAGGTGTGCCTATAATAGTTGAAGAGTTCCCTCGATTTCTCCAGGATCCCATCATCAGATCCTGGCATGGTTAGAATGGGACCAACTGTAAAGTATACGCTTTCAAACAAAAAAAAAATTTCCAAATCGTTCCAGCCGTCTTCGAATAATCGGTGAACATACATAAAAACAAGAGCGTGTCGGGCCACGCTCAGTGTAGGGTTCCGTAGTTTTCCGTCCGTCACAGTAAGTGTCCCCACTTAAGAGTTAATAACACCGCCGTGTAAGATATGATATGAGAGTTCCACGTACAGCGACATCTATCGGCAAATTAAGTAAACTTTTGCGCGCGAGCTTAAAGTATGGAAGATGATTTTTATGGAATAATTCTTTATTGCGTGAACCGATTTTCACCGTTTTTACTTTATTTGAAAGCACGTCATTTCATTGTAATTTTGTAGAAATTACAGGTACAATAAACACCTGCTTATACGGTTAAATTACAAACTTAGTTCAGAAATTATTTTGTAATTTTTTTTCAAAAACTATTCATTCTATCAAGTTCAAAATAATTTTCCTAGAAAGTTTTTATAAAGTTCTACTTTTGAGATTTTTTTCATATTTTTAAAAGTTATGGTTCAAAAGTTAGAGGGGGGGGGGGGACGCATATTTTTTTACTTCTGGAGCGATTATTTCCGAAAATATTTACATTATCGAAAAATGATTTTAGTAAACCCCTATTCATTTTTAAATACCTATCCAACAATATATCACACGTTAGGGTTGAAATGAAAAAAAAAATCACTCCCCACTTTACGTATAGGGGAGGTACCCTAATAAATAAAAAATTTCCACTTTTTATTTTACCACTTTGTCGGCGTGATTGATATACATATTAGTACCAAATTTCAGCTTTCTAGTGCTAACGGTCACTGAGGTTATCCACGGACGGACGGACGGACGGACGGACGGACGGACGGACGGACGGGCAGACATGGCGAAACTATAAGGGTTCCTAGTTGACTACGGAACCCTAAAAATAGCAAAAACAAAGATCCCGACGAATTGATAACCTCCTCCTTCGAAATCTTGAAGTCGGTTGAAAACCCGTTTAACGATCAATAATTTTAATCAAAATAAAACTACGGAAAGCTCATGTGGTGTTTGTCTTAACGTTTAACAAAAACATATTTCCCGAGCCAAGATTCTGCGTACAAACAAAGTACGTAAATAAATTGCGGTCTTAAAACGGTTATAATAATAAGACGCTTACAGAGGACGCCTCTTGGCTGTGGATTGACAATATATTTGGAGATACAATTAGGACGATTAACAGGCTATTACAAGTGTCCGTGGCAATGATGATATTTTTATTTTGAACGAGCAACGATAAATGGCTTTAGAGATACGCAATACAAACATGCCATTAGGCCCTGGGTTTTCTGACCACCCGTCGCCGGCGGCCGGCGACCGACCCGAACAAAACATCCGAACGTCGTCGGCGGCGGACACGAGTCGGTCGCCGGCCGCCGGCGACGGGTGGTCAGAAAACCCAGGGCCTTAATTAATAGGACTGACTGATTGATGTGTTTCCATACACACCAGTAAGGACTTAAGTGTTTATTATACCTATAAGGTGCAGCGGGGCAATCTCGAATGTGGGGAATTTCAACTAAATCGAAATATCTTCCGTGTTAAACATAATTAACTATAGTGCCATCAACGTCCCGATAGCGGTAAAGCGCTTTACCGCACTATTGATAGCAATATAGTTAATGATGTAAAAAGAAAAGAGAGAGAGAGAGTTGAAATTTCCCGCATGCGAGATTTTTTCCAAATATTTTTTCTCACATTACGTAAACAACAATAAGTAAGTATCCAGTCTTCACGTCCTTCAGCCATGAGGATACGACAAAGAAGGAGAAACAACAATATTAAATAACTAGTAGTCCGCCTCGAACTGAGAACTCGCGATTTACTTGTTATATTGGCAAACGAGATTACCAATATAACAAGACCCTTCGGAACATTTTTTTTCGCCTTCTAGCTCCACAACACCTTGATCGATCCTGCTCATATACGAACTCTGAAATTGTATTGAGCTCTACAACAACCCCAACAAATTTCATATAGATCAGAAGAACGTTACTAAAGTTATGGCGCGACAACTATTCAAAATCAAAAAGCCATCGAAATGCACAGACGTCTATGTAGCCGAAGTTGCTGAAAGAACTTCACTTCGCTTACGCTCCGCTCGTTCGAATATTCGTTTTGTTCTCTAGGTAAAACTGCTAGGCTCGAAAAATAGTTAAAATGCGTTCGTATAATGCTCTACTTTCCAAAGTTTTCTTTCTCAAGAGGTATCGGCAAAAATATTTACCAGGAAATCGCCCTGATCCTATGTAAACACGAAATGATACACGTTGATGCTATTTATAATAAGGAATTCCACATATCACTTAAGAATCATTCATAAAACAACTGTCATATTTAGTCTATGATATCATCTAGGACTTCGAAGAATAACTAGTCTATCCAATTAGTCATGACACTGACGAGATAAACGGCCCGGTGATCTTTCAGACTTGGTAACCGGGACGGGTAAAATTAGCCCATGTGTGACCCGGTTCGGTAACCGTTGGACTAACGCGTTAACGCTTTCGGTATAATGTTGTGCATTCGTTTGATTTCGACATCGCACGTCTACGTCGGTGTTGTAAATTGGTTCAGAGATGTGAATTTTAACGGATGAAATCTGGAAGTACACGATAATACAAGATTGTGTGACAACAGAAAACACTTTATTTAAAGTGTAAAATCACACTTACACTTTTATTAATATTTATCATACGTATATTGGAGTAATGGAAACTTTGATATTATTTCACGGATTTAATGTTTTGCACATGCCCAGCGTTTTTTAAAACTTCTTTCAACTTAATTACTGCACTGTGCATTTTGTTTGTGTACCAATTCTCGTAAACCAAACAATAAATGTTCATTCATCCTAGTTAGTAGGGGTTTCTCTCAGTACAAAAGTGAAAAAAATTGTGCGCATCGAGAAAAAGTTGTGAATTTTTGAGCATGGATAGAGTGCCCCACGATAAATATTTTTTTGTATGGAGGTCCGTAAAATTTTTGGACCTTCACGTCAAAATCAGGGGTCCCGTGCAATATTTTATTACTCTCTGCTTAAGGCTGCTAGGGATTGTGTGGTCATGTCTGTTTTAACATGCAGAATTCATTTTTGATATTAAAAAAGTAAAAATCCATTTTCAAAAAAAAGTTCTGCGAAGAGGCAAAACACTCAAAAACAATTTCAAGTTCAGCTAAGTGGCCCGATTGGCCATAGGTTTACCATGCACCGCCAGAATTAAATATCTATCTTGAGGTTTTTTTATTTGTCTGTGTTAGGTGAAAAACGTTTTTGTGTACATCTTTTTCTTATCAAATCACTGTAGAATTAACTGGCGCCGCCATCGCAGTGAAATGAATTTATCCTTGTTTGTCATAGGAGGTGCGCGCCGAGCGCGATGTTCTCCAAGCGCGCATGTCCGAGCAAGCGCTCAAGATCTCCTCTCTGTCCGCGCGGCTGGAGACTCAGCGCAACAACGCAGAGGCCCTGGCGCACCAGGCCGCGCACCAGCTGACGGTCAGCCTGCATGACGCACTAGCGGAGGTCAGTGTTTCTTATACATGTGCTGCAAGCGCTCAAGATCTCCTCTCTGTCCGCGCGGCTGGAGACTCAGCGCAACAACGCAGAGGCCCTGGCGCACCAGGCCGCGCACCAGCTGACGGTCAGCCTGCATGACGCACTAGCGGAGGTCAGTGTTTGTTATACATGTGCTGCAAGCGCTCAAGATCTCCTCTCTGTCCGCGCGGCTGGAGACTCAGCGCAACAACGCAGAGGCCCTGGCGCACCAGGCCGCGCACCAGCTGACGGTCAGCCTGCATGACGCACTAGCGGAGGTCAGTGTTTGTTATACATGTGCTGCAAGCGCTCAAGATCTCCTCTCTGTCCGCGCGGCTGGAGACTCAGCGCAACAACGCAGAGGCCCTGGCGCACCAGGCCGCGCACCAGCTGACGGTCAGCCTGCATGACGCACTAGCGGAGGTCAGTGTTTCTTATACATGTGCTGCAAGCGCTCAAGATCTCCTCTCTGTCCGCGCGGCTGGAGACTCAGCGCAACAACGCAGAGGCCCTGGCGCACCAGGCCGCGCACCAGCTGACGGTCAGCCTGCATGACGCACTAGCGGAGGTCAGTGTTTGTTATACATGTGCTGCAAGCGCTCAAGATCTCCTCTCTGTCCGCGCGGCTGGAGACTCAGCGCAACAACGCAGAGGCCCTGGCGCACCAGGCCGCGCACCAGCTGACGGTCAGCCTGCATGACGCACTAGCGGAGGTCAGTGTTTCTTATACATGTGCTGCAAGCGCTCAAGATCTCCTCTCTGTCCGCGCGGCTGGAGACTCAGCGCAACAACGCAGAGGCCCTGGCGCACCAGGCCGCGCACCAGCTGACGGTCAGCCTGCATGACGCACTAGCGGAGGTCAGTGTTTGTTATACATGTGCTGCAAGCGCTCAAGATCTCCTCTCTGTCCGCGCGGCTGGAGACTCAGCGCAACAACGCAGAGGCCCTGGCGCACCAGGCCGCGCACCAGCTGACGGTCAGCCTGCATGACGCACTAGCGGAGGTCAGTGTTTCTTATACATGTGCTGCAAGCGCTCAAGATCTCCTCTCTGTCCGCGCGGCTGGAGACTCAGCGCAACAACGCAGAGGCCCTGGCGCACCAGGCCGCGCACCAGCTGACGGTCAGCCTGCATGACGCACTAGCGGAGGTCAGTGTTTGTTATACATGTGCTGCAAGCGCTCAAGATCTCCTCTCTGTCCGCGCGGCTGGAGACTCAGCGCAACAACGCAGAGGCCCTGGCGCACCAGGCCGCGCACCAGCTGACGGTCAGCCTGCATGACGCACTAGCGGAGGTCAGTGTTTCTTATACATGTGCTGCAAGCGCTCAAGATCTCCTCTCTGTCCGCGCGGCTGGAGACTCAGCGCAACAACGCAGAGGCCCTGGCGCACCAGGCCGCGCACCAGCTGACGGTCAGCCTGCATGACGCACTAGCGGAGGTCAGTGTTTGTTATACATGTGCTGCAAGCGCTCAAGATCTCCTCTCTGTCCGCGCGGCTGGAGACTCAGCGCAACAACGCAGAGGCCCTGGCGCACCAGGCCGCGCACCAGCTGACGGTCAGCCTGCATGACGCACTAGCGGAGGTCAGTGTTTGTTATACATGTGCTGCAAGCGCTCAAGATCTCCTCTCTGTCCGCGCGGCTGGAGACTCAGCGCAACAACGCAGAGGCCCTGGCGCACCAGGCCGCGCACCAGCTGACGGTCAGCCTGCATGACGCACTAGCGGAGGTCAGTGTTTGTTATACATGTGCTGCAAGCGCTCAAGATCTCCTCTCTGTCCGCGCGGCTGGAGACTCAGCGCAACAACGCAGAGGCCCTGGCGCACCAGGCCGCGCACCAGCTGACGGTCAGCCTGCATGACGCACTAGCGGAGGTCAGTGTTTGTTATACATGTGCTGCAAGCGCTCAAGATCTCGTCTCTGTCCGCGCGGCTGGAGACTCAGCGCAACAACGCAGAGGCCCTGGCGCACCAGGCCGCGCACCAGCTGACGGTCAGCCTGCATGACGCACTAGCGGAGGTCAGTGTTTGTTATACATGTGCTGCAAGCGCTCAAGATCTCCTCTCTGTCCGCGCGGCTGGAGACTCAGCGCAACAACGCAGAGGCCCTGGCGCACCAGGCCGCGCACCAGCTGACGGTCAGCCTGCATGACGCACTAGCGGAGGTCAGTGTTTCTTATACATGTGCTGCAAGCGCTCAAGATCTCCTCTCTGTCCGCGCGGCTGGAGACTCAGCGCAACAACGCAGAGGCCCTGGCGCACCAGGCCGCGCACCAGCTGACGGTCAGCCTGCATGACGCACTAGCGGAGGTCAGTGTTTGTTATACATGTGCTGCAAGCGCTCAAGATCTCCTCTCTGTCCGCGCGGCTGGAGACTCAGCGCAACAACGCAGAGGCCCTGGCGCACCAGGCCGCGCACCAGCTGACGGTCAGCCTGCATGACGCACTAGCGGAGGTCAGTGTTTGTTATACATGTGCTGCAAGCGCTCAAGATCTCCTCTCTGTCCGCGCGGCTGGAGACTCAGCGCAACAACGCAGAGGCCCTGGCGCACCAGGCCGCGCACCAGCTGACGGTCAGCCTGCATGACGCACTAGCGGAGGTCAGTGTTTGTTATACATGTGCTGCAAGCGCTCAAGATCTCCTCTCTGTCCGCGCGGCTGGAGACTCAGCGCAACAACGCAGAGGCCCTGGCGCACCAGGCCGCGCACCAGCTGACGGTCAGCCTGCATGACGCACTAGCGGAGGTCAGTGTTTGTTATACATGTGCTGCAAGCGCTCAAGATCTCCTCTCTGTCCGCGCGGCTGGAGACTCAGCGCAACAACGCAGAGGCCCTGGCGCACCAGGCCGCGCACCAGCTGACGGTCAGCCTGCATGACGCACTAGCGGAGGTCAGTGTTTGTTATACATGTGCTGCAAGCGCTCAAGATCTCCTCTCTGTCCGCGCGGCTGGGAGACTCAGCGCAACAACGCAGAGGCCCTGGCGCACCAGGCCGCGCACCAGCTGACGGTCAGCCTGCATGACGCACTAGCGGAGGTCAGTGTTTGTTATACATGTGCTGCAAGCGCTCAAGATCTCCTCTCTGTCCGCGCGGCTGGAGACTCAGCGCAACAACGCAGAGGCCCTGGCGCACCAGGCCGCGCACCAGCTGACGGTCAGCCTGCATGACGCACTAGCGGAGGTCAGTGTTTGTTATACATGTGCTGCAAGCGCTCAAGATCTCCTCTGTCCGCGCGGCTGGAGAATCAGAGGTCAGTGTTTGTTATAGATAACATCTCACTATACGTGCGGTGTCACTGTAAAATTATATATTTAATGTTATAAATCAAAGTCACTACATAGTATAAAACAAAGTCACTTTCCGCTATCTGTCCCTATGTATGCTTAGATCTTTAAAACTACGCAACGGATTTTGATACAGTTTTTTTAATAGATAGAGTGTTGAGAGATTTCAGCATAACATAAATTAATTCAAACACTATTTCATATCAAATCAATAAGAATATGTTGATCCAATGGATTAGAGTAATCTCATTGATAACGTTATTCAACAGGTACAAAACTGAAGGAGGACTTGGAATCAAAAGACAAGCAGTTGTTACGAGCGAAACAGAACTTAGAGGAGAAGGAGAAACTCAACGAACGGCACCAAGCGTTATATGGGAACTCATGTGAGTATCTAATAGCACCGGTAGCACAAGTGTGCTGCGACAGTAACTCGCGTGTGATAGTCTTATATTAGACGGAGAGCTAGCCACGTCATATATGACACAATAATGAAAGCGACGAAATCCCTCTCGTTAGTTTGCCATACTATGCTTATTTCTAGATCCGGACATCTGGCAGCTATAAAGTGGTGGAGGTCAAATAATGCAAATAACTTGAAGGAAATAAATCCTAGAGTTCTAGTTTTAATGCAGTATTATGTCAAATTATATAAATCATTATATAATATTATTGCCAAAACTTTCTCATGGGGGAAAGTAGTCCATAACGACGTGTAATGTAATTCATAGTTTATCACCTACTGTTTCTGTTTCCGAAATAATACGCAATGTTTTTTGTTCTAATGTTAAAATATAGGCCCTATCCTAGACAAATTCGGCAATTTTTACCTATTTTGGTATTACTATTTTCCAATTCAAAAAATTTGCAAGTCTGTTACTCCGACCTCCACCCATTAAAAGCTGCCAGATGCCCGGATCTAGAAATAAGGATAGTATAGCAATCGAACCAGACGGATTTTGTTGCTCTCATTATTGTGTCATATCTGACGTGGCCAGCTCTTAGTCCATATACTGTCCCGGCAAAATCGTCTGTCACGGTATAGTCTATGTACTGGAATATAGGTGAAAAGTCTTTGCGTCAGAGACTTGAACTCTTATAAAATTCTCTTCATCCTCCTAGCGTTTATCCCAGCTATTTTGCTCTATTGAGCCTGGGGTCCGCTCAGCAACCTAATCCCAGGAATTTGCGTAGGCACTAGTCTTTACGAAAGCGATTGCCATCAGACCCTCCAACCCAGAGGGGAAACTAATCCTTGTCGGGACTGATTCCGGTTTCCTCACGATGTTTTCCTTCATCGAAAAGCGACTGGTAAATATCAAATGATATTTCGTACATAAGTTTTGAAAAACTCAGTGGTACGAGCCGGGGTTTGAACCCGAGACCTTCGGATTGAAAGTCTGACGTCTCACTGCCAGGCCACCAGCGCTTTAACTTCTTATAAAAGTTTATGCTAATCTTAAAAATTTTACTGCCAGTCTCCGCCTGCATTAGCAAACCTTCCCAGTTTAGCCTAATAGTTGGCTGGTAGAAAAAGCCGTTAAGTCCGCGATTTATATTTGCGTGTTCGTGCAATAATGTTTAAATTCGTTAAATAAATCGTACACGTTACAAAAACTGTTTAAAACGGGGTAGATAATTAACACTCGCGGAAACTTCAGTTACTCCGTGATAATGGCGCATGCAACTGTGCCGAAATACCCCGTTTTAAACAGTTTTTGTAATGTTTGTGACCATGTTAGCTTAAAATCGTAAATCGCACACGCACCTCATAATCGTTATCTAATTTATCTACACTCACATTGTAAGTCCTCTAAAACGTGTTCAAAAACGGTAGGCAATGGCTAGCATTACCATAACCGATTTTACTATGATAAGCTTTTTATCTGTGGCAGTAACGTAATTTTAACTTTATATGCTCGTATATTGATACGTTATGAGTTTCAAATTCCGAACATCGAATTCGATAACATAATGTAAATCCTGTGCTCCCTCCCGACCGCCGGCACAATCGAGTTGGCCATGGCGGTGCAATGGCGGTCATTCTATGGTTTCCGAACACTTCATTTAGAATATATAATATGAGTGTAGATAAAGCAGTGTATGCAACTGTACGGTAATTAGGCCTTATTACGTAACAGTTACATAAACTACTATTATTCCGTTATCAGGTAACCCCAAAGACAAGGTGATAATCCTCGAGCGCGAGCTCTCGGCAGCTCAGACCCGCATCGGGCAGCTAGAAGCACTCGCTAAGAGTCTAGAACAAGACAAGGATGAGCTGCAGGCCAGCCTGCGCGACCACCGACGCGCGCTGGCAGAGAGAGAGGAACAGCTACAGGAGATCATGGGTGAGTGACCCATATGTTAAGACAAATAAGGGGTCGTCCAGAAATCATGTGATCTATTTTGCCGATTTTTGACCCCCCTCCACCTTGGTGATATTTGGTGATTTTAACGCATCCCCTCCCCCTGCCACAAGATTACGTGATAATTATTATGCGGGTACCCTTAGCTAAGCAATTCTCTGAAAAACAGCTATCGTAAAATTGTGCTTATCGCTTAATTTAAAAAAAAGTAGAGCGGATTATTTAATCTGATTTAATTTTTGAGTAAAATTGTTGTTTTTGGCTTCCCGCATTGAAAAATAAAATAAACGATATATTTCTTTCTGACCCCCTCCCCCTCCCCCATCGTGATCATTCGTGATAGCACCCGCCCCCCCTTAAAACGATCACGTGCTTTCTGGACGACCCCTAAACCCCACATGGTTTTAGACAATATCCAAATTATGGACATTGGACGCCAACGCGTCATCAATGTTCTTAACTTTGAAAAATATAAAGGTCTACTAAAAATCGAAGACACAAAATACATATTTTTCATTACCTAATAAAGGCTAAAACTTTACCAACATAATACTTATATTTTTCCACAGTGGTTATTAACAAAATATGCAAAAAAAAACGTGTTTTAACGAGATGATCATCAATTTGAAAGTCAAAACTAAAATGGAATGCCACCCACTCTTATCCAAGAATATCCATTCCAACATTTATTATGGCTTAGGGCGCAATGTAATTTGGCTCAATAATATTCTTATTTTTTATAAAGTAATAGTATTTTATGTGTGACCGTTTCTGGACCTTATTACATGTGGATAGGGTCTATCAATGGTCAGTCGGGTGTTACTGTTTTGTTGGTGGTGGTGGAAATATAATGTAATATATATATAGCTTACTATAGAATTTGTAAACTGGAGCCTCGTCTGCCAACAAACCACACTGTGATTTGGCAGAAGAACTGTTGTAGAAAAATTGTAAGCCGTTTCGTGAATAAACATTTATTTATTTATTTTTATTTTACTCGATTTTCATTTCGACTACCATCTGGACTGACCATTTTATTGCCATGTTGACGCTACGATTTTCCGAACGTTATTTACTTGTTATAAATAATCCTAAACCCCAAACTCCCAGACCAGCCTGCTGAGTCAGACTGCACATGTTTGGCGCGGCTCCAACCTCCATTAGTATTATAAACCGCTACAGACCCACTAATGTATCATTATGACTGGTTCAGGCAGATAACATAACCTGCGTGTTTGTTCCGGATTCGATTTTGGACTAAATTATTTATTTATCTACACTCATATTGTAAGTTCTCTAAAACGTGTTCGAAAACGGTAGGCAATGGCTAGCATTACCACGACCGATTTTACTATGATAAGCTTTTTATCCGTGGCAGTACCATAATTTTCACTTTTCATGCTCAATTATTGATGTGCTATGAGTTTTGATAACATAATGTACACCTGCACGCGCCCGCGGCCGGCGACACGCGCCCGCGCGACCGCCGGCACACGAGAGTTGGCCACGGCGGTGCAATGGCGGCCATTCTATGGTTTCGGAATACTGCATTTTGGATAAATAATATGAGTGTAGATAAAGCAGTGTATGCAACTGTACGTAATTAGGCCTTAAAGGTTAGGCCTTAAGGTGATCTTATTATGAAACTCACCTGCGGCTCGTTTCATAAAACCACACTCATGTTTTAAGGACCCTTATTACGTAACAGTTACATAAACTACTATTATTATTTTCTGTCGTATCGTCTATCTAAGTATCTCTGAATAGTAAATATCCCTTGTGAGTACTTTAACTTGTAGATTGCCGGCAAACATATATGTTGTGGTATCCGCTTATGATATATAATTTAAAACATACTTAGTCCTACTAAAAAGTCGATTAGTTAGAAAATATTACCTATACCAAAATGTTTAAAAAACCAATAGGTACAATTGTATTAAGTACGACTTATTCAATTAATGTTTATTATTATTTGTCCCATAGCGCTTAAACTGGACGACGATAAAAAAGACGACGAACCGGAAGGCAAGACCTCCGCCCGGACTCTCAGCGACATCGTCTCCATCTCGGAATTTGACGAACAGGACCTCCAAATGAGACGCGCCGAACTCAAAGCACAGAACCTCAGCCTCTCAGGCATCCCCTACCCTGACAATAGAGATAAAACACAGAATAGAACTCTACCTCCTGACGTATCGAAGCCTAACATGAGCTCCCTAAACCTAGACTTTATTGACCACTTCGATCTACCCAACTTTACTCCACGAGCTGATTCCCTCCCTCTGACATCAACGCAAAATAAGGACAGGTTCAAGAGAAATATCAATGAGACTACCGTATTCGGTACTGCTGATAAAGGAGATATCAAACACTCCACAGCTCAGAACATACCTGATAACTGTTCCATGTATCCGAATAGAGAGATCGATGAAAGCAAAGATGTGAGCGTTGCGCCTAAGAAAATAGATTTCTCTGCGGAACCTTCTCAAGATAATAGAAGCCATGATGAATTCATGTCCCTAAGAGAACTAGGGATCACGGTTGATATTAGGCAAGAGAACTTCCCTGATATACTAACGCAGTTAAAACATGAGATTAAAAAGTCCAGAAGTGAACTCGATAATTGCAAGTCGGAGTTGAAGAATGCAGAAGAACAATTATGCGAATTCCCGGCACTAAAAGAAGAAGTTGAAGAGCTGAAAGGGTTGTTAGAAAACACCATGGCTACTATGAAGAATGATAAGAAGTTCTATGAAAATCAGCTAGATCATTTCTCTTCAAATAAAACTCTGTTAGAGCAAAGAGTCACAGAATTAACGCAAGAAGTCAATGAGAAATCAAAAGATCTTCATTTGCTTAAAGAAGATATTCTAAGAAGAGAGAATATGATACTAGAGTTAGCTAAAGAAAAACGTAATTTGACCAACAAATTGACAGAATTGGAAGTGAAAATTGACGAAATACAGAGCAGAAATACGACGCTGGAAAAATGCGAGACGGAGAACCGCATTTTGAAAGAAAAGTTATCTGATCTGCACAAACTTGAGCAGTTAGTTTCAGAAAAAAATCAGCAAATAGACAGCCTCAACCAACATTTAGATAGACTAGACGACATGCAGAGATGCCTAAATGACAAAACAGAAGAACTAGATAATCTCAAAGAAGCGTTTGAAGAGAAATCAAACGAACTATTCAGACTACAAGACACTCTTGAAGCTCAAAATCGAGACATCGACAAAATCAACGAAGAAAATAACAACCTTAACTTAAACAACAAAGAACTAAAACTTAAACTAACTAAACTAGAAAAAGAACAAGAGAACGCATCACTTAAACTACAAAACAGCGAAAGCGAACTGGAAAGAGTTAACTCCTTAAACAACGAATTGACATCGAAGATAGACGAACTAAAAGATCTAACCGACAAACTAAAAGATAAGGAAACTGAGATAGACATACTTAATGAAGACATCAACTCTTACCACGAAGAGATAGCGTCTCTAAAAGAGCAAATGAAGATGGTGTCAAGAAGTCCGTCGCCGAAGAGTAAGAGCGAGAAGACAGGAACAGACAGACAAGCCAGCAATGACAAGAAGCAACTGGCGAAGATTAGGAAGCAGATATCGCTGCTTCAGCACGAGCTGGATTTCAACAGGAAGGAACTCAACGATAAGGTAAGGATTATTTCTTCTATAGTCGAACGAGCGGAGCGTAAGCGAAGCAAGTTCTTACGAACAACTTCTGGTTAGTGGGACGTCTGGGCATTTCGATGGCTTTTTGATTTTGAGAGTTTGTTCCGCGATAACTTTAGTAACGCTTTTCTGATATTCATGAAATTTGTTGGGGTTGTAGCAGCAACATATAATTTGAGAGTTCGTATATGAGCAAGATCGAACAAGGGGCTAGAAGGCGCGAAAAATCATCATAAGGGTCTTGTTATATTGGTAATCTCGTTTGTTTCGAGGAGGACTACTAGTCGAACGAGCGAAGTGAGTTCTTACAAACAACTTCTGGCTAGTGGGACGTCTCACCATTTCGATAGCTTTTTGATTTTGAGAGTTTGTTCCGCGATAACTTTAGTAACGCTTTTCTGATCTTCATGAAAGTTGTTGGAGTTATAGCAGAGATACATATAATTTGAGAGTTCGTATATGAGCAGGATCGACTAAGGGGTCATGGAGCTAGAAGACGCGAAAAAATCATCATATGGGTCTTGTTATATTGGTCATCTCGTTTGCAAGGAAATCGCGAGTTCTGAGTTCGAGGCGGACTACTAGTGTAGTTTGAACCATAAAGGACTGAGGTATAGTCGACATCAAAAACATGAATACACTTGTTGTTGTAATCATATTCGAACGAGCGGAGCGTAAGCGAAGTGAGTTATTACAAACAACTTCTGGCTACTGGGACGTCTCGGCATTTCGATGGCTTTTTGATTTTGAGAGTTTGTTCCGCGATAACTTTAGTAACGCTTTTCTGATATTCATGAAATTTGTTGGGGTTGTAGCAGCAACATATAATTTGAGAGTTCGTATATGAGCAAGATCGAACAAGGGGCTAGAAGGCGCGAAAAATCATCATAAGGGTCTTGTTATATTGGTAATCTCGTTTGTTTCGAGGAGGACTACTAGTCGAACGAGCGAAGTGAGTTCTTACAAACAACTTCTGGCTAGTGGGACGTCTCACCATTTCGATAGCTTTTTGATTTTGAGAGTTTGTTCCGCGATAACTTTAGTAACGCTTTTCTGATCTTCATGAAAGTTGTTGGAGTTATAGCAGAGATACATATAATTTGAGAGTTCGTATATGAGCAGGATCGACTAAGGGGTCATGGAGCTAGAAGACGCGAAAAAATCATCATATGGGTCTTGTTATATTGGTCATCTCGTTTGCAAGGAAATCGCGAGTTCTGAGTTCGAGGCGGACTACTAGTGTAGTTTGAACCATAAAGGACTGAGGTATAGTCGACATCAAAAACATGAATACACTTGTTGTTGTACATAGGCTGCTATTTATATACCCGGAAACCGGGATTACAATCTTCTTAAATAGCATATTTGACCTCCATGGTAAAATTTGAACTTTTTTAAGTACTGGCCGGTATATTTTTTCTTTCTTATTAACGCTCGTGTTTTGTTTTTGACGGGTTTTAAATGTCATCTCGCAGCAAGAATGGAACTCACTCGTGAAAATATTCGTGCTATGATTTATTATGATTTTCGGCGTGGTTTAACGCAACAACAGTGCATAGATCAACTAACTTCAACTTTTGGTGATGAAGCCCCATCTAAAACTACTGTGTATCACTGGTTTAGTGAGTTCAATCGTGGACGTAGTATGCTTACGGACGAAGTTAAGGCAGGTCGCCCGAAATCGGTCGTTGTACAACAAAATATCGAGGCTGTGCGAAAACTTATAATGGACGACCGACATGTTACGTACCGCGAGATAGAGGCGACTCTGGGTATTTCTATGACCAGCATTAATAGCATATTACATAATTATTTGGCTGTAAAAAAAATTTGTTCGCGTTGGATACCCCACAACTTAACAAAAGAGCAAAAAGATGCTCGCGTCGAATGGTGCAATAAAATGTTAAAAAAATATAACCGTGGTGACTCAAAAGCCGTTTATAACATCTATACAGGTGACGAATCCTGGATCTATGCATACGATCCCGAAACGAAGCAACAATCAACGGTATGGGTGTTTCAAAATGAGCCGAACCCTACGAAAGTTACTCGTGCAAAAAGTACATTGAAACAAATGGTGGCCTGCTTCTTCGGTATTAATGGCCATGTAGCTACAGTGCCACTAGAAAACCGTAGAACGGTTAATTCAGAGTGGTACACGACCATTTGCTTACCGGTAGTATTTGAACAAATTCGTAAAACTAACCAGCGACGAAGAATCATTCTTCATCATGACAATGCCAGCTGTCATACGTCACGCGAAACAACTCTATTTTTGGAGGGTCAAAATGTGGAATTAACGGGTCATCCGCCGTACAGCCCTGACTTGGCACCCAACGATTTTTATTTATTTCCAAATATAAAGAATAAATTACGCGGTCAACAATTTTCGACCGCTGAAGATGCTGTCGACGCATTCAAACAACACGTTATGGAGGTACCTCAGGCGGAGTGGCAGAAGTGCTTTAAAAATTGGTTCACGCGAATGCAAAAGTGCATAGATCATCAAGGGGAATACTTTGAAAAACAATAAAACCATTTTCAGCCGTGTACGTTTGTTTGTTTTTTTGTTTCCGGATATATAAGTAGCAACCCTCGTAATCATATTCGAACGAGCGGAGCGTAAGCGAAGTGAGTTATTACAAACAACTTCTGGCTACTGGGACGTCTCGGCATTTCGATGGCTTTTTGATTTTGAGAGTTTGTTCCGCGATAACTTAAGTAACGTTTTTCTGATCTTCATGAAATTTGATAGGGTTGTAGCAGAGATACATATAGTAATTTCTTTTGTAAGGAAATCGCGAGTTAATTAATTATTAATTGAATTATGAATTTTAACAAGTCAGGTATTTTTTAGACACACGTATTTAATCGGTTTTAAGATTATCCGCAATATTGCAGAGTGCACTGATTCTCGATAATAATTCGCGTTTGGTTCTCTGCCAAAAACGCGCGTCGGTCGTTTAAATGCCAAGTTCTGGTGTCGGATGACTCCACTGTAATATAAAGATGAGCGTGAATTTTCACGGCTTTGTCTTTTTATTACGGTCGTTTGTCATTTGTTATTTATTGTGTCCTTATTAAAGCAATATTTGTGGGCATTCATATTTATTTATGGGCCGTAGCAAAAATACTCAACTGGCTGAATATTAGGCAATACGTTTGGAATCGAATCCCATGGACGCTCCGTCACATATTTGTAGCTACTTTGTTTTTGACGTAAATTTCTTACACAATTTTGAAGAAATAGGAAATACCGAGACGAGACATTTCAAAGAAACGCGTCGTCTATTTTCGAGTTTGCTCTCCATTAGGACTAAACTAAGAGATGTCTGAATTTTATAAATTCTCGGATTGCATGGTTGTGATTAATACTTGATACAGGATTAGGTAATAACCCATTTTGTCATTAACAATATTAGCTCTGAGGCCTCTGAGCAATATGCGCGGGAAGTCGATGTATATCTCTCAATAAAACTTTTTTGCTTTAGGTACAGTCGCCATCAAATATATCGAAGCGGCCACGGTACTCAAAAATATCTGAACATGCACTGTATCGCCTTGACAATAGAGGCGTTGTTCAGATATTTGTGACCACCTTGGCCGCTCCGTTGTATCTGATGGTGTCTGTACAGTCACCGGCAATAGTATCTTCCTACACGAAGGCTGCAAAAATATGTGACACGCTCTTATTTGTAGGGCCATAAGAGCGTGTCACATATTTTTGGGGCCTTCGTGTAGGAAGATACTATTGCCGGTGACTGTACATAGGTATGGTGCGACATTTGAATAAAAAGAGTTTCACTTTCCAGCTTCATTACCTAATTAAGCTTATTTGACAGGCCTTCGAGCTAGCCAAAGCGAAGCTAGACGTGACCGAGCTCCGCAACAGTCTATCGCAGGCTTCCAAACAGGCTGCCGACGGAGAACAGTACAGGCTGCAGGCGGAAGCGGCGCAGGCCGAGAGGGACAGGCTGGCGGAGCGGCTGCAGGCGGTCTCGGCGAGGTGAGGGTTGTACAATACACTACTAGCGACCCGCCCCGGCTTCGCACGGGTGCAAAGCTGATACTAAATATACTACAGAATGTCTACAATGTATTTAAGGTCTAAGGATAAAGAATAACGCTATATTTCTTAAAATCGCTTCGTAAATAAGCCATTATTTCTCGTAATAAGTAAAGGATAAAAAATGGTTATTGTGCATTATTCCTAAGAGATAGACATATACCATCGTGGACTTTTTGAAGACCTTTTTAAGGTGTACAATACTGTTGTACATTATTTTGATCTATGTCGTAGTGTTCAGCCAGCGTTTGCAATGTAAGCGCAAAAAAATGTGTTTATTTACGACATTACATTAGACATCTCTTAAATTATCAGTGTTTCTCTGATATATTATGCATGTATTATACACATAAACTTTCCTCTTGAAACACCCAATCTATTAAATAAAACCGCATTAAAAACGGTTGCGCAGCTTTAAAGATCTAAGCATACATAGGGAACAGCGGAAAGCGACTTTATTTTATACTCTGTTGTGATAGTGATGCAAGATGATAATGTATCTACTTACGCTTCCAGGCCACTTCTTTATGCAAATAGCAATGACTCGTGTATACATACCTATTGCAAATTGAGCTGTTTACTGTAATGTTCTGTTGTACTGTTGCAGAATACGCGAGGAATCGGATATATCCGAGCTGAAGATGAAACTGCGTGAGAAGACTGAGAAGTGCCAGGAATTGGAGGCGGAGATACAAGATTTAAGGGATTTAGTGGACAGGTAATTTAAGACAAAAATTTAGTTAACACGACCTTAAATATAAGCATTTATTACGCTAAAAATTAGATGACATCATGTCACTTTCTTAATACTAAACTACTTTTACAAATAATTACACCTAGTAATAGCCACTCCTTGTCGCTTCCGGTCCAAAGCTGCCCATAATGCTCGCGGCGTTACCACGCTGGATGGCCATGGACGGCCACCAGAAACGACTCAGAGCGGGGGTCCTCTCCCTAGACCTTAAATAAAACAGTTACAAGCTACATTCTCTTTCGTTTATTGTTACTAAACAAAGCTATTATTATTATTCATTATGTACTTAAGACATCTTTAATTATGTAATTTTCTCATTCCTTACATAAATTAATGTATTTACCACTATATATGATGTTGAAATCCTCAAATCCTTCCACTAAATGTTGCATGTGTTATTCCGACACGTGGAATAACATTTATTAATATTTTGTAGACTCCGTGAAACCGGGCAGCAGTATCCGTCCGAGCAACGGGCGCTGGTCGTGAGCGGGACTCGCTCCCCGACGGCCGAGCTGGAGCGAGCGCTGCGCGACCAGCTCGACTACTCGCACCAACTCGACCAGGATATCATGGAACAGGTACGTCTGATAGTCGCAGCAAATAGTCCATTCTCCATATGATGAAAGGTTCATTTCGAGTTTATATTTCATACCGTAATTTTAATTAAAATATGTACCTACCTAAACAAATAAACCAGATGATTCTGTCAATCCGCCAACGGGTAACATTTTGTATGTATGGAATTATGTCGTTGGCCAAACAACCTAATGACGTTTTTTACACTTGTTTAAAATCCCTATCGAATAAATTTTAGATATATACAATATAGAAAAACATAAATGATGATACATTTATTCAGTATTATTTTTAACTTATTTCTTTCAGATATTATCAGGCAGCAGCGATGAACATGAGGATATTCCACGACTTGCATTGAACTCTTCAAAGTAAGCTTATTATTACATACCTACGTAACCAGCTAACTTCAAATAAATACATTTTATCATAGTTAAGTTCTTAAATGAGTCTCAATATATCTTAATTTTAAATTAATTATATTGTGTAACGAAAAATAGTATAATTAACTTTCCTTAGACCAATTTATATATTTTAAAATCCATCTTCGTTTGTTAAAATAAATGTCTTAACTTTGGGGCGATAGCTTTTCTAGTACTCTAAGCTAGGATGGTCTGTACGAGGTTTGATACCTGTTAAAAATAGGAACGAAAGAAAATTGTAATTTAAAAGAATATCCTTTGTTTTATAATTAAAATTTTCTCCATGGCTGTAAAATTTTTCAAAATTCTATAAGTGTCAATCGTCGTTAATTATAAGTTAAAGATGGTCTCCAAAGACAGTTTTCGCGTCGCGTGGTGGAATCTGTTGGACACTACTTTAGAAAATCCACCCTGTCTTTTAATAGAACGAGCGAAGCGTAAGCGAAGTGAAGTTCTTACAAACAACTTCGGCTACTGGGACGTCTCGGTATTTCCATGGCTTTTTGATTTTGAGAGTTTGTTCCGCGATAACTTTAGTAACGTTTATCTGATCTTTATGAAATTTGTTGGGGTTGTAGCAGAGATACATATTTGAGAGTTCGTATATGAGCAGGTTCGATCAAGGGGTTGTGGAGCGAAAAAAAAAAGTCTTCCGAAAGGTCTTCTTATATTGGTCCTCTCGTTTAATTCAATACTACTAGTTTAATTCAAATTATATTTGTTCAGATCATCGAGCTCGATCCACTCGACATCATCGGACCGCATGAACCGCCTCAAGTCTGACAACGACAAGTTGGCCATGCAGGTTAACAATCTGGAAGCACGGCTTAAGGACAAGGACGCGCTCATCACGGAACTCAACAGGTGAGACTGTTATTTCCTTCACTCGTTAAAAACTCATACAAGTTGAGAAAAAATACTGGTTATCTGTTTAGGGCATAATTGGTATTGATTGCGATTAAGAAAAAATAGGAGAAACATTTAAGAACGCGAAAAAAATGTTTTTTTAGTATGGAACCCGTCGTCCCAGCCGGTCAACCCTCCATACAAAATTTGTATGGCTGTTGAACTTTTAAAAAGTTTGTACTCCGACAAAAATGGATTTGTATGCAACATTTATGTCGCGAAATCGAGCCTGCAATTTCTGTAACTTTAAAAAATTTTTGATCATAAATTAGACACTTCGCCGCCTTGTTTTAACCCGTAAAAGTCAACCTTACGGGACATTAACGGCCTCCTGGCCTAGTTGGTAGTGACCCTGCCTATGAAGCAGGAGGTCCCGGGTTCGAATCCTGGTCAGGGCATTTATTTGTGTGTTTATCACAGATATTTGTTCCCGAGTTATGGATGTTTTCTATGTATTTAAGTATTTATCTATATCTAACTATTATATATATCGTCGTCTAGTACCCACAACACAAGCCTTATTGAGCTTACTGTGGGCCTAGGTTGATTTGTGTAAAATTGTCCCATCATATTTATTTATTTATTTTTAAAAAATGCATTGTTTCAGAATACGTGACAAGTTGGTGCAAGATTGGCAGGCGGCCAAACTCCGGCTGCAGGCAGAGAAGGACAGCTGCGGGCGACTGCAGTTGCTACTGCTCTCACACAAGGAGAGCGCAGAAACTTTACAGGTTCGTCGTGTGCTGAACATGTTACTCCTAGCGGGATCTAGTTTAAACTGTAACTTTAATTCACATCTAGTGGCAATAGATGGCGGAACTATGTGGGCGTTAATTATACACCGCGCTATCGAAGTTTTAATCAGATTTCAAGCGACACTTTTTGCGCACACAGCGATTTTTTTATCGACTATCTAAATGTCGATACTGTATGTCACTGATAATTTCAAAGAGGTGTCACTAGGTACTACTTATTACTTTTGTATAAAGATATATATATATATATATATAATAATAAACGAAGAATATTTTTTCCACAATAATTATGATAAACTTTCACTTAAGACCAATAAGACCGTATATTGTTTACTTATTTGTAAACAAAAAGTTTTAATTGAAATTGAGTATAGACTTAAAAGGCGGAAATTAAATTTAAACATCGATATCAAGAAGGTCGAAAAAAAAATCATTCACGCTCTACTATAAAATAAAATCTATGCGACAAGATAACGGGGTCCACTCATCAAACTTCTAAATAACGGTTTGTATATGTTGCTTACTCTTTACCTGCTTCCTTAGGTTGGTCTAAAAAAATATTGTAAATGCTACATTTTCTTATTATTATTTACAGAACCAAGATTCCAACATGATCCAGATCCTAAAAAAACGTCTAGAAAGCGCGATGCAGTCAGAGCTAGAGCTGCAGCAGCGCGAGTTGCAGCACAAGGCGCGCCTCGCCACGCTCGAGCGACAACTCGTGCCCTCGCAGGGGGAGCTGAGTGCTAAACTACTACAGGCAGAGGTACATACTGTTATTATATAATATATCTCGTAAGATGTAGTGTAACAGGCCGGCAACTACGGAACCCTAAACTGAGCATGGCCCGACATGCTCTTGGCCGGTTTTATTTTCAAAAACTATAACTTCCTAGTAACAATTTATACAATAAAGACGGTGAAGTCTTTTCGTATTGAAATCGTACACAATTGGTTCATCCGTAGATTTTTTTTGCAGAAAAAAATATTAACAGTTGTAACATCAAAAATCCTGTTTCATGATCGGAAAACATATTTATAAATTAAACTTGTAAAACAATGAAACATAATTAAAAATATCAAATCTTTCTTTTTTAACGGTCTCCTAGCCTAGTCGGTAGTGACCCTGCCTATGAAGCAGGAGGTCCCGGGTTCGAATCCTGGTCAGGGAATTTATTTTTGTGTTCATCACGGATATTTGTTCCTGAGTTATGGATGTTTTCTATGTATCTATCTATTATATATATCGTCGCCCAGTACCCACAACACAAGCCTTATTGAGCTTACTGTGGGACTAGGTTGACTTGTGTAAGATTGTCCCATAATAATTCATATTTAATATTTATTTATTTACAGCAAGAGAATTCGGAACGGCTCCGCGGCGAGATCTCCATCCTCAAGTCGAAGCTAGAAGTAGAAAGAAGGAGAGCGAGCGACACGCAGGCGCTCCTCGAGCACGGCAGGACGCACTTCCAGAAGGAGCTGGACGCCAAGAGTGAGCAGTGCCACGCGCTGCGGACCGAGCTGGCAGAATTAAGAAGGTAATTTTAAGTGTTGGTTTCCAAAAAAAAAATTTACTCAATAAATGAGTTTTTTAGTGTTAGGCACTAATTACAGGTTAAACTAAGACAGGGGTTGGCAAACCGTGGCTCGCGAGCCGTATGTCTTTGAAGAGTCAGTTGTGGCTCTTCAAGTTCCCCTAAATAAAATAAAAAACATATTACAATGAATAACAGAAAACTGCGGCTCTATGAGCTTCCTAAAATTCTATATTTTTCCGCCATCAGGCTCTTTGTGAAAAAAGTTTGCCGACACCTGAACTAAGATATTATATTGTAAGATTAGTTTTAAGGTAAATATTTGCATGCCTACTTCTACAAGCTAATAAACATTATTGGAACTTATTTGTAACGCTACAACTACATGTACCTAATGTTTAGCAAATAAGTAATTCTTATTCTAATGGACGCTGCGTACGGCGTCACGTTATGTAGACAAGTTAGCCGTGTTCATACAATAAAACGGTAAACGGAGACAAAGTCAATAGTTTCCAGCTAATAATAATCATTCATCCTATGAAATAGAGAACTTCAATCTCTTCGCAGACACAAGATTTAAAAAAAGATAAAATATATTTATTCTTCAATTTAGGCACATTAACAGGCACATTAACAAATAACTACCACCGGTTCTAACCCTACACCTCTAACCCGAGAAGTATTATGACCGGCAAGAAACTCGACGGGACTTATTTTTTTAAAACAGTAATACATTAGATCTTAAAGATACACATAAATGCATAGTTCTATAAGAAGACATATCAAAACAGCTTCAGAGACAGACAATCTACCTAATCCAAATCTGACTGTTTCACAAAACGTTTGATATGCTTTCCTATCTGAACTGTGCCCTCTAAATGTCAAGTCCGGGAAGGGTCACAAAAGATTTTATTTTTGCAGATTATAAAAGTTTTGTTCAGTTCCTATTGGCAGAGTTGAAGTGATGACTGATGAGATGAGGTTTTGTTAATATTTCAAAATGGATTCCCTGTATAAAAAGTTGAAGTAAATACTGTGATTAGTATTTTAATGAGTATTTTTCCTTTTACTTGGCAGGCTAAAACACGATGCCGGCGTGGAACTGCTCCGAGCCAAGGAGCTGCTGAACATCCAGAGCGGAGCCATCGCGGAGCTGGAGCAGAAGCTGGCGGCGCAGGCGCAGAGGCAGAGACCGATCAATGACGCTTTGGTAAGTTCCATGAGCTTCGGATGCTGAGAAGGTCATTCAGAAACGTGCCAGTGAAATTTCAATAAATTTTTGATTTGGTCGAACAAAATAATGTTGATATTTAAAACACTTTCATTTGCCTTCCTGAATTTGACATTTAGTTACAAAGACGAAAACGTTAGTTGTCATGCGTTAAAACAAATGGGATGTTTTGAACGTGCTTCATACATCCGTGCAGATTGTGAATTGTTATATTTATATTTTCGAACTCGAAAGTGTTTGAGACATATCATACGCATGTCATAAACACTGGCTGAACTGATACTATAATTTGTACGTACCCATCAGGTAATAAGCGATGAGGCAACCTTTCTCTCATACGCGGTAAGCGCATCGGCCATAACGGATAAATAGTAATGTTGATTTGTGTTTCTAAATATATCTCGATTTCTATGATCCTGCACCAATTACAAGTTTCGGTTTGATCCAATGGTTGACTGGTAGAGAATGCCTTAAGGAATTAAGTCCGCCTCTTGTACACTTTTTATTTGTGAAATAAAGTTTAAATAAATAAATGGAGAGAGACATAGTGACACTCTCCGATTTAGTCGTGAATGTGTCGCGTAAACACAAAAAAATGTACTTAAAATGAAATCTCATTTTTTGTAGTATATCCCTAATTGATCCACCCGACCACAACAAAGGTACCGCGATAAATTGAAAACTATGGGGCACAAATTCATGGGACTAGGAGTACTAAATCCATACTAATATTATAAATGGTAAAGTGTATGTGTGTGTTTGTTTGTTGTTTGTCCGTCTTTCACGGCAAAACGGGGCGACGAATTGACGTGATTTTTTAAGTGGAGATAGTTGAAGGGATGGAGAGTGACATAGGCTACTTTTTGTCTCTTTCTAACCCCCCACTTTCCTAAAATGGGAGGTGGAAGTTTGTATGGAGCATTCCGTAATTTTCAAGGTAGAAAGCTAAAAATTGTTTTTTTGGAAATCTGCACCCAATCCCTTAAAAGAGGGGGTGTAATTTTAATAATATTCTGTTCCGAGTTCTCTTCTGTGTTTTAAATCAGGAAAGGGGAACCGTGTTACCCCGAATTTAACGCGAGCGAAGCCGCGGGCAAAAGCTAGTAGCACCTAAAAATTATGAATTTGTGCAATCATTAAATTCCATTATCGTGTCGTGGTCGGACCAGGATTTATGACACGCAGCGGCGCGGTATCCATCATTATTTCTAAGATTAAAATAACATTTTAGATCCAAGATTAAAGCTTCATTTTCGTTGTAGACGGAGATCGAGTCCCATAAGACGGAGCTGGCGCGCGAGATCACCAACCTGCGAGTGCTGGTGACCAGCCCGGAGCTGTCGGCCCGGCGGGACCGGGACCGGGACCGGGACCGGGACCGGGACCGGGACCGGGACCGGGACCGGGACCGGGACCGGGACCACGGGCACAGGCAGGAGCTCGCCGCGCGGGTCCACTCCTTGCAAGCTGAGCTGAGGTCAACAAACCAGGGGACTGAAGAGAAAAACCAAGCTGTAAGTCATATTTCAGGTTTTTTAATGGTATTAATTGGCTCGTGTCAAAATTTACCGAAAATATACCATGACAATTCAGGTTATATTCACAAAACAGTTGGTCAAACGTCTGTCAATGTTCCATAAAGAAAACCTTTGTCGAGTTCATGATACTTATTTGGTAGTTTTGCTTAAGCGGGTTTCATTTTAACGAAGCGCTTATTGCGACTAGCAATGTTCTTAGAACGATCGATTGTCTTCAGCAAGACTTGGTATATAGGACGCCTTTACTGAGCCGCTGTCTGCGTGCTGATTGACATTCTTGGTATAATATGAATTCAGTGCATGACGTATTTGAACGCCATACTTCTTAGACAAAAATACTCTATTAAACAAACGTCTGCTTCAACACTCAGATTATCTATACACACCTACATAGACATCCGTCACTTGCGACTGCCCAGAAACGAAAGTCTAGTAACGTAAAGTCTAACGGCAATCGTCCTTGTCCATGATTGGCCGTGACTACTGTCAATGGCGACTGATGTGTTCGTGCTGGTGAGTAAGGTTGCCAAAGAGCTCAAAGAGGACTCAGTGTGTTGACGATGAGGGACCCTCTTGTTCCTTTAGCCGTCAACACAGTGAATCCTCCTTTTTTGTAAAGGGTCGGCAACGCGCATGTGACTCCTCTGGAGTTGCAGGCGTCCATAGGTTACGGTAGCTGCTTACCATCAGGCGGGCCGTATGCTTGTTTGCCCCCTTCGTGGTATTAAAAAAAAAGTTAGGTACATGAAAATAATATAACAACTCACACGCCAAGATCACTGGCGCAAGCAAGCCAATATAAACCTTACTTGAAAGTATGAAGGTTACTTTGACAGTGTACGCTATAACACTTATATAGAACTCATGACATCTTAATGTGTTTTTGGCGTTCAAAAAGTTAACATTGTGTTTCTCAGTAACCGGTAATCTTTTGAGAAATAAAGATCTTAAACCGTAAAGTCCGGTTTATTTGGACTCGCTGCATCAGTAAGCAAACGGGTAATCCGTTTCATTATCCCAGACGGTTGAAGAGGACGCAGACATGTGGATGACTCGCTTGGGGATCCGAGTAGCCTGCTGGTGTCTGCAGCAAGCTGTTATATAACCATATGTGACGTTTTCACGTCAAATGTACATCATTGTCAGTTGTTAATTGAGTTTATTTCTAAATGATTTTAATGGCAGTAACGCCTTATTGACAACCGACAATGATGTAACTTTTATTTGAAAACGTCACATATGTATATTTAAAGGGTTAGACTATGATGACAAACGCTCAAGTAATGTAGATGCATCGCCTAGATGGCGCTTCAATCGTTTAAGTTTAAAAAATATCTTGGTTATGCTTAGGATATGTTAAATCCATGCAGTCTATGGTAAGAAGTCTCTAAAAGTATATAGAGTTCACAAAGATAGTAGGAACCAGTCCGCTGGAGTTGCAGGCGTCCATAAACTACGGTAACTGCTTACCATCAGGCGGGCCGTATGCTTGTTTAAAAAAATCTTATTAAGGAATAACAGTAATACAATTTTTATTTCGGGTCGAAACATACCCTTTTTGTCCTGTCCCTGGCAGAACGGACGATAAGAATATATGCATTTAGAATTAGAGAATGTTTGTTATAGACCGTAAGCCAGGAACAAACGTTGATCATCGCATCCCAGGCGATAACTTGTGAAGTGGTTAAGAGCGATGTATAATGAAGCCTTGAGAAGGTCAGCTGCCTCTCCGTTGGTGGGTTGAGGAATGGCAGACATTTAAAAAAATATGGTCATCGCATCCCGATTGAAATTTTGTCAGATGATAGCTTTGAAAGGAATAAAATCAGGCAAGGCAGCAGGGTATGATAGGATCTCCGCCGAAATGCTGAAGGCTGGACAAGGTGTCGTAGCGAGTCAGTTGTATCGCCTTTTCAATGTGTGCTTTAGTACCGGCCGTGTACCAAGGGACTGGTGCAAGGCCGTCATAGTTCCTCTTTACAAAGGAAAAGGCTCACAACTTGACTGCAAAAACTACAGGGGCATTAGCCTACTCAGCATCGTCGGAAAACTGTATGCGAAAGTGTTGATTGAAAGAGTAGTAAAAGAAACCGATGGGAAAGTGTGGGATGCACAAGCGGGATTTCGAAAGGGTATGGGATGTACGGATCAAGTCTTTTCCTTACGATGCATAACCGAAAAGTACTTGGCTTTGGCCAAGTACTGGCCAAAAGGTCTATTGCGCTTTCGTGGACTTGGAAAAGGCTTATGATAGAGTGATGAGAAATGAATTGTGGTCGGTAGTGTCCATGTATGGAGTAAACAGTCGGCTTGTGCAAGCGCTGAAGTCTCTCTATGAGGATTCCAGTGCTTGCGTGAGGATAAACGGGTCATACACTGAGTGGTTTAGCATTGAAAAGGGTGTTAGACAGGGATGTGTAGCGTCACCGTGGCTGTTTAATCTATTCATGGACAGTTGTTTGCAAGATCTGAAAGATGATGAATGTGGACTGAGGATGGAAGGGTTGCTAGTAAAATGTCTCCTGTACGCTGACGATTTAGTATTACTTGCGTCATCGGCACAGGAGTTACAGTTGATGGTAACAAGAGTGCATGAATCTTTTGAGAAGAAGGGAATGAAGATGAATGTCAGTAAGACGAAAGTAATGGTATTTGAAAGAGATGAGATTATGGTAGATTGCGAAATTATGATTGGTGAAGAAAGACTGGAACAAGTGAACGAGTTTGTGTACTTGGGGACTTTGTTTACAAGAGATGGTAAAAATGAAAAAAACATTGAAAGGAGAGTGAATGCTGGGAATAGAGTGAATGGGGCACTGAACGCTTTTATGAGCAGTCAGAAGGTGTCGCAAAAAGCACGCCTGGCTGTGCATGGAGGAGTGTTGGTGCCTACACTTATGTATGGTAGTGAAAGTTGGGTGTGGCAGAAAAGACATCAAAGTCAAGTGAACGCAGTGGAAATGAGAGCTCTAAGAAGCATGTGTGGTGTGAAGTTAACAGACAGGATCAGAAATAGCGTAATAAGAATGAAATGCGGAGTGGATGAAGATGTAGTGACAAAAATTGAGATGGGTATGTTGAGATGGTTTGGACACGTAGAGACGATGGATGAAAGAAGATTAACGAAGAGGGTGTACGAAGAAAGAGTGGAAGGGTCAGTTCGAAGGGGAAGACCTAGGCGAACTTTCCTCGATCAAATCGGGGAATTATTGCAAAAAGGCCAGGTCAGAAGTACTCTAAACCGACGAGCATGTATGAGGAATATTATGAAAGTGGGTGAAGCGAAAGTAGTTTGTCAGGATCGTAGTAAATGGAAATCCGTGATCTCTGCCTACCCCTCTGGGAAACAGGCGTGAATATATGTATGTATGTATGTATGATAGTTTATATCCTATAAATATGAAAACTCATCAGTCGGCTAAGTGATTAAATGGCTGCCGTTTCTCAACCCACCAACGGAGCGGCAGCTGACCTTCACGAGGCTTCATTATACATCGCCCTTAACCACTTCACAAGTTATCGCCTAGGACGCGATTGGTCATGAAATTTGTTCCTGGCTTACGGTTTATTAGTAGGTTTGTGTATAACAAATGAATCCATTTATCTCCGAAAGTCTAGTCCGTTGCTAGTCCGGTTTAATTGCGGTTTTCTGCTAATGTTAGGTGTCACACCAGCGTTCGATCCTAGATAAGTTTTAATTTAACTTCAATGGACGGAGCTGTCATAATTTTGCCTTTATGTTTAATTCCTGTTATTCTTGTGTTTAGTTGTTAATAATTCTTTATGATTTAAATAAATAGATTTTTAAATTATTTTCCTTTTTTTGTTTAAAGTAATATTAGTGATGCAAGAAACACCTATTTTTTTATTATTATTTACTAGCGACTGACCCCGGCTTCGCACGGGATAAAAAATGGTTATTGTGGACTATACCTAAGAGATAGACATAAACAATCGCGGACTTTCTTATAGACATTTTTAATGTGTATAATACTGTAGTACATTATCTTGATCTATCTCGTACGGTGCAGCCAGCGTTTGCAATGTAAGCGCAAAAAATGTGTTTATTTATGACATCACATTAGAAACCTTAAAAATGATCAGTGTTTCTCTACTAAATTATGCATGTTTTATACATACAAGCCTTCCTTTTGAATCACTCTATCTATTAAAAAAAACCGCATCAAAATCCGTTTCGTAGTTTGAAAGATCTAAGCATACATAGGGACAGACAGCGGAAAGCGACTTTGTTTTATACTATGTAGTGATTAGGAGCGTGAGAAATAATGTGGTCTGTATTCTGATTCGTAAATAAGGCGTTAGAGGCGCCTTCACAGTATAATACAGGTATTTTAAAGTAAGTTTCAACTTGACTGATGGTTTTTGTCCGTTCGATATTTTACCCCTTTTGAACGCTTTCTCTCTCGCATCAAAATGTGGTCATACATGCCAACATCTCCACTATTTAGTGAGAAAAGAATTTAAACCTTATCTGTCAACAGTAAAATTGCTTTGACAGCGTCTGCCATGACCAATTTAGTGGTCGTTGGCGTTGTAGGCACGACAGCATACCACGTTAGTGGCTCATGGCGTTCAAATGGTGAACGCAAATTACAAAGTCAATATTCAAAACAAGAGGTGCTTGTAATGTTGACTTTATGACCGATTAACAAGGTAGAAATTAAAATAATTAAAATAAATATTATAAGACAATCTTACACAAATCGACCTAGGCCCACAGTAAGCTCAATAAGGCTTGTGTTATGGGTACTACACGACGATATATATAATAGATAAATATTTAAATACATAGAAAACATCCATAACTCAGGAACAAATATCTGTGACAAATACACAAACAAATGCTCTGACCAGGATTCGAACCCGGGACCTCCTGCTTCGTAGGCAGGGTCACTACCGACTGGGCTAGGAGGCCGTTAAAATGTATAAACAATATTTGTTCTTCGCAAAACTGACTTTGAATTAGACGTGTGCGCCGCCAAAAAATCCGCGGCGGCGGCGCGCCGGGAATTTTTGGCGGCGTGGCTGCGCCACGCCGGCGTCAAGGTCACTTTTGCCTATTCTCACGTTTCGCATTAAAAATATGTTAAATATCAAAAACTTTTTAGGAACAAGGAACATAAATAAAACGATATATAAGGCCGTTGGTTTATTTAAGGGTGTTTTTTTTTTTCTAGTACCGTTCAGTCCTGCCTTTTCGGAAATCGCTTTTATGTTGATGTTTTTCATAATTGTGATAAATTAAGATCCTTTTAAAGCCAACTCCATCTAAAGCGTGTACCAAGGCCAGCTACCAAGAAATGTCTTGGCGAGCTCCCGCCAGAAGGTTGCCTCTCAAGATAAAGGACATTATAAGGGATCCTTTTGAAGATACAGAGACAACATGGAATGACTTCAAGGCGGTTGTGTCCGAAACAGCGAAAGAAGTTATCCCCACTCCAGGGAGCCAAGCAAGACCGAAACCCTGGATTTCTGGTGCTGCCTGGGAACTAATTGAGCGACAGAGGACTCTCAAAGAACAAGGCCTTAACACAGACATAGCAAGAAAGGAGTATTCCAGGCTACACTTGCGTGAAATGGGCATGCAGACGCGATAAGAATAATTCAATCCATGCTTTGTGTGACGAGATCAAAAACCATGATGCAACTGCCCATTCTAAAGACTTGTTCCAGAAAGTCAAACTTCTCACCCACGACTACAAACCTAGAAACTGGCAGATAGCGGATACTGATGGAAACACTTTATCAGACCTGGGAAAAGTGTTGGCTAGATGGATTCGGAACAATTCTATCGATAAGTTCCGGAACATCTTTTAGTGCGAAATGACGCTGTGCATCCACTAGAGCCGGACATATTTATTTCCGAAGTGGAAGACGCTATGAGACGTCTGAAAGTTAATGCCGTCGGTACTGATGGTATATGTGCTAATCTCCTAAAGAATCTAGGTGGCGAAGGTACACAGTTCTTACACCAGATTTGCTGCAAAGTGTGGAGAACTGGCCAGTGGCCGAGAGACTGAATTGAATCCATGGTTATACCTCTCCATCTAAACCGGCCAAGAGCGTTACGGGCCACGCTCAGTGTAGGATTCCGTAGTTTTCCCTCCGTCACAGCAAGTAAGTGTCCCCACTTAAGAGTTAAAATAACACCGCCATGTAGGATATGATATGAGCGTTCCACGTACAGCGACATCTATCGGCAAATTAAGTAAACTATTGCGCGCGAGCTTAAAGTATGGAAGATGATTTTTATGGGATAATTCTTTATTGCGTAAACTGATTTTCACCGTTTTTACTTCATTTGAAAGCACGTCATTTCATTGTGATTTTGTAGAAATTACAGGTACAATAAACACCTGCTTATACGGTTAAATTACAAACTTAGTTCAGAAATATTTTTGTAATTTTTTTCAAAAACTATTCAACCTATCAAGTTCAAAATAATTTTCACACACAGTTTAGATAAAGTTCTACTTTAGAATTTTTTTTCATATTTTTAAAACTTATGCTTCAAAAGTTAGAGGGGGAGACACATTTTTTTTACTTCTGAAGCGATTATTTCCGAAAATATTAACATTATCAAAAAATTATTTTAGTTAACCCCTATTCATTTTTAAATACCTATCCAACAATATATCACACGTTAGGGTTGAAATGAAAAAAAAAAAACACTCCCCACTTTACGTATAGGGGAGGTACCCTAATAAAACATTTTTTTCCACTTTTTATTTTACCACTTTGTCGGCGTGATTGATATACATATTATATAGTTATTATACCAAATTTCAGCTTTCTAGTGCTAACGGTCACTGAGATTATCCGTGGACGGACGGACGGACGGGCAGACATGGCGAAACTATAAGGGTTCCTAGTTGACTACGGAACCCTAAAAAGGGTCAACGCTAAAATGTGACAACTATAGAACTTTGTCTATTATATTGCATGCCAGTAAAGTATTTCTTTACATCATGAATTCGCGATTTACAAAGTTCCTGGAGCGGCAAATACTTGCAGAGCAGGCTGGCTTTGTGTCTGGGCGAGGGACACGGGAGCAGATTTTCATCGTGCGCCAGATCATCGAGAGATGTCGTGAATGGAACAAGCCATTAGTCCTATGAACGTGAAATCATCCGGGGGAATCAAATAGCGAAGGGTGCTATGACTCGGTTAGATAGGATCTGGAGAGATCGCGGCATACAGAGGCAGACTAAGGTTAGACTTATGCGTTCCCTGGTGTTTCCAATTTCCCTATACGGTTCTGAAACTTGGACTATCAAGACAGATCTGTAAAGCCGTATTGACGCGTTTGAGATGTGGTGTTGGCGAGGGCTTTTACGGATACCTTGGACTGCGATGCGATTAGTACGTAATCAGTCGATACTAGAGGAGCTACGCATAAAACGCTGGTTGTCTACGACGTGCCAGGACCACATACTTCGGACACCTCTCTCGACGCTCCTCGGATAACTTGGAGAGGATCATCATGACGGGAAACGTTGAAGGCACAAGACTAAGATAATAAGTAATTAATTCCTAGTTTTACTTGAATGCTATTTTTTATGTTTGACTTAGATTGTATTATTTAGTTTTAGAATATCAACTATGTTGCTATGCCCTGACAGGGTAACCATGCATGCACCTAAAACATGTTAACACCTTAATGTAACCATGGTTCGCAATGAATAAATGAAATGAAATAAGATGCCCTCCCCCTGCAAGATGGTGTGACCAAATCACTGCACCCATGCAATTAAAACTGCAAGAAGCCATGCGCTTAGCGAGGGATAGAAGCCTATGGAGGAAACTGGTCTTCAACAGAAGGACATGATCCTCAGCTCTGAGGGAACGACTAGTGGTGATGAAGATCCTTTTTTGACTCGCAGTAGGTCGAAACATACTGTTCAGTATTAAGGATCAATCCTGCCACAGAAAACACTTCTGTTCTCAGGATAATTTAGTTGGTGGTACAATTTTGATGGCAGATTTATTATTTTCGTTACCAATCTTATTAATAAGGTAATAATATTTTTTAGGTGAGCGGTTCAATCATAGGTACTCATTTATTAATCTCCTGAAAGAGAAATAATTTACCAAACCCAAACTATTTCAATGTGTAGATGCTTTCATGGTTTAATTCGTCAATACACGTTGTTAAATTTTCAACTGACTTTCCTTCATCGGTAATTGTCATTGGCAAATTTTTGTCGAATTCTGAAATTTTGGCCAACGGCGTGGATTTTCAAATCCGCGGCGGCGGCGGCGGCGTGGGTCCCACGGCGCGGCTACGCCACGCCGGCGCGGCGCACACGCCTGCTTTGAATTACCAGCGTAGCTGTGCTACTTCAAGCAAATACCAGCACGGTTAGCACTTGAGTGACGCGTCAGTATCTCGCGCGCGATATAGACTACCCGTCTCTCTAATTGATACAGTCAGAAAAGGTCGGGTATCTCGCGCGAGAGATAGTGTCGCGTCACTCATGTGCTAACCGAGATGTTAAGAGCACGGGGCACACGCGGCTCTACATGTATTGCATATTCTAAGTACCGTAAAACGGGGTGAGTAGGTTTCGCGGGGAGAGTTGGGTTATGAATGGGGAGAGAAGGTTTGAGAGGGGGGTGAGAAGGGATTTTAAGGCTACTGCTACAAAAATA
This sequence comes from Pammene aurita, assembly GCA_947086415.1. Lineage (NCBI taxonomy): Eukaryota > Metazoa > Arthropoda > Insecta > Lepidoptera > Tortricidae > Pammene > Pammene aurita. Next base: position 2,215,240 of record OX352308.1, read on the forward strand.
ATGTATTCCAATTTAAAATGGGGCTATAGTAATACGCATAATAAAAAAAATCGATCCAACAATCTTCCAAAATCACCTTTGTATGAAAAACCCTCTCACCCCAAATACGAGGCACTACGGGGTGAGGTGGGTTTTCCTCTTTATCGTCAAAGTTATGAAATGGAACTACCCAAAATAAAATACAAACTAAAATACAAACGTCCGAACCACTTATTATATACACCTGTAAAAATAAAATTTTATCGAGGTTTGAAAGTCAAATTTCACCCAACTCACCCCATTTTACGGTACTTACAATGAATGAAACAGGTAAATTCCAAAATAGGAAATATATTTGCATTACACTATAACAATACAAAGGGATATCGAATGGGCGCCTTTAGAATTTCACCGCTGGTGTCGAAAGACGCACCTACAGTTGCTACTTCAAGCTAGCATCGCTCTCTTCATAATCCGTGACCTTGGCCCCCTCGGGCTCCTTGTCCTCCGCCAGCGGCTCCACTGACCACACCGCCACCGAGTACACCACGTACAGGCTGAAGTACAGAGCGTAGCCGAGCGCCGTGAGGGCTAGCAGTAGCACGGGGCACACGCGGTTGGTGGCGTCGCTGCGCCATTGCTGCTCCGCGCATGAGCGGAGGTACTCGCACCCCGTTCTGGAATGATGCATAAAAAATTGCAATCTGACACTTGAAACTTGTTTTTTTTTGCATATGGGTATTAAATGAAGATATAGATATCACATAGGTATAAAAATACACCTAAAAGTAAACAGAGCAAAGATGGAAGTAATTTTAGCAGTTAACATTATACATTATTCCGTTGCACTTAGGTAGGGGTCGCCAAACTACGGCCCGCGGGCCAGGTCCAACCTGCGAGCCTGCCAGGCCGATTGGGCTGGAGAAAAGAGTGAAATCCCATAAAATTCAGCCCGCTGAGGAAGCGGTGGCTCGCCGTGGCTGTTAAAAAAGCTTGGAGACCCTTGTCCTAAGCAAAAATAGTATAAAATAAAAAAATACTGAAGATAACTGTGAAATGCAAGTCGCAAACATTGCTGCCTCCCACAAAATGCAAAACGGCAGTAGTCAAAGCTAGTTAGTATACGGCATCAGTGGCGAGCGCCTGGCGGCGCGACAAACGTTGCGTCGAGCTTTCAAGGGATTTGAGCAGCTTTCACTCAGACCACTCCCATAAATTTCTATTCGTTTGGTATGGACGCGACGCCGGTCGCCGCCGCTCGAGCGACCACTCATTTTTTCGCCAATTGGGTCTGTCACCATTGGGTCTGTCACAAGGGTGACAGGCCAAGGGAGCCAAGGGTGAGGGTGAGCGTGACGGTGATGGGTGCGCCATATAAATAATATGAAATATACCTGAGCCTCGGCAGCGCGCGCTCGAGGCAGCTCACGAGGCAGTGCAGCGCATGCGTCAGCACCAGCACCAGCACCCACACCGTCAGCAGGTACGGCGGCCAACGGAAGCTGCCAAGCGCCGCTGCAAGTACACATACATTTATAAACGTCTAACCTAAAATACTGCTGATCGTCATCTGTCCCTATCCGTCTCTTTGTTTGTGTTTGTTAGAAAAAGACAACATTTGATAGAGGTTGATGATTGAGGGGTTAGTAATTTAAACGTTAATGGGTTCGTACAATAAGCTATGTGTACCAACACCAATACGTTATGTGTTTATTAACACTACCTATAGTAACTAGGTTTAGCAACTTCTCCGTAGTTTTGCCGTCATGTAAAAGTAATGTACAAATCTTTGTCTACCATGTCTGACCGATTTCTCTTAGTTTCTTAAAGGTTAGGTTAGGTCACACTCACTATATTTTTGTTGGTCATGTACTTGTTTTGTGCAATAAATTGTTATACTACTACTACTACTACTATGTCCACGCCGATAGTGATAGGTACATTTCGATTTGCCTTGGTGAGTGTATAATAGCAGCCATAGCACGCCAGGCAGCACGGTCGAACCGGAAATCGTTATCTCATGTTCTTGCTGGTATTGCTGACGAACATACATTTTAGCTTCCGTATTGGCCCGAGAGATATGCGCTACGATGCCTGCAGTCGAGCCACAGAGTCACGAGAATTGCCTCGATGCAGCAGTTATTGATCGAAACAGATTGTTGGTGTACCTTGCACGAGAGCCCCGCTTTGTCCGTGAGGCGCGAGCAGGGGCGGGGGCGGGGGCTCGCGCTCGGCGCGGCGCGCCACGTGCAGCGCGTGCCCGGACGTGCGCGCGCGCCGCGGCTCGGCGCGCAGGGAGCGCGCGGACTACGGGGAAACATACAGATACACTTTATTTTTGTTAGTTTGAGAGTGCCCCAGTGCTAGGTAAAGGCCTCCACTCTTTCCACTCGTTTGGCCTCATCCAATGTCTACAAAAGACTAATTAGACTAAAGAATTTTTGAAAAAATCTCCAAAAAATTATAATGACCAAATCATTAAATTTAAACTTTCGTGAGACATACCAACCAGTTCTGTCGCGGGTAAAAAAAAAATATCCTACAGAACAAAAAATATGGACTACTGGTTGGCAAAAGTTTGGCAAATCTGGCATTTTTGCGAAAAGGCTAATTATTCAGCATTTTAATAGTTACTATTCGCAAATGACAACGCTGTTTTCACGGGCAAAATAGATTTTTTATAATTTCGGGCTTTTCTAAAACAATTCATAAAATACAATCATTGAATTCATATAAAACTGAGAATTACATTTGGCATTCGCTCGGCCCTCTTCGGCAAAAGGAGTCGTATTCTCTGTATCTGTAATTTTCTAAATCATACGAATTTAATGAGTAAAATAGAGAATGTTCTTACCGTAGAGGACAACTTGGCGTAGGAGAGCGGGATGGGTTGCTCCTTGTCCTCAGCCGGCTCTTTCGCGTTCAGCTCCGTCTTGGTGGTGATGAACGAGGGGTGGTCCCCGCACATGCTGTGGAATGAAACATTATGAATAACAATAATTTGGAAGTCTATATAATTACTCCAGTTATTACATTTTTCAAGTAACGCTGGAAGCTCGTAGTTGCTAATGAGTAAACTACAGCGATTTCGATTAACGACAATCTCAAGCGGATGAGCGCTGGTAGCCTGTCGGTAAGAAGTCCGACTTTCAATCCAGAGGTATCGGGTTCAAACCCCGGCTCGTTCCACTAAGATTTTTGGTACTTATGTACGGAATATCATTTGATATTTACCAGTCGCTTTTCGGTGAAAGAAAACCTCGTAAGGCGACCTGACCTAATTTCGATAAGGCCTAGTTTCCCCTCTGGGTTGGAAGGTCAGATGGCAGTCGCTTTCGTAAACACGTCTGAAACCTGTTCAGCCGTTTCGAGCTGATGGAAACAAACATACAATATATGTTTCCTAAACTCGTGCTTTTGAAAATTAACATAGGGTTTTGAGTGACTCCTTGTATATAAGGGTCGACAACGCGTGTGTGAATCCACTAGGTGGAATGTTTGATAGGCACCGTTGTCAAAAAATGGTGGTGGACTCTAAGAACCAGTCTTTTACTGTCCCAAAAATAAATAATATACCTATTTAAAACTATCGTGTACGATAGCATTATGGAGTTAAAAACAGACATCTTAGAAATATATTAGGTTCTTTATTGTGATTGTAGTAAGCAAAACAAAATGATGACGGAAAAGTCAGGATTTTCCGCGAGAAATTGAAAATTGTAATATAAATGTACTCGGATACTTTGACTTACACCATTTCGGGGAGCTTGGGTGCTTCCGTTTTGGGCTCCATCTCCCAATCTGCTATTCCCTCATATTTACAGTTTTATGCAATATTTTAAATAAAATAATTGTATAAACAAGTAAAAACGTACAAAAGCAGTCACTTGAGCGACCGTGACATATAAATAAACGTTTGTCAAAATGATTCTATTTTTAATTTTTCAAACTAGGTACGTAAGTTTGAAGCATGAAATAGGTGCGTTATAATTCGGCGGATTTGGCTACGATTGATCAATATGAAATAACTCGAAATTTGGAACATAAATGTTCGTTGTTTATTTTACAAGGATTATTTTTAACATTGTTTAAAATTTTCGTATGCGAATGAAGATATACATTACAAGGATTTAGAAAGCTAATTTCAAGATAAACTAAATACTTAGAGAATTCAACCAACCGGGGCGGCCATTCAGAGGCGTTCCTCTCTGCCGAAAACATATGACCAGTGGTCATATTCATTGTATAGACTGACGTTTATCTGACGTGGCTATTTGTACGTTACGTACGAATAGCCATACATTTGACGTTCCCTTTCCCCGCAAAAATCGGCAGACTTTCTTGTATTGTATAGAAAATGACAGACATGGCCGCTACGGTTGGTGAATTCTCTAAGACTATACATAACATGATTAATCGATTAAAAAAGTACAATTTTATGATCGAAGCATTGGACAACCGTAGCGCGTTTAACTGATTATCTATAAAGCGTGCGGTTGTTTTATGCGTCGACCGCAGCGTTACTGGGGCATCGCAGCGTCAAACGCACCACGCAGTGCGTTTCACGCTGCGGTTCCCATACTACGGCACAAACGCATGCGTGTAACGCTGCGGTCGACGGATAAAACAACCGCGCGCTTAAATGAACTCGACCGATTTCCATTCCTGCATATTCATACCCTACGCATGCAATGTCTGGTTCCTGAGAACTCTAACACAATAAATGAGTTTGTCTCCAGATCCGCTACCTCCACAACCGCTGCCTCAAGCTGGAGAGCTGCCGCAAGGCTCTGGTGTGGCAGAAGCGGTACTTGCAGCGGGTGGTGGCTGGGTACAACGAACTGGAGCGCACTCTGCGTTTAACACGAGCGCCTGAACCGAGTACGGGCAAGAAGCGGTTCAAGTGAGTACATTACAAACAATATTGATCCTAATTATAAAATATCTTGTCGAACGAGCGCCGTAAGCGAAGTGAAGTTCTTACAAACAACTTCGGCTACTGGGACGTCAATGGCTTTTTCATTTTGAGGGTTTGTTCCGCGATAACTTTAGTAACGTTTTTCTGATCTTTATGAAATTTGTTGGGGCTGTAGCAGAGATACTTATAATTAGAGAGTTCGTATATAAGCAGGATCGATCAAGGGGTTGTGGAGCTAGACGGCAAAAAAAAAATCTGCATGAGGGTCTTGTTATATTGGTCATATCGTTTGCAAGTAAATCGCGAGTTCTCAGTTCGAGGCGGACTACTAGTATAGGTAATATTATGTTATGTAGTATTTGACGCTTTATTTATTGTCAGGAAAACGAATAAGATATTTAGGTAATGATTGCCATTATTTCACGTCGACTCAACAATATTTTGTCATCGATTATTTGCCTTTTACTTTAATTTGTTATTGTTAAATTGTTCTCTATTGTCGACATGCAAGACATTAAGGATTGGAAAGACTCAAGCGGCGTGCGGCGTTCGGTTACATAGAAATCTTGTTATCTTTCTATAAATACATCGCGGGTCCGGCGTCAACCCCGGACCACTGTATAGGGCTGGAATCAAACGTTAGGTTTTCGCGTCAGGTTCCCGGGTACGGTTACGATTCAGGGCACCTATAGACGCGTGTTTTATATTAAATAGAAATATTAGTGCCCGCGCACACTCATGTGTTAGAATCATTTCTACCAGTAATACTTGTTTGAAAAACTAATGTTAGGAATACGTCAGGTCAGATTACAAACAAGTACAATTAATCGGTCGTATGCGGAGCTCATCCGATCCGGGAACCGAATCAAGCAACAGTATCAAGTAACTGACGTTTGCCTCACCGTGGACACAGTCTTGTTAGTATGGAATCGTCACGCACCGCGTACCTAATCTTCAATGGGGAAGGCCGGTGAAAACTTTTTGCAGAGGGCGCTGTTCCCGATTCCATACAATAAGAAAAAGAGACACATACAATATGAAAAAGAGACAGAAGATGAATGAGTCTTAACTAGTATGCAGTCAAACAGCTATTATTAGTCAAAAACCTTCAATTTTAGTGTATTTTAGAAACCGGTGATGTCAGTTTCGGAGCAATTCAAGACAAAACATTGAGTTACTTACTTTCGCGAAAACGAATAAAAACTACTTTTCACCTCAGCAGCTCGAACAAGCCTACTTCCCTGCGAATACACAGTGACGAAAGTCGCACTTTCGTCACTCCCTGGAGTGATGAAAGTGCGACTTTCGTCACTCCAGGGAGTGAGACAAAGTAGTTTTTTAATTTCGTGAAGGCCATGAACTGCTACTTCATATTTCGGGGTCTATTACAAATTCTAAATACATATTTTTATCTACACACACACCATAAACCCGCTAATCTGTCTAAATTTGGAGTTTTCATTAATAAGCTTGGAAATCTTCTTCTTCTTTTTCTTCATCATCATCATCATCTTCTTCTTCTTCTTATTCTTTATCTTCTTTTTCTTCATCATATCCATCTCCATCTTCATCATCACCTTCTTCTTCATCATCATCTTCAGCTTCATGTCCTTTTATTCACCACCTTATTCGTCTTCTTCATTTCCTTCTTCTTCTTCTCCATCATCACCTTCTTCATCAACTCCATCTTCTTCATCGTCTTCTTCTTTACCGTCTTCATCACCTTCATGACCTTCTTCATCATCTTCTCCTTCTTCTTCTTCTCTATCATCTTCTTCTTCATCATCATCTTCAGCTTCATGTCCTTTTTATTCACCACCTTCTTCGTCTTCTTAATTTCCTTCTTCTTCTTCTCCATCATCATCTTCTTCATCAACTCCATCGTCTTCTTCTTTACCTTCTTCATCACCTTCATGACCTTCTTCATCATCTTCATCGTCTTTTTCTTCTTCTCCATCACCATCATCACCATCAAAATCTTCACCATCATCCGCATCATCATCATCATCTTCTTCTTCTTCTTATTGTTTATCAAATTCATCTCAATCTTCTTCTTCATCATAACTTTCCTCTTCACCATCATCTACTTTTTCTTCATCATCATCTTCATGTCCTTTGTCTTCACCACCTTTATCGTCTTCTTCATTCCCTGCTTCTTCTTCTCTATCATCTTCTTCTTCATCATCAACATCATCATCTTCTTCAGCATCATCATCATCGTCATCATCATCATGTCCATCTCCATCTTCTTCTTCATCATCATCTTCCGCTTCATGTCCTTCACCACCTCCTTCGTCTAAAGATATGAAGACATATCCTTCTTCTTCTTCTCCATCATCATCTTCTTCATCAACTTCATCTTCTTCATCGTCTTCTTCTTTACCTTCTTCATCACCTTCATGACCTTCTTCATCATCTTCATCGTCTTTTTATTTTTCTCCATCACCATCACCAGCATCATCATCATCTTCTTCTTCTTCTTCTTCTTCCTCTTTATCATGTTCATCTCAATCTTCTTCTTCAACATAACTTTCTTCTTCATCATCATCTACTTTTTCTTCATCATCTTCTTCATCTCCTTCTTCTTCTCTATCATCATCTTCTTCTTCTCTATCATCTTCTTCTTCATCATTATCTTCTTCATCATCAACATCATCATCCTCTTCTTCATCAACATCATCTTCTTCTTCTTTACCCTCTTCATCATCATCTTCTTTTACTTCATCTCCTTCTACGTCTTTATCTGCTTCTTCGTTCTTCTTTTTCTTAGTATTCATCTTCTTCCTCGTCTACAGCGTCATCTTCTTTGTCTTCTTCTTCTATAGGATAGAATCATTCGCTTATGGGTATGTTAGTTGTTGCCCTGTTATCAATGCATTACATATAGTTTCTGAACCATTTTATAGGGTTTATAGTATGTGTGTAGATAAAGTAATGTATGCAACTGTACGTAAGTATGCCTTAAAACACTCGTGTGATCTTATTATGAAACTCGTATTTTAAGGACCCTTATTACGTAACAGTTACATTAACTACTATTAACCTTTAATATGTTCTCACTACTGAGGTGAAAAGTTGTATGTGTCACACGAGAGCAAAGTTATTTTACATCTCGTGTTTTTGAGTCCCTCGCTACGCTCAAGATTCTAACTTAGAATCACTCCCTTCGCTCGTGATTCAATTATAGAATCTTTCGCTTACTCGGGACTCAAAATCAACACTCGCAAGGAAAACCAACTTTCCTCTCTTGTTGCACAAATAACTATTGCGACATACAAATTTAGCTTTTCTATGGACCAATGTTGGAGATGTCACTTTGACAGTTGCCTTTTCCATTGTTAATGGGGTGTGTACTCAGAGAAATAAACCAATGGAGTGGTAATTGTCGGGCGTCCCCCTCTGCCAAAAGTACAAGACCACTGGTCGTAGCGGTTATATAAAACTAGTTGTCGCGCGTCAAATGCCATTCAATGAATGTCAGTCAGCCCGGAACGATCTGAGGTAAAAATGCCGAATTGCTGCGTGTTTTCATGTAAGAAAAGATCTGAATTATCTAGTTTACATAAGGATAACGTTTCTTTTCATCTGTAAGTATAATTACGTCTAAATATCATCAAATAGTGCACGAAATTAGCAAAAAACTAAAAAATATAATCAATCAAAAAGTGTTGCCACTTAATGGTACTACATATGCTTTAGGGTAATTTTTAAACTTGACCCTTTATAGTACATTGTACCATCGGGTTCATAATTGCATACCTAATTTATCAATGAATTCATTCATAAATTGGGTATGCAATTATGAACACGATTACATCGAGGGATGTAAGTGAAATATTGCAAACAAGAGTAATCGACTCCAGTGCGGCAGAAATACGTCCGCCATTATGTCATTCAATGTCATTGTTATGACAGGTTAGGCAATACACTTAAAAGATACTCCGTGGGTTAGGCAGAGACCCATTCGGCATACAGCCATAATTGTAAAGCATTGCTCTGTTAAAAATGCAGTGTGTCTGTGTGTGTGTGTGTTGTTATTAAATTGTTTCTAATAGTAGTTTATGTAACTGTTACGTAATAAGGGTCCTTAAAACATGAGTGTGGTTTTATGAAATGAGCCGCAGGCGAATTTCATAATAAGATCACACGAGTGTTTTAAGGTCTAATTACGTACAGTTGCATACACTGCTTTATCTAAACTCATATTATTTATTATAAATGCCGTATTCGGAAACCATAGAATGGCCGCCATTGCACCGCCGCCGTGGCCATCTCGATTGTGTCGGCGTGGCCAACTCGATTGTGTCGCCGGCCGCGGGCGCGTGCAGGTGTACATTATGTTATCAAAACTCATAGCACATCAATAATTGAGCATGAAAAGTTAAAATTACGTTACTGCCACAGATAAAAAGCTTATCATAGTAAAATCGGTCGTGGTAATGCTAGCTATTGCCTACCGTTTTCGAACACGTTTTAGAGAACTTACAATATGAGTGTAGATATAGATATTTGTACAACAAGAGAAGAAAGTTCATATTTACTTCGAGTGCTAATTTTGAGTCCTGACGAGCGTAGCGAGTGATTCTAATTTAGAATCTTGAGCGTAGAGAGGGACTCAAAAGCACAAGATGTAAATAACTTTATTCTCATGTTGAACACACTATTTTTCACCTCAGCAGTGAGAAGACATGGAAAAATACAACCTGGGTGATGCTTAATCTTTCCTTGTCACTTTTTTCACTTGTATTTATTATAATATTCTTACATTTGAGTTCAAAGACTTCAATTATAAGTAAATAACACAAAAAATTATCAAAATAAATTAAATATTTTTAAAATATCTATACCGCCATTTTGACTTTTGTCAACTTTTTTTTATCTGCGTTCGGTAACCACTATTTGATCACAATACGAGAGATTGTTGTAAGTAATAATATTTTTCACATGATAATCTTGTAATTTTTCCGTTTATACTTATTTGATCTTGAAATAAAGAACGTAAATTATTTTAGGTGTTGTATGGTTAAACATTTCAAAATTAAAATTTGTTAAAATTATATTTACAAATTAGTACTTCTGCGCATTTCGGAACGTTTCGTTCTGACTCTGTTTCGGGGGTCAAATCGAAAGTTCAGAATACGAATTAAAATTAAATAAAATTTGATTGAATGACGTTTAAAATATTTCTGTCTCTCTCTCTATTTACTAATGACGTAAAAAAGACAACACGAATAGCTTCCGAGTATTTCGAATTTGTATTAGTCCTCGCGCGCGGATTGTCATTGTTATTCCAAGGTCAACAAGGTCATTTTGTCTCACGCTCGCAGCAAAATTGAGTTTTGCTAACTGTTTTTAGGTATCAAAGAACCCACGTTCCTGCAGGTGAAAAACATATTTTAATCGACTTTTAAATTATTCAAATTACATATTATTTTTAATCATTAACAAAAATGAAAAGATTAACGTCAGTACTTCAAAGGTAAAAGTCATTCACACGCATAGCTTTTTAAATTATATATGTCGTCGAGGACCGCCGAGGGCAGGGCTGTAAGGTGGTTTGGAACTCAAAAAACTGACACTATCAGGATAAACTAGCCTATAGCACATTACGCATGGTAATGAAATAAAACAAACACTGCACTGGTTTAACAACTGTATTGAAATCAAATCTTTTTAAAACCGTATTATGGGAAGGGCAATAAACTACTACTGGTTCGGAAAGGAGCCCCAACTGAGAAGAACCAGCGTAAGAAACTCAGCGTATGTGTGCTTGTAGTACGGCACAATAGCTGAAATTTGTCTATGGTCTCAAAAATACAGCTACCATAAACAAATTTCCGTTTTAATAGACAAATTTCAGCTAGTGTGCTGAATTCCGCACTGAATTCCGCTTTAATGTGTGGTGCCCCTTAAGTGAAATATACTTGTAGATGCTTGAAATAACGATATTCCTGTTTAGAAATTAATTAGTTCCTTTATTTTCACCATACATTATGTATTATGTAGCATTTTAATTTTGTATGGATTATACTTTATTTATTATAAGGTACGGTATACACACTTATCCCCTTAAATAGGCACTTTTAATTTCTGACTTTGGTATCACTGTACCTAACAGGTAGGTTTTAGTGATGGGACGGCACAAAAATAAATGTCGATATTAACATTAGCAGTATGTTATACTTTTTATTTATAATAGAAAGTGAAGAAGAGATAATAGAAACACAAATTGGAAACAGATGCCCATTACAATCAAAATATCAACTGCGAAGGACTCTGGAACATCACGATGTCGCTAGTGGCTGATTCATCATTGTTCATTACAGTGAAAAATTCACTGAGGTGGATAGAAGAACGTCTAGTGTAATTGGAAGCACATTGGAACGGTAATCTAAACACGTGGGTTCGAATCCCGTGATGTTCCAGAGTTCTTTGTAGTTCAAAGTTTCATTGCAATAGTTATTTGTTTCCAATTTGTAGTATTTTCCACTAAATTTAAAAGCAAATACACATCAAAATATTAAATTGATATTATAAAAGTTATTTTAAATCAGCTTGCACGATTTGTCCTGAACAAATAGACAAACTAACTTACGTAGAATACTAATATTGTAAGAAAAACTTGATATTTAATCACAACTTAACATTATAATTTTATCAATAGCTAAACCTTATACTTGGTAAAGAAACAAAAATATATAACTAACCTACGATCAATGTTTCTCTGCGTCCGTAGGAAACACCTTAGACAACCCTACACGTAATCCCTGGGTGGTGCTAAAAGAGTTACAAACTTGGCAGCTCTACTGTCCTACCTGTACCTCGCAGCACTCACTGGATTTTCTTCATCATCTGCTTTCCCACTACCTTAGGGAAGAAATGCCTATCTATATCCAGTGACATGTAGGCATACGATAAATAAATCTACGATAAGATGTGACATTTTCAAGTCAAAGGTACATCATTATCGGTTGTCAATAAGGCGTTACCATAAAAAAATCATTTAGAAATTTAACTCTATTAACAACCGACAATGATGTACCTTTGACTTGAAAACGTCACAAATATCGATACTTAAGTATATTATTATCGACGCGTTCCTCGCACTGGGTACGTTTACTTAAAGATGACATTATCTCGTTCACGGACAGGTTGTCTGTGTGTGTGTTTATACTTGTGTGAGTATATTTTATGCTAGTGTTTGATAATTTTATCGTGTGCGTGTGTAGCGACGTCAATGGAAAATGCATTAGTGTTAACAGTATTTGTGTGCGTTTCCTCGTCCCCCGCGCCGAAATTGGCAGACTTTGTCTGATAGAAATTAGTGCGCGTCTCGCATCCGGTTGGTTTAATAATCAAAGGGTGTGTATGATGTGCGGTGTACTTAGAGAATTCAACCAACCGGAGTCGCCATTTACAGGTGTTCCCCTCTGCCGAAAACATATGACCAGTGGTCATACACATGTATGGACTGACGTTTATCTGACGTAGCTATTTTTACGTTGTGTACGAATAGCCAAACATTTGACGTTCCCCTCTCCTGCAAAAATCGGCAGCCTTTTTTTGTATAGAAAATGACGGACATGGCTACTCCATCCGGGTTGAATTCTCTAATGCGGTGTATGTACACGTGAACAGCGCCCCTAAAGCGAGAATTACATTATGAAATTAGTGGCATAAAATTAATTTCGTGACATTAGTTTTACCAACAGTTTCACGTGTAATTTAATACTTTCGTAATGCATGTGCATTAATTTCATGAATGTAAATGAGTTTCGTGCCCTGCGCGATCTTTTGGTAAAATTAGTGTCATGCAACTAATTTCGTAATGTAATTCCCGCTTAACTTGTGGTAACGTGCAGATGCGTGGCGACGTGCGTGGTGGTGGCGCTGCGCATGCGCTTCCTCGTGCGGCGCCGCGCGCAGCTGCGCGAGCTCTCCGCCGCCGCCGTGCTGCGCCCGCGCCACGACCAACACCGAGACTGCAGCCCGTGAGTTACACATACCAATCTATCAACACAACATACTAATGTGGATCGGACAAGACGCGATCGCATCATATTCATATTCATGCTTTTCAACCCACTTCAAGATTTCGGACTTTAAACATTTCAATTTCTCTACGTGCAAGATTCTATTTAAGAGTGAACGTCCGCTTACTTCGTAATTATATATTTTTGTTAATCTATCGACTAAATTTTCTTATTTAGTTCCCTCATCCATCACTGAACTGAATCAGTGAGGGTTTCTGCGATCGAGTTTTTCACACAGCACCGTGGCGAGCGATCTTTTTGACAGTAGTTGTCAAAATCCACCAATAAAAAAAATATCAAACATGATTGGTGGATTATGACAGCTACACCTGTCGCCACAGTGCTGCCATCTAGCGGTAACCCTCATGGAACTGTGATCTGTTGTCCAGGTCGTCCCCTCAGCCCGCGGACAGGGCCAGCACGCCGGCGGGGGCGGGTGTGGGAGGAGGGCGCGCCCGCCGCGAGACGCTGGCGCGGCGCGTGCTGGACCCCGAGCGGACGCCGCACTCTTACCACACTCCACAGCGTAAGTTCAACGTCGGCGGCGGAAGTTGACGCTGTACGCTTAACTAGGAAAATAGGAACATTTCAATACGATATTTTCCAAACTTCAGTTTCCAGCTTCAGCCGATCTCCACCGTAGACCGCATCATCACTTACCATCAGGTGAGATCGCGGTCAAACGTCTGCCTAAAATAAAACGTCTCCATAAAAAAAAAATCTTTAACTAAAACTAATCTGAACACTACGAAATAATCGTGAATCGTGACTCAAGTTTAGTTGATTAATTAGATGTCTCTTTTGTAACAACGGAATTGTACGGTACTAAATAACAAAAAAATACGTGAGTGTCGTGGAACACTCGGTTGGAACGAAATTATATTATTTAAAATAGAAAATACAAAAAATATTTTTTTATTTAATTTTGGACATTTTTGTAATTGATAGATTTTTGTCTTTTTTGACTTTTTTAAACTTTTTTGGCGTTTTTTTTACTTTATGACCTCTTCACTTTATCACTTCTCACTTCACTTCACTTTATTCTATTCTATATATATATATATATATATATATTCTCACATGTTTCTGAATCGTATGGTTTTGTGTCGCGGTTTCGTGACGGTCACGTGACTTTCTTTCGCCTAGAGCCCCCCATCCGCGAACCGTCTGATAAGGAACTTCGTTCCAGAAATGTCCCATTTTGCCGCTCATTTTGTGAACGTGACGTGACGTTTTATTCACTAGTTCGCTGTCGACGGCGTCAAGATCCACGTGAGATCGCATTTTCATAAAACATGCATATCAACTTAGGTATGTTATTCGTTTTGTTACAGTGGGTGACTTCATCCGACGGTCCTACAGTTCCAGTTCACAACACGAAGACTCCTTCGGGCTAAAGTAAGTTTTAATTCTTAATATTTTCTTGTTTTGTATTCATACCAAATAATATCTCGATAGGGAACAAATTGTATATATGTTTACTTCATACGTTTCGACATAAGATTATAATAAGAATAGTACATTATACAACTAAGGCGGTAAAATAAAGAACGGCTCAGATCACGGGCATTTGTGGCCCGAACCGAAGGTGAGGTCTTTTATTACCGTCCGTTGTATGTATACAATTGTACGTGTTCTCCTGGATGTGAAGTGAGATTTGTTGCTGCGCGTGTGGGTGGTAAATGTCAGAGCGTGTTCACACTATCCGATCGTCAGTTGTCAGATGGCCTAAGGAACAAAGAAGACTAGAGAGCATCCTATGGCATTAAGCCTGCTCTTTTTATGTGTGGGCTTTCTTTTGAGCTATGGACATTAGGTATTTTAAGAAAAAATATAGAAATGCACAAATTTTAATATTGTCTTCTTCGTGGTCTTTTCCTACTCGTACATCCGATATCGGGTCGGATAATATGAAAGCGCACTCACTTTGATTGACGTAAAAATTTAAAAAGAAATCATGATAGGTATTCTTGACTGGTATTTCAGCTCCCCTCGCAGCGGCGGCGCGGCCTGCCGGGACAAGCTGGGCCTGGTGTCGCGCCGCCTCTCGCGCGCCATGGACGCGGCGCGAGACGTGCCGTGACGTCACGTCACCTCACGTCACGTCTCCTCACGTCACGTCGCCACACGTCCACAACGCACTCACGTCCTGAACGGATAGGATGTTTCGCACTTACTTGTGAGAACGCGACACACGATACAAACCCGACCGTCTTAGCTGGCGGGCTAGTATCGGTCGCGACTTCCCGCAGCAGATGAAGTCGCACAGTTGTGCTAGCTTACAAATGAACTGATGCAGTCGCATATTATGAAATTATCTAAACCGGTCGTCAGGAAAAATAAAGAAACGTCTTTTGAACTTATAACTATAAAAATATATATCCAATTTTGGACCTTATTACAATGCAGTAAGGTGAAAGACTGTACACTATTTCACTGGCGACCATTTCGGATGAATTCATTTATGTTTAGAAGTATATTGATCTTTTATGATTTATGATGTATGACTGACGCAGAATATTTTATGCTGACATACTAGTCATCAAAAATAACGTATAATATGAAACCTATTAATGAACAAGTTTGATGTCCTTTTCACGCTTTGATTTCAAAAGATTCAAATAAAAAGATTATGTAAAAAAAATGCAAAACGATTGGCGATTCTAGTATTTCAGCATTTAAAATTCTGATGTTGCATTTTATTTAAAAATGAATCCCAATGCATTTCCATATGATTGGCCGGATGTAGCACCTTAGTTATTAGACTAGTGCCAAATTGTATAAGTTGTACTTGTGTGACTTAATTTATGTTTAGGTTAGATAAGTCGGAGATCGTTCCATGTTCGGTTGTTGCCACTCCGCCTATTTGTTTTTTTGTATGTATGTATGAGAGTGGATTGTATGTAATTATTAGTGTCAAAAACCTTGTCGTCCTACTTGCCTTAGTACAGTTAGATTTTAAATTATCAAAGCGTTAGTTTAAATGACGGTAATACAGTGAAGTCATTTTATGAATTCGCTACGATATTCTTTACAAACACTATTTTTTATTCAAATTTTAAATAAACACTTGTAGCTGACATTTTCTATATATTAGCGACATTTCTTATAAAAGTTAATGTGCTAAGATTGAATCATCACTATCAACTTACGAGACTGGTATTAACGCATTACATATCGTTGCAAAAGCAGCTTTAAGTGATGCACATAAAGTTCAATTTAACTTACCAGTCGATTAATGGTTGAGCAGTTCGGAATATATTCGGTCATTGACCTCTAATCATAACTCTATCTTTAATATATTCATCTCGCTATCACAATGTGACGTATTTATCTTCAGACCTACCAAATATTAGTTTAAAAACATTTGAATTTATACTATTTATAGTACAAAAGATGTCAATGACCTAATTTATTTCTGATATAAATTAAAATAGCACTTGCCATATCTCTATTAGGTATCTCGGACGCACGAAAGTACAAGTTAGAATAAGTTAGTTAAGTAACCGACTGACCCGACCGAACGAAACCAGAGCATATTACGAACGACATAGAGGCGATAGTTGCAGGTCAGTGAATTGTTATTAACGAACATAAGACGTATATCGAACAATAGAATACCTTTAATTGTAACTAGCTTTATTTTAGGTTATAACTAAATATGTCGTCGTTCGAAAAATTTAAAAACTGTTTCGTTTGAAAAGGATTTGCATGAACGGTTGATCGTCCAGTGGCGCCCTCATTGGGGGGATTATATCTCCTAATAAACTAATCAATTTCTGTATAATCCATCATGTTAAGTTGTAGTACTAATTCAGCAACTTATGATCTATGTGACACAGTTTTATATTACTTACTTTTGGCTTCATCACCTAAACGGAAAAAAAGTGGCCACCATTTGCCGTTTAGGTAATGAAGCAAAACATACGCAAAATGAAACTATGTGACAAAGATCAAAAGTTGCGTAATCAGTAGGACTAACTTAACATGATGGATTATACAGATATTGATTAGTTTATTAGGAAATACAATCCCCCCAATGAGGGCGCCACTGGACGGTCGACACAGTCTTAATATTTTGACTGTTTTTGCTATTTGCCACTAAAACAGCTAAATGAAAGTTCTCCAAAAAGAGTGGCTATTTCATGTATCTACTTCTGTTGCCCACTGTACCTCCATTATAATGTATTAACACATTCAGTGCCGAAACCCCGACAATCGGGTATTTGATGATTTCGTTCCCAGGTCGGACGACCCGATAGTCGGGATCGTGGTACTACAGCTTTATATGACGAAATTTTTGTGGCCTGGTGCGGATGTCTTGTTTGGCTGGGTGGTAATTGGGTACTTTCCTGGGTAAAAAATATATAATTCTATTTAGTCCGTCAGTTAGATTATCAAAGAATATTGGACACGTATTTTTTATTTTGTCAATCAAACAAAAATTGGTGAAGATATAGCCCGTTAAAGTTCCGCGTGACGTCACATTATACTAAAAATTGTACTGAAATGTGACGTCACGCGGAACTTTAACGGGCTATATCTTCACCAATTTTTGTTTGATTGACAAAATAAAAAATACGTATCCAATATTTTTTGATAATCTACGGACTAAATATTTTTTTTTAGGAAAGTAGCCAATTAATGTGTTAAACAATGTTTTAATTTTAACGGATTATCCAACTCTATGAATTGGTGTCATCGACCTTTTATGCAGTCCTATTTGAAATGAACTACCTAGATATAGTTGTTCGCTAATAATAATTTATTTTTGTAACGATAGACAATATTTCTTAAGCCAAAGCCAACGAAAGTATTACGAAAGCTGTGTAACTATAATTTCCACTTATTTAAGGTAATTGCACACATTACTCAGCATCTGTAGAACCTATCTAGGATATCTAGTGAATACTGATTAAACACAATTCATATTTAGGCTAAAAATTAGCTAAGAAAATTTACAAAAAAATCTTGATAGGTCAACAGATTTTCTAGAAAACGGTTTTTGTTAGTATATGTCATCAGATCAGCAGCAAAATCACTTTGCGTATTGCTCAAAATTTAATTTTACAAATATATTATTCTGAATTACGACGTACAGGTCGCCATCGGATATACCGGAGCGGCCAAGGTGGTCACAAATATCTGAACAACGCCTCTAATGTCAAGGCGATAAAGTGCATGCTCAGATATTTTTGAGTACCTTGACTGTTTCGATATATTTGATGGCGACTGTACAGATTATTGTGACAATTCGACTGCAGATGTTTTCGCTGTTGACTGTACCAGACGGCCATTGTCAGTGTGCACTTGCCTTAATATAATGGCACAAACCTGTTACAGTATTGGCGTATTTGAGGGGCTTGAGTTCACATTTTAACAAAAGAAAAGCGATCTTATCATAAGCTTATAAAGTCTATATCGCAATAACAAAAGTATTTAACAAAATATCACCTTACACATTGCCATTTTAAAAGCGATCTTATTGTAAACAGATAAAGTTGAAATTCAAATGCGAACTCGAAGCCCCTCAATAGTTGACGCAGCGTAAAGAAACTACACTCAATGTGACCAAAGATTTATTTTAGTAAGCTAGTGTAATTTTAGTT
This sequence comes from Pammene aurita, assembly GCA_947086415.1. Taxonomy (NCBI): domain Eukaryota; kingdom Metazoa; phylum Arthropoda; class Insecta; order Lepidoptera; family Tortricidae; genus Pammene; species Pammene aurita. Next base: position 2,233,779 of record OX352308.1, read on the forward strand.
TTGTAACGACACGCAACGAACACCTCCGTAGGTGCGGTTCGGTTCAGTACCATCACGACATTCAGTTACATTGATAAAAAATATACCAATTAACAAAAAAAAAAACATTTGTAAACATGTAAAGCAAAAAAATCCTCTAATTTTAATTATATATGGTGTAAGTCAAAAATTTATGTTGGTAACGGTGTTCATATCTCCGTATTTATCTTAGGGGGTTTCACACTGTTGCACACAAGACGGTGTGCGAACGAGATAGCGCTATGCATGTCTATAGCGCTGTCACGCTTGCACGGCGCCAGTGTGAATAATAGCCTTAAAAAAATGTCTGATAAAAGTTTTAACGAATTTCGACAACTACATAAGTGTTCAGTAGACCTTAATACTTTGAATTAAGGTTCAAAATGGTTGTTTGTGATCGTTGCTGGCCCGAACCCCTACAACACCACTGTCTAGTCGCAGCCGGTGCCATACGCTCTCTAGACATGACAACACTAAGATAATAAATTAATATTTTGTATGTGTTTGTTTTATTTGGTTATTTCTTCAGTAGGCAAGTGCAGCCCGGGGTCCGGCACGGGACTGCGGTGATGGGTGGCAGCTTCAGTACGTCAACCTGAAATCAAGTTTAACCTTTTAACCGCCGTACGTCAAAAATGGAACTATCAATTTTGAGTCATAATCAGTGATCGGCACGACCCGTGCAACAACCCGGAATTTCGCGTAAAAAAATACGATTATGACTATAACATTTTATTGAAGTAAATCGCCAGGTTACTGGCCACTGTCCAATAACTGGCCACCTCATACTAAAAACGAACTCTGCGTACCTACAAACAAAATTCATTTTAGTATAACGTGGCCAGCTATTGAAACCCTTCAGTTTCTACTTCAGCTTTGTTTGTAGGTAAACAGAGTTCATTTTTAGTACGAGTACCAGGTGGCCAGTTATTGGACAGTGGCCAGTAACTGGCGATTTACCCTACTATTATTTTATTACACCCAATTGAACATATATTTTTCAAACAAAATTGTGTGATTATAATTATGTCCATATTAAAATTACTATGGGAACGCCGCGGTGTTGCACGGGTCGTGCCGATAACATAACTGGTCATAATTTACGAAAGTGTAATTTACGTTGTCATTTTGTCTCATATATCTATCAGACTGGCGGTTAAAGGGTTAATAAGTACAATACAATACAATACAATTCTACTCTTTAATGGATACCTAAAAAAATATCGTATACCTACGTAGTAATTTCAGCCACGTGCGAGCCTCCGTGCTCACTCCATGCTACGCTGCCTGTACTGTTTTTAAAGGAGGTCATCATTCTCCTAAAGTTTGTCCCGGCTATTTGCCTCGGCTCTACCAAGCCTGGGGTCCGCTCGGCAACCTAATTCCAGGAATTGAGCCTTGCAGAGAGCAGAAACTAGGCCTTGTTGGTATTAGGTCCGGTTTCCACACGATGTTTTGCTTTACCGAAAAGCGACTGGTAAATATCAAATGAAATTTCGTATATAAGTTTCGAAAAACGCAGTGGTACGAGCCGGGGTTTCAACCCGAGACCCCCGGAAGTCGACGTTTTACCGCCAGGCCACCAGCGCTTCAACTGTTTTTAAAGGAGGTATTCTATAAAAGTTGATAAGTTTTAAGCTTACTTAATTTTTTTATTAGGTACATATACCTACTTTTAATTTTATTGATAGCAGTTTTTTGCCGAGCGCATCGCTTATAACTTGTTTGTCTGAGTGAAATCGTAATTGAATGGCTACCTCGGCCGGCGTCCTCTGCAGCCCGTTGGCGCGGCCCACTCTCTTGTAGTCCGCCACTGACTCCTCCTCACCGACCACACCCACCGCTGCGAACGGTCCAGCCTGCACATGATATATAAAAATGACAGATGGGTTATGCAGGCTCCAAAAGTGAAGCACTTAAAATGAGTGAATTCAAACAATTGTCGCTAGTCGCGCACCGGCAAGCGAGAGATGCGGACGTGCCAATGAGCTCCCGTCATCCGCGTGAGAAAGAGACAAACTGTAATTTTCGAACAATGAGAGTGACAAAGATGTAATGATTGTAAAAATAGATAAACACAACAGAATCGTTGCTAGGTTATGAAATAACGCTGGAGGTATTTTTGTGCTCATTTTGTTAGAGTATAACCCATCCATAGTAAATATCATTGGCCTGCACACACCACTTGTCTGTATTATATCAACTCTCGCATCCATGACAATGGAGATTCAACCTTAGTTCAAGGCTGTTTGAATGGAAATCAACTTGTTGCGAAACTTGACTAAACGGCGTTCCCGTATTCCACTAAAAACCTAGCACACACGGTCGTACTTGCAAGAGGGAAGTCGGCTATCTGCGAGTGCTAGACTACAGTCATATTTTAATCATAAGCCAAGTTATACGTAAAAGCGTACAAATTAATTCAAAAGTCTTTAAATGACATTGATATTTAAAATATAATGATGATGAATCCGATTTGCTCGCTTCAGATCTTTAGGCTTTAGCAAAATTAAATCTCAAAACGAGGTAAAGTTTATCCACGAAGATTCAAGAGGTGAAAACGCAGGATGATGTAATGTGCGTTAAAGCAGTACCCACCCATCAGCTAGCTAGCTCCCTCGGACACTGTGCTTCAAGAAGCAGTTGGACAAGTAGCAAAAAGTTGAAAAGGAAACAGGAAAGTTTCAGTCCCCACACATGAATTTATTTACTAAATCTTTATTGTACATAAGAAAACTTAACGTACAAAAGGCGGACTTAATGCTATAAGGCATTCTCTACCAGTCAGCTTTTAGAGCAAAACAGAAAAGATTGTAGGCGATTGTAGAATTAATGCAGATTTAAAAAAAATCGAGGACTTTTCCAATATTTTAGAAAGTTTCCGCAACGTGCAAACCTCGTCAACGTGTGGAGGCTGCAGGCCGCTCCTCTTGCCAACAGGGGGCCGCGGCTGCGAGTGCTCCGCCCCCGGCGCCTCCTCGTCGCGCTCGGGCTGCGGCGGCGGCGGCGGCCTGTAGCCCGGCTCCGCCACGCAGCAATCCTGGGGAAGATCTCGCTAGTCATTATCACTAATTCCGATACTTACAAACACTCAGAGAAAACCACAGACTAATTAACCCAAGACCCCGCGTAGCCGGGCGACCCCCGCTGCCACGCTCGAAGTCATTTCACTCCATAGTGAGACACTAATTGGAAGTCACAGTAAACATAGTACGTCTCCATGGCAACAATTAATGTCTGACTCTCTCTTACGCCCCACGGAACAATGGCACGTTCCCTGTCTAGCGTTCATTGCGAGTACCCCTCCCGCACCCCTCCATTTTGGCAGCTTAGGTTTCAAAGAAATAACGCGCTAAGCGGAGTATAGAGATATCTTGTATATGGAGAAAACAAAGGAGCAAAACACTACAAAATCATAGTGAATTATGAGTGAAATTATTTAGTAAAAAATACATAAAATAAGTGCGGACCACGCATAATGGAGGGTTCCGTGCCTTCAATAGAATAAAAACCAAACTAATACCAAAAGGTCGTATCTGATGCCTATAGAAGTGCGCATTTTCTCAATTTTTTTCATATTTTTGGACTTAACGTTCAAAAGTTACAGGGGGGGACACACAATTTTTTAGACTTTCTAAGCGATTATTTCTAAAAATATTCACTGGTTCACAAAATGTTCAGAGAAACCTCGATGTTATTTTTAAAGACCTATCGATTGATGTGCAACATGTTGATATTAGGCAACTTTAAAAAAAAATTAGTTACGTGTTCGGAGCGCCCCCCCCCTAAACTATTTTTTCTGCAATTCAGTCACATAACTAAATAATACACCTTATTATGATACGTCTTATAGTTTCCGAGCAAAATGGCTGTGACATACGGACGGGCGGACGGACGGAGGGACAGACGGACATGACGAAACTATAAGGGTTCCGTTTTTGCCATTTTGACTGCGGAACCCTAAAAAAAAGGTAAGTATGTATGTAGGTATCTCAAGGCGGGATAACGACTCCATAGAGCGGCTGGTTATACAGGGGAAATTAGAAGGAACCAGACCACGCGGCAATCCACCTATGCGATGGACAGAACAAGTTAAGTCTGCAGTAGGGCACCGCGTATCTGACTGTGTCAGACTGTCTGCCAACAGAGGGAGATGGCGGGAGATCGTGCGCAGAGCTGTGTCCACCTCCACCATCGACGAGGACGCCTCGACGTGACCACGACCGCTCTGTCAAGAGCGAAACGACAGAGAAGAAGATGTATGTAGATATGAAGCGTCACAGAGCGAAAGCTATTCCATCATCGCCTCAATGATTCGAGTTCGTCCGCAGGTATCGCGCGTGATCCAGGCACTAAAAGTATGGAGCAGGCTTTACGTATCTCCACTTCACCATACATAACATGACATAAATACCTTGGGCGTGTAGCCAGGGAAATGGGACTGCAGGGTCTTCGGCAGCTCCGGCATCGGGTGGAGCCGGTTCAGAGAACAGTAGCGCTATGAAAAGGGAATAGGTTACATAGGTATAGGTATCACTTCACTACATAGTATAAAACAAAGTCGCTTTCCGGGGTCTGTTAACGCATTTTGTTGCAGTTTTTTTTTATTACATAGAGTGCAATAATACATGCAGAATATAGTAGAGAAACACTGATAATTTTAGAGGTTTCTAATGAGATGTCGTAAATACCCACATTTTTTTCGCTTACATTGCAAACGCTGGCTGAACCCTACGAGATAGATCAAAATAATGTACTACAGTAATGTAAACCTTAAAAAAGTCTACAAAAAAGTCCACGATGGTATATGTCTAAACTCTTCTCTCTACTCTCTAAGGGGTCATCATCATCATCATATCAGCCGAAAGACGTCCACTGCTAAACATAGGCCTCCCCCAAAGAGTGCCACAATGACCGGTCCTGCGCCACCCGCATCCAGCGGACTCCCGCGACCCTTACCAGGTCATCAGTCCACCTGGCGCGGCCACGCCGCCAAAAATTCCAGCGCGCCGCCGCCGTGGATTTTTATGGCGGCGCACACGTCTATGCTTGATATAAGATATACTCAAACAACATTACTACATAATTTTTCAGTTTTTAAGAGCTTCGCGCATGCAGTTCAAGAGTGGCTTGGTGTATTTGCAGCGCTCTCGGCAGGCGCGGATCCAGGATTTCGTTTCGTTTCGTTCAATTGGTCCTATAATCTGTGAGTGTGGAGTAGTTACGTCTCGAGCCTTGCGGAGCGCGTAGTCGGGGCGCTGGTGGCGGCGCGCCTCGGCGAGCAGCTCCTGCGCGTGCGCGAACAGCCTGTTGTCGGCGTCTCGCAGCTTGCGCTCGGCGAGCTCGCCGTAGAAGTAGCGAGTGTCGGCGAGCTCAAGGGCTTCGCGCTCGTCACGCTCTTTCTGCAATAGAAGCCCTTTGTGAGTACTTGGCTAGCAGAACTCAAAATTCCTAGTGTTTCTGTTTTGTTATGATGATTATTTCGCGCCTTCTAGCTCCACAACCTCCTGCTCGTATACGATCGATCCTGCTCATATACGAACTCTCAAATTATATGTATCTCTGCTACAACCCCAACAAATTTCATAAAGACCAGAAAACCGTTACTAAAACTTATCGCGGAACAAATTCTCAAAATCAAATAGCCATCGAAATGCCGAAACGTCCCAGTAGCCGAAGTTGTTTGTAAGAACTCACTTCGCTCGTTCGATAAATAAATAAACGACATCTTAAGGCGCCACGCCGGCATCGCACTCGAGTGTGACAATAGTAGTAAATTAGGGAGAGATATCATTCTTAGCTATGCGGTTCACTAGAGCTGAGCGAAGTGTAAACGCAGAAAACGCAGTGCACTCGCTATTCGCCCGGTCACTCATTCATTCTTGAGAAGCAATAGAATCACTTCATTTACCTCTCCTCGCACAGAACAGCTCAATAGGACTCCTAACCTAAGTAAAGTAAAAAGATGATGTGACATACCCAGAGCCTCAGTGTCTCCTCCCTGAACTCTTTTATCTTGCGCGCTTTCTCCTGACGCAGTTTCTCCTGGTATTCAGCGTACAGTTCTTGGTTCTTGAACCTAAATTAATACAATAGAATGAGAGGAAGATAGTGGCAGTCGTAACATTTTTTTTTGGAAATTTTGAACCATTCCCAGGAAATTCGCACACTAACAATATCAAAAAACATTTTAGCTATATCAATATATAACTAGTAGTCCGCCTCGAACTCAGAACTCGCGATTTCCTTGCAAACGAGATGACCAATATAACAAGACCCTTATGATGATTTTTTCGTGCCTTCTAGCCCCATGACCCCTTGGTCGATCCTGCTCATATACGAACTCTCAAATTATATGTATCTCTGCTACAACCCCAACAAATTTCATGAAGATCAGAAAAACGTTACTAAAGTTATTGCGGAACAAACTCTCAATATCAAGAAGCCATCGAAATGCCGAGACGTCCCACTAGCCAGAAGTTGTTTGTAAGAACTTGCTTCACTTACGCTCCGCTCGTTCTATAATATAAAGTATAATAAATAATAATATATAGTGCTGGATATTACATATTCCCTAGATACCCTGATGATGCATTGGAATAACAGAAGGAGAAACAGTTGTACACAGATAAAGATGGTATACTTAGAGCAGATTTTGGTAGCTTTCTGCGCCGTCTGGAGCACTGGTTCCGCAACTTTTCAGCAACGTTATTTATATGACGTCCCCCTGCTGTGGAGAGCTGTTACTCACCAGCTCAACATGTCCCACTGGCGCCGCGTGTTCCCCTCGTGCCGGCGGCGCGCCTCCTCCGCGAGGTACTGCTCCTGCACCTCCTGCTCGCGTGTGGTGAGCTGTCACTCACCGGTTCATCATGTCCCACTGGCGCCGCGTCTTCACCTCGTGCAGGCGGCGCGCCTCCTCCGCGAGGTACTGCACCTGCACCTCCTGCTCGCGTGTGGTGAGCTGTCACTCACCGGTTCATCGTGTCCCACTGGCGCCGCGTGTTCACCTCGTGCAGGCGGCGCGCCTCCTCCGCGAGGTACTGCTCCTGCACCTCCTGCTCGCGTGTGGTGAGCTATCACTCACCGGTTCATCGTGTCCCACTGGCGCCGCGTGTTCACCTCGTGCAGGCGGCGCGCTTCCTCCGCGAGGTACTGCTCCTGCACCTCCTGCTCGCGTGTGGTGAGCTGTCACTCACCGGTTCATCGTGTCCCACTGGCGCCGCGTGTTCACCTCGTGCAGCCGGCGCGCCTCCTCCGCGAGGTACTGCTCCTGCACCTCCTGCTCGCGTGTGGTGAGCTGTCACTCACCGGTTCATCGTGTCCCACTGGCGCCGCGTGTTCACCTCGTGCAGCCGGCGCGCCTCCTCCGCGAGGTACTGCTCCTGCACCTCCTGCTCGCGTGTGGTGAGCTGTCACTCACCGGTTCATCATGTCCCACTGGCGCCGCGTGTTCACCTCGTGCAGGCGGCGCGCCTCCTCCGCGAGGTACTGCTCCTGCACCTCCTGCTCGCGTGTGGTGAGCTGTCACTCGCCGGTTCATCGTGTCCCACTGGCGCCGCGTGTTCACCTCGTGCAGGCGGCGCGCCTCCTCCGCGAGGTACTGCTCCTGCACCTCCTGCTCGCGTGTGGTGAGCTGTCACTCACCGGTTCATCGTGTCCCACTGGCGCCGCGTGTTCACCTCGTGCAGCCGGCGCGCCTCCTCCGCGAGGTACTGCTCCTGCACCTCCTGCTCGCGTGTGGTGAGCTGTCACTCACCGGTTCATCGTGTCCCACTGGCGCCGCGTGTTCACCTCGTGCAGCCGGCGCGCCTCCTCCGCGAGGTACTGCTCCTGCACCTCCTGCTCGCGTGTGGTGAGCTGTCACTCACCGGTTCATCGTGTCCCACTGGCGCCGCGTGTTCACCTCGTGCAGCCGGCGCGCCTCCTCCGCGAGGTACTGCTCCTGCACCTCCTGCTCGCGTGTGGTGAGCTGTCACTCACCGGTTCATCGTGTCCCACTGGCGCCGCGTGTTCACCTCGTGCAGGCGGCGCGCCTCGTCCGCGAGGTACTGCTCCTGCACCTCCTGCTCGCGTGTGGTGAGCTGTCACTCACCGGTTCATCATGTCCCACTGGCGCTGCGTGTTCACCTCGTGCAGCCGGCGCGCCTCCTCCGCGAGGTACTGCTCCTGCACCTCCTGCTCGCGTGTGGTGAGCTGTCACTCACCGGTTCATCGTGTCCCACTGGCGCCGCGTGTTCACCTCGTGCAGGCGGCGCGCCTCCTCCGCGAGGTACTGCTCCTGCACCTCCTGCTCGCGTGTGGTGAGCTGTCACTCACCGGTTCATCGTGTCCCACTGGCGCCGCGTGTTCACCTCGTGCAGCCGGCGCGCCTCCTCCGCGAGGTACTGCTCCCGCACCTCCTGCTCGCGTGTGGTGAGCTGTCACTCACCGGTTCATCATATCCCACTGGCGCCGCGTGTTCACCTCGTGCAGCCGGCGCGCCTCCTCCGCTAGGTACTGCTCCCGAACCTCCTGCCGCTCTCGTTTGAAGCGAGCATTCTTCTCTCTGTCCTTGCGCAGTCGCGTCTCGGCGCTGATAACATATATTCAACACAGAGATATTAAAACAACATACAGTTAAATTGTAGGTACACTCAAAACTTGGTTTGCTATGTCCGTCTATCCATGTGTATTATGCGGCTTAGCTTAGTGATCATTGATATAGTTTGTCCGGCGGCTAAGGATAAATGCTCCATACTTAAGGTATGGCGCCGCGGACATACTATAAGTGGTACTACACTTCGTATATATTTCAAATCTCACGACAGTATGTAAATAAACTTGCCACAAGTTTTGTATTGAAATCACCTTACTGTCAAATAGTAATGGAAGGATTTCAAAGAAAACTTGTGTCAAGTTTGCTTAGATTCTTTCCGCGAGATTTGAAATAAAGAGTTAAACAACCTGCAATGTAGCATGGCAAATAGTGTTACTATTTTTAACCGACTTCAAGATTTCAAAAGAGGAGGTTCTCAATTCGGCGTGTATGTTTTTTTTTTTATTATTGTTACTCCATAACTCCGTCATGTCTGAACCGATTTTGAAAATTCTTTTTTTGATTGTAAGTATATATATACAGATTGGTCCCGTTTTTGTCAAAACGCAGTTCTGATCATGGGATCCATGAGGAATCGAGGGAACTCCTCAAATCTTAAAGGCATACATATAGTGATTTTTATATTTTTATCAACAAATCCATCATTTTCATTCAAAACAGTGACATTTGATGAAGTAGAACTGCTGATGATGATCAGAACGGAACTCTTCAACGAAGCATAGTTCACGTTTGGCGATTTGTCCTCTTCGCTGTGTTTGTTTAGCAAGTTTAATTGTCAGGACAAATTTTCGTCAAGCTCAAGTTCTGATGATGGGCTCCATGAGAAGAATCAAGGAACTCCTCAAATCTTAAGGGCTTACACATAGTGATTTTTGTATTTTTATCAACAAGTCAAGCATTTTCATTCAAAAGAGTGACATTTGATGAAGTGGAACTGCTGATGATGATCAGAACGGAACTCTTCAACGACGCATAGTTCACGTTTGGCGATACGTCCCCTTCGCTGTGTTTGTTAAGCAAGTTAGATTGTCAGGACCAATTTTCGTCAAGCTCAAGTTCTGATGATGAGTTCCATAAGGAATCGAGGGAATTCCTCAAATCTTAAAGGCATACATAAAGTGACTTTTGTATTTTTATCAACAAATCAAGCATTTTCATTCAAAAGAGTGACATTTGATGAAGTGGAACTGCTGATGATGATCAGAACGGAACTCTTCAACGACGCATAGTTCACGTTTGGCGATTTGTCCTCTCCGCTGCGTTTGTTAAGCAAGTTATTTCATTGTATGGAGTCTAAGTGCACCATCTACAATAATGCATCACCGGCTGCCCCCATGGAAGTCGGTTTTTTTTTCTTAAAAATTATTTTTATCTACACTCATATTGTAAGTTCTCTAAAACGTGTTCGAAAACGGTAGGCAATGGCTAGCATTAACACGACCGATTTTACTATGATAAGCTTTTTATCCGTGGCAGTAACGTAATTTTAACTTTTCATGCTCAATTATTGATGTGCTATGAGTTTTGTGACGTCACGGCCACGTCACAACGCAACAGCGACCGGAGCAGCGGGGTGCGACGCGCGGCGGGCAGAGAGCACCGGCCGCGTCCCCTCCGCGCAACCACCGCCGCCGCGCACCTATATAACCCGGCGCGCACCGAGCCTCCAGGCAGTCGATGTTTCGAGCTCGCGCTAGAAACAACGGCTGCACAGTCCGGCGTTGCGGCGCGCGTCCATCTCGCGTCGTCCCGGGCTTCCCTAGGGCCGAGTCCTGAATAGGCCGCGCGTGTACTCGCGTCGACACGCCGCAGGACTCTTCCTTCCTTTCCCCCCGTAGTATAGCCTATCCTGACCGCGCGTGTGCTCGCGTCGACAAGTCGGAAGGTTATCCCCAGTACCCTAACCCATTAAACCTGAATAGGCCGCGCGTGTACTCGCGTCGACACGCCGGAGGTTTCCTGATACCTGTTCCCCGGGGAACACTCCGCTATCCCACTAATCCAGGGCTCTCGATGCCAACCAATCGCGTGATACCGGGTTTGTTTATAATTGAGACTACCGTGTCTTCATAGCCCGCTCCCTTCAGGGGCGGATTAATGCTAATTAGGTTAAGGTTGCTTTACTGATAATAAAGGGCGTAAAAGACCCAGATTTGTTAAAGGTAACCGTGTGTTTTTAATCACCTGATCCTCCATACCCTGAGTTAGCCTGGAAACCTTCGCAGAGCCCCTCAGGCTGAAGGATATGTATGGTTCGCTCTCAGCGACAACCATTACAGTTTTGATAACATAATGTACACCTGCACCCTCCCGAGCATCCGCCGACAGCCCGACACGCGCCCGCGCGACCGCCGGCACACGAGAGTTGGCCATGGCGGCCATTCTATTGTTTCCGATAGAATGGCCGGCGGCTCACCTGCGGCTCGTTTCATAAAACCACACTCATGTTTTAAGGACCCTTATTACGTAACAGTTACATAAACTACTATTTTGGACTAGCATACTAGCAATACTAGATGCGGGTAAGTTAGATAAATAATTTTAAACAAAAACGAACCGACTTCACTTAGCCTCCACCTTTCCACAAGCAAATGCTCGATTTCTCCAGGATCCCATCATCAGATCCTGACCTGGCTACAAAGGGACCAACTGTGAAGTATACTCTTTCAAACAAAAAAAGAATTTTCCAAATCGGTCCAGCCGTCTTCGAATAATCGGTAACATACATTAAAAAAAATTGCAAAAAAAAAGATCCTGACGAATTGATAACCTCCTCCTTTGAAATCTTGAAGTCGGTTGAAAGTACACCAGAAGTGGAAAAATGGAATTTTCTGGCAGAGTTTGTCAATCAAAGTGATCGTGTAGGTAAATAGGTAACTCCACCTGACGCACCACCTCGCGAAGACGAGGCGGCTCGGCTAGTTTGGACGTGCTTCGCCAGAGGCATTGCCACAGAATAACTAATAGTATGGCATTGCGGCCGCGCGTGCGTTTGCCTCGGCCAAGGAACGTGCACATTAGCCGAGCTGCCTCGCGCGGAAATTCCCTCGCGAGGCGGTGGGTCAGGTGTCGCCTGCCTAATGACGAATAGGCAAGGTCAGTGTAGCCGCGTCTCGCACGATACGCGTGTGCGTTTGCCTCGGGCGAGGCGCGTCTAAACTGGCCGAGCTGCTTCACGAGGCAGCTTGTTCGGTGTGAACCCCCCCCGCCAAATAAGGTATATTTAGATTTTCAAATAAAACAGCAAATAATTGGCATAAAGTTTTAATGTAGATTTTATTATTACGTCTTCTACATAGTTCCGCCGTGTCCCTTCTGGAACTTTATTACAACTTAGTATGTAACAAATGGATGGATGCATGAATGTTATTATTACTAGTAGTCCGCCTCGAACTGAGAACTCGCGATTTCCTTGCAAACGAATTAACCAATATAACAAGACCCGTATGATGATTGTTTCGCGCCTTCTAGCTCCATAACCCCTTGATCGATCCTGCTCATATACTATCAAATTTATTTAGGCAATATATATTACTCCCGGAGGAGGTAGGTACATATGATGTGAATATACAAAGTCAACAGAATAGGATAATATTAAAAGAATTTTAATGTAAGTATATAATATAAACAAACAAACATCATAGATGCACTCGAGTTTTAGCTGAAACAGAAATGGAGATGGGCCGGCCACATAGGAAGATTAACAGATGACAGATAGACCAACAAAGTCACAAAGTGGCCAGGACCCCATGGCAAAAGGAAGGTGGGAAAACCCATAACAAGATGGTCCAAGGATATCATTGCTGGAGAAAATTGGCAAATCAAGGCTAAAGACCGAGAAAGGTGGAAAGATATGGAGGCCTATACCCAACAGGGGTCCTTAGTATAGTAAAATGAATAACAATACTATTAGAAAACTTTTATTATGTAAATCTATTTAAGGAAAAATTAAGGCTTAATAATAAAATAATAATATAACATAACTGCAAGCTCCATCAGTGGCGAGCAGTCGTGTTGGAGGCCAAGACCCACTTTGGGTCACTGTGCCAGAGGAGTAAGTTTATAACATAATTAATTATTGTCATTATACTGAAAATAGATGTCATATACTTCAGAAAAAGTGACCAAACCCTCCGGTGTCCGGTTTTCTGAAGTATATGACATCTATTTTCAGTTTATATATAGTAGTGAAACTACTTAAAAATTGCAAATCAAAAAATATTGAACAAAATAATTTGATTTGCTTCAGGATTTATTGTCATTATATAAGATCAATACGTAATTTGATAATTTCTACTTTGAAATGTAAGTTTGATATTAGAAAGAAGTCTCTAGTTAACTGATATTTTTACCTACAAAACTTGTATGTCTGCTTATGATTATTTACTGGCTGTATTCAAACTGGTACAACATTGGTACAAACACTGAGTCATTATCGAAATGCGTATTTTGCAATAAAATCTTTCCATTCATTTTGAGATCTCAACACATGTTCAATAACTTCAAAACAGTTCAAATTTGGATAATCTGTAACAAGGTCTTGGACAATGGCTCTCTGAAACCCACCTAGTCCAAGTTTGATATTATAATAAGAAGGTACTGTTTGTTGTTGTCTTCGAAAAAATTGTATACCATCTTCTAATCTCTTCATAATATCATGGTCTTCAGCGGGTCCCGGGATGACTTCTATAATCGGAAACACACTAGCGGACTGGTACTTTTCTGAGATCTTTTTCAAATCAGCATTCAGCATTTGGATTTGATGAGCACTGAAATAAGTTGGGGATATCCAGACAGTCTCCTGTTCCCCAAGTTCCCCAACAGGACTTGGAGCTTCCTCAACTCTTCTTGTTGCCACCGTTTCACTGATAAATTCTTTAATTTCAGACATCATTTGCTTTAAATTACATTTTATATGGCTGAACAGTTCAGTATAAGGTGGAGACATCGGGTCTGCCTCATGATTGTCAATTGACGTTGGAGTTTCTTTATCAGATGATTGTACTGTTGCTGCAATTTCAGCTTCTTCGGAAGCTATCTTTTTTGGTCCTAAGGTCTCTATTAGGAATTCTTCCATTTTACTCAAATCATGCATAAATTGTTTCAATTCTCCTCTAAGCTGGGTAATTTGTTCAGCGTTTAAAGGTGGAGATATCTGGATAGTTTGCTCATTGGAATCATTTACTTCTTTTTCTATATCTTTATTGTTATCAAAAAGTTCTCCACCCTTATCACCATCTGATACGTTAATCAAATCATTCTTTTTATTTTTATGTTCTCCATACACTTCAGAAGGATTTAGACTATTTTCTTTATTTTCTGCATATTTCTCAGGCTGATCTGCAAGATCAATCTTGTCAAGGTCAGGTTTGTACGCCACTATAGCCAAATCATCCAAATTGATTTCAGTCTCGTCATTTCCAAAAAGTAACCTATTGTTCTTCGAAACTTGTTGTTCAAGCCTTTCTAAAGTAACTTGTTGTTTGTCTACTTTAATGTTTAACTCGGACATTTTTTCAGACATCATATTAAACTTTTCATTGATATTTCGGTGTATGACATGCAAATTTCTCATGTAATCCTTTTGATCAATTACATCTCGTTGGAGTTGTTTTAATACGTCAACCATAATATTAGCAGCCATATTTTACTACTTACTTATTTCTTGGCAAGAAATAGAAGTTACTCACTTTGTGAAGTGTTTATTGGTGTATATGTTCGTTGTCGATATAATTAGTTGAAACTAGAAAATTACTGTCACACAACAATTACAATGTTTTAGGTTAAACTCGGCGATAAATCGGAAGACCGGCAGGTAGAGGAACAAAATGGGAGTTTTTTTTAAATCGCGATACGATATTGCCAGTTAAAAAAAATATAAAATGCGTTCAAATTATCCACGCAACATCTAATGGGCCCGATACACAATGGCCCATCATGGGCCAGTCTAAGGGACACACCTATACGACGGAAGGAGATCGCAATATCGTTAGCTCCCTCTAACGCATAGCTGCGTCCCTTAGACTGGCCCATGATGGGCCATTGTGTATCGGGCCCTTAAGATTTTATGCTACAATTTTCGCTGGTCCCTATATACCAACAGCCATTTTTGTTGAGCATATCGTGAAATTGTAAATTGCAGCTCTCTACAGCTCAACGTGTACAAAGTCAAGTTACGATTTTGCTGTTTGCCTCTCTTTCTAACAAATCTATTCGTTAAAAACAGAGGCAAACGGCAAAAATATTTTGGAAATAAAAACGAAATTATGTTATCCCCCTCTCTATCGCACTTGCCTTATTCGAGGTAGACGCAGGTAACGAAATGTTGTTTTTCTTGCATGTAACTTACATGGCCTCCTTCTCCTTGACAGCAGCGTCCAAACTAGCCTGCTCCTTCTCATCGCGTGCGGCTGCACCACTCTCCAGGCGTCTGCTGTTCAGCTCCAGCACTCGCAGCTGCTCCTCGCGAGACTGCACTCACAAACGATTTCAAGCATTGTTATCAAGTAGTTGAGCAAATGTCGGCCTTAGGGAATACAGCTATACAACGAAGCGAGATCAAAACGTGGCCTGCACCCTCGACTCGAACGCATAGGTGATAACTGTCTGAACTGTGTTCCTGATCCACACATTGGGCCAATGTAGGCCAATCTAAGGAACTCATTAGCTATGTGTTAGAAGGAGCATGCGATATTGCGATCTCGTTTGGTCGTAAAGCTGCGTCCCTTAGATTGGTCTACTTACACATGCTTATACACATTAGTCGACATTGGGCCTGATACCTGATTCACACACTGGCCCAACGCCGGCCAATCAATAGGGACACAGCTATACGACGGAACGTGTTCACAGTATCGCTTGCTCCCTCTAACGTATAGCTGCATCCCTTAAATATGTATAGGTCGATGTTGGCCCAGTGTGTGTGGATCAGATATATTCCTCCATGTCATCATCATCATCATTTGTCGTTCCCTGAGAGCTGAGGATCGTGACATCATGTCCTTCGGTTGAAGACCAGGTTCCTCCATAGGCTTCTATCCCTCGCTAAGCGTATGGCTTCTTGCAGTTTTAATTGCATGGGTGCAGTCATTTGGGCACACCACTTGTCGGATGTAGGATCCGGATTTTAATCGGTCGTTCCAGTGTCAAAACATTTTATATGAAGCTATTCACACTCGTCCGACACCGATTTAGTGTGAACAGCTTCATATAAAGTGTTCTGCTACTGGAACATCCGATTAAAATACGGGCCTGACATCCGACAAGCGGGAACCAGCTCTTAGTCTTGTACCTTCATCTTCGTCCATGTATGAGGCTAACATTTCAGGCAGATTCCGAAGGACGTGTGGAACTTACTGAAACCACGGTTGCGTATAGCGTTGGATGTGCGATTGTTAAATCGTCAGTGTAGTTTAGATCCAACCGCCCTAAGCAGATCAACCACTTAACATGAGATGATTTTTATTATCAGTTATTGTGGTTCAATAGTACAGTCAGCATCAAAAGTAACGACGCCATCGAAGACGTCAAAAGCTCTTATTCCCTTTTAAAAAGGACTTTTGACGTCTTCGTTTGCGTAGTTACTTTTGATGCTGACTGTACCTACTTATGCAATTAATTAATACTAGATCCCGAACTACTACCAGCTCATTGATGTATTATTTCCATACTTAATCGAAGGAAACACCTCACAAATACCAGAGGTAAATGGTCAGAAGTACAGTCACCGGCAATAGTATCTTCCTACTCGGAGGCCGCAAAAATATGTGACACGCTCTTTTGGCCCTACAAATAAGAGCGTGTCACATATCTTTGCGGCCTTCGTGTAGGAAGATAATATTGCCGGTGACTGTACTCGACGAACCGTACTTAAGTGGAACAACTTATATCTTACTTCTTTTTCGGTCTTCTTTCTCAGGGCCTGTATCCTGGCCCGCGAGTGCTGCAGCACGGCAATCAGCTTGTCGTCCAGCTGGTCGCGAGCACGCTCCTCTGCGCGCCGCGCGTCCAGCTCGGCCTTCGACTGCTTCATGTCGGCGAGAATGCGGGCTTTCTCGGCTGCGTTCTGAAGAAAATATAGCACATTTTTAGGGTTCCGTTCCAAATGGCAAAAAACGGAACCCTTATGGATTCGTCATGTCTGTCTGTCCGTCCGTATGTCACAGCCATTTTACTCGGAAACTATACTACGTATCTAAATAACTTAGTTATGTAGTTAAAGGAGAATGGGCATTTTGTACCATGAGTGTATACGATTGAGACATATCTCATTTGAAAGGTCTTAACTAGTGCATTATTTAATTGTATGACGCCATCATTGGATAGCGTGCAGGGTCAGAGCTATTTAAAAAAAAATGTTGCGCATATAAACGGTTAATTTATAAAATATCCGGTCTATAACCAGTGATAGCGTATTTTATATGAAAGAATATAAGAAATGCTTCACGCTTATTTACCACCACCATCGGAAAAATACGTACAGGGCTGGAATTAGCAGATGAAACATTTGCTAATATGTAAAAACACCTGTAGCATGGCGAAGCTAACGTGTATACAAAAGTCGTATGTAACAGCTAAAAGGTATTTTTAAAAGTAATTTTTCGTAAATGATACTTGCACTCTAACGTATGCAGAGACCAAAATAAAACGGTTTTATGCGTTAATTAACTGTAATTAACGACAGCCTAATTCTTCTATTGAACACTAGATGGAGCTTTGGCAGCAAAATGGACAACTTTTGCCACTGGCGTATACAATTGAACCTTATCTCAAATGAAAGGTCTTAATCATAGCATTAATTAGTTATATGGCACCGAAGGCCGTAAGGGTGCACGTAAGCCGGTATTCATTATTTCGTGTCTGCGCTGTAGCCTAGCTGTGGCAAAATCTGGAACTAACTAACCTATACAAAAAAGGTTAACTTTTATACACATTTACATAGTTTATTCGCCTGAAATTAATTTTAAAAATAAGTCATTAATTTTTTGCGACTATTTAATGTTAAATGACCGCAATTAACTACTTAAAACCAGTTAATTAAAATCAGTTACCGGCGACATCTTGTATGCAATAGAAGAACCGACTAAGAGTCGAGTAGTTTTAACTACTCGACTCTTAGTCTATAATATAGTCTATATAACTACATAAATATTAATAATGCTGGCTCCATATCATTGCTTTTTAACGCTCTAAAATCTGTGGTCTATGGCTTCACGTCGCGTAATCTATACATCTATACATATAATAAAGCTGAAGAGGGTCGAAAGTCTGTACATGGAAGATAATCGAAAAAAAGTTGGCTGGGGATACTTAGAATCGATAACAGAACACGTTCCAACAATTTTTAGAATTTTTGTCTGTTTATCTGTTTATCTGTTTGTCTGTTTATTTGACCGCGCATCACGTGAAAACGGCTGAACGGATTTCGATGAAATTTTGTATAGAGATAGTTTGAGCCCCGGGTAAGGATAATATATAGTTTTAATCCCGAAAATCAACCCTGGTGGGGGTGAAAATGGGGTTGAAAGTTTGTATGGAGAATTTTTAAGAGCTGAAACGATTTAGATATAAATGAGTATGGAGATAATTTGAGTCTCGAGAAACGTCATAGGATAGTTTTCAAACCCTTGTGGGGGTGAAAAGGGGGTTGGAAGTTAGTATGAGGATTTTCTTACCGCTGAACAGATTTAGATGAAAATTGGTATAGAGATAGTATGGGTCTCGAGAAAGGACAAAGGATAATTTCATCTTGAACCCCCCCCCCCCCCCCACCTTACTTTAGAACCGTAGGTCCAAAAAAATTTGAAAACAATAATGGAAGTGAAGCCTGAAAGGTGCTTTCAATAAAAACTATCTATCTATACATCTGTCACGTGAAAACGACAGAACGCATTTTGATGAAATTTTGTGTAGAGATAGTTTGAGTCCCGGAAAAGGACAAAAAATAGTTTTCATCCCGAAAATCAACCCTGGAAATTAGTATGCAGATAATTTGAGTCCCGAGAAACGACAGAATAGTTTTCATACCGAAAATAAACCCTTTCACCCTGAAAAGGGGGTTGGAAGTTGGTATGACGATTTTTTAACCGCTGAACTGATAAAGAAGAAATTTGGTATAGTATGGGTCTAAAGAAAGGACAAATGATAGTTTTCACTCCGAAAATCAACCCTAAAGGGGTGAAAAGAGAGTTGGAAATTTGTATAGGGAATTATTAACCGCAGAATCGATTTAGATAAAATTTGGTATGGAGATAAGTAATTAAAAAAGGAAATAAAATAGTTTTATCTCGGAAATTATCCTTTAAACGGAAAGTTTACATGGGGAAGAAACAACCAATAACCGTTGTCCGTATTTAGATGAAATTTGGTATTTAAATAATTTGTAATTTTTTGGTCAAGGTGTTCATATTTATAACATGTTACCCGTCGATGCTTTAAATTTACCTTTACCCGCTCTTAAGAAATATTTGAAAATGTCATGAATGTCAAAGGGTTATTGCAGGTTCGAGTATTATATATGACGGACAAAGATGCATGGCCCAAACCAAAAAACTACTACAACATTTATAGGACACCGTTTAGGTAGGAAATAGTAGTTTATCTACTCTCACATTGTAAGTCCTCTAAAACGTGTTCAAAAACGGTAGGCAATGGCTAGCATTACCACAACCGATTTTACTATGATAAGCTTTTTATGTGTGGCAGTAACGTAATTTTAACTTTACATGCTCAAATACAGTTACATAATAGTAGTTTATGTAACTGTTACGTAATAAGGGTCCTTAAAACATGAGTGTGGTTTCATAATAAGGTTTCATAATAAGATCACACGAGTGTTTTAAGGCCTAATTACGTACAGTTGCATACACTGCTTTATCTACACTCATATTATTTATTCTAAATGCCGTATTCGAAAACCATAGAATGGCCGCCATTGCACCGCCATGGCCAACTCGATAGTGCCGGCGGTCGGGGAGGCGCGTGTCGGCGGCCGCGCGGGAGCGTGCAGGTGTACATTATGTTATCAAAACTCATAACACATCAATAGTTGAGCATGTAAAGTTAAAATTACGTTACTGCCACAGATAAGAAGCTTATCATAGTAAAATCGGTCGTGGTAATGCTAGCCATTGCCTACCGTTTTCGAACACGTTTTAGAGAACTTACAATATGAGTGTAGATAAACATATCAAACGTTTTGTGAAGCAGTCAGATTAGGATTTATTTTTCTTTATAATTAAACAATAGGTACATTATCTGTCTCTCAAGCTGTTTTGATATGTCTTCTTGAAGAACTACGCATTATTTTGTATCTTTAAGATCTAATAATGTATTACTGTTTTGAAAAAAATAAGTCCCGTCGAGTATCATTTCGGTCATAATACTTCTTGGGCCAGAGGTGTAGGGTTAGAACCGGTGGTAGTTTTGGAACGAAGTTCCTTATTGGACGGTTCGCGGATGGGGGGCTAGGTGAAAAAAAGTCACGTGACCGTCACGAAAAAGCGTCACGTCACGAAACGCGACACCCATACGATTGAGAAACATGTAAAATGGAATGAAATAAAAAATATATAAAATAGAATAAAGTGAAGTGAAGTGAATTGTAGTGAAAGTGAGAAGTGACAAAGTGATAAAAGTGAAAAAAGTCGATAACCTAAAAGTAAAAAATGTCAGAAATGGTAAAATTTCTAAATTTCAAAAATTTCTTAAATTTCAAAAATTTAAAGTTTCAAAAATTATTAAATTTCAAAAATTTATAAATTTCAAAAAATTCAAAAATTTCAAAAATTTTAAGAATTTCAAAAAATTTTTAAATTTCAAAAATTTCATAAAAATACAAAAAAAAGTAAAACCACAAAATTTACGAAATAGTCAAAAATTTAATAAATAACATAACTTCATTCCAACAGAGTGTTCCACGACACTCACGTATTTTATTTTTCTCTGACGTTCATTAGTGCATTGTAATGTGCTTACCTTGAAGTATGTAATTACCACAATTATTGTAACCAGTAACGTAACATCAGTGTATTATCTGTGACAGTGTGGTAAAAACGTATGAAAATTCATTACCTACGGTAACGTAATCAAAATCCGCCCCCCCCCCCGACCACCGGCACGCATGGTTTCAGTGGATTTTTAATATGTGTGTAGGTAAAGCAGTGTATGCTTCTGTACATAATTAGGCCTTATTACGTAACAGTTACATAAACTACTATTTATCTCTTTTTAGGGTTCCGTAGTCAACTAGGAACCCTTATAGTTTCGCCATGTCCGTCCGTCTGTCCACGGTCTAGCTCAGTTACTGTTCGCACTAGAAAGCTGAAATTTGGTGAGGCCTGATAAGAACTTTCAATAAATACTATATTGAATAAAATCGGTTCGGTGCCGGATAGTAGACTGACGTAAGCGCCGCCAAATATCCCTTAATAAACGACCGTTTGAACGGATGTTTCGTAACAGGGCGGCATTTACGAAACTACACTGAGCATCGCCCGACATGCTCTTGGCCGGTTTTTTTTGCATTGTTATCCCGGAAATCACCCCTTAAGGATTACTAAGTCCTCAGATAGAAAAAACCTTTCTGCATTTGTGACCCCCCCCCCCCCCCATTTCAACCGCGCCTGTTCTTACCTTTCATGCTTAGACTGATTTGACGGGAGGATCGATTTGGATGATATTTGCCGTGGACATGAACGTATAAATACAAAAGTGGTCCTGTATCGTCCGATATACACCTACTATTCTATGTCGTTTAAATCATGCCAATAAAAATTAATAGGATAAATCCATCTGTCAACTTTACTTCAAGTTCCGCCTCCAGGGTAGCGGGAGAGAAATTAGGGGTGAATTAGCCGCTTACTGACACAGACCGAATTCCACGCGGGCGGAGCCGCGGGCACAGCTAGTTATATATAAGTTAGTTTCTGAACGTTGACTAGCTGTTCTAGGGGGTTACCTCAAACAACAGAATTTGAATTTGAAGATTCGTCTATTTGCCTTTCTCTTGTGCTTTCGCAAATTCGAGCGATGAAGAGGGAGATAGACTAAACTTCCTTTTTCGACTTAACCCTGTCAAAAAATAAGACTGTTTTTTTTATCACGACGGTGGCAAACAAGCATACGGCCCATATGATGGTAAGCAGATATACGTTGTCATGAGTCATGATGGAGTTAGACCGACGCGCCGGCACGTCGTTTTTCTTAATGTCATTTAGAATTTTGGAAGCTAGCTCCATCTAGTGACGAGTAGAAAACTTAGAACAATTAATTAACATACAAAGTCGATATATTTTAGTTCCTGCATGCATTGGAGCTAAAGTATATATTACGAAAAATAGTTTATAAAAATACCTTTGACATGTAATATACGCCTCCCGTATACACGTTATTACCTTGGCTCTAAACCGAGCGATATTCATATCAAGCTTAATTTAAATTAATTAATTCTAGCCCTGTAAGTATTCAAACATAGGGTGTTTTACACAGAATTGAACCATTTCTCATATGCTTTCAGATAAACCATGCTATAGCGGATTACATATCGTATCTTTAAAAAAAATGCTCTTTATATGTTCGCTCTTTTTTGTTAAATATCTCGGTCCCTGCACGATATCCAACAATGGTGCCATATAATAAAATAATCCGGTGATCACGAGCTTTAAAACGAGATACGTCTCAGCAGTATACATCCATGGTACACTCCCCATACAAAAATGCCCATTCTCCTTTGAAAAAAAAAATTTTTTTAAGGGGGCGCTCCATAGATGTAACTAAATTTCAAAAAATGTTTTTTAACCAATTATCAACATGTGATACATCAATCGATAGGCCTTTAAAAATAACATTGAGGTTTCTTTGACCATTTTGTGATTAAGTAAATATTTTCTAAGTGGTAAGAAGTCATTTATTAAAGAAATAGCTAATAATAATTAAACATCGGTATCAACGTTCAAATTTCGTGGCAATGTACGGTTGGCAGAAAAATAAATACAAACAAATCACTTAGTATTTTTAACCTTTATTTTGTATATGTAAATAAAAAAGCCCCTAAATAGTACATTTCCTAATTAGGGTGGTAAAACAAAGAAAGGCCGCGCAATCGCAATTGTTGCGGCCCAAGCTGCAAGCGAGGGACGTAATTATGCGATCGAGGGCTTTCTTTATTACCTCCCGTGTTGGAAAAATATGTGCACATTTGGCCAGAAAGCGGCTCTATCCGTACGCGTAGCGTGCGGAAAAAGCCACTTTATGTCCAGGTGTGGCATACAATATTTTACGAGTTAGAATAGATCACTAAAATTTGTTCCATAGATTTTGCTGTCAATCTTTGACGTCTGTAAGAATATATCCATTTTAAATGACTAAAAGATCTTTCCACGCTGACTGAGGTAATAGGAAGGTATGTCAAGCATTGAAAATTTTGCACACAGTTTTTATTTACACTTTCTGGTATTTCAGCCTCGTTGTTTTTAGATAGTTGGTTAATTATTTGTACAGTCTTATAACCAGGATTTTTCTTTAATACACTTTTTAATTTAAAATAAACTTTTCTGGCATTTTGATGTAACCTTAACGTTGATATTTTTTTTTTGCAAACCATGAACAATGTTTAATGATTCTGCTAGACTCAGTTTTGGATCCTCCAATAATTTTATTGACTTAGCAATTATACTAAAGTGTGTATCGACGAATAGTAACTCAGTTTTTAAATTCCGGTTACGAAAAATTTTTTTTGCTTTAGAAATTGCACTCGCTTCACGCGGATTTAAGGCATCGATGACAGATTTGATTTTATCATAATGCATGTGATAATATGAGGCAGCATTTAACCATGTTCCCCATCTTGTTATCACGGGTCGGGGTGGTAGAGGAATATTTACACACATTTGATGAAATAAATTTGTCCTTGAAGGAGCGTTACGAAATATTTTTTTGATACAGTCAATCAAACTGTTTATGGTCGGGTAAAGACTTCTAATTATCTCTGCGACTCGATTACATCCATGTGCTATGCATGTTACATGAGTCATATTTTTATATTTCTGAACAAGGTTTTTAGCTGCTTTTACCATGTAGGAACCGGCATCCGTTATAAAAAATAATAATTTATCCATGTTTTTTTTGTATTCATCGCCCCAAAGATCTTCAAGGGTTTCCTCAACGAGTTTGGTTATTGTCGAATGGTTAGTCGCCTCCAATACCTTAGAAGCAAATAAATGTGGCTGGGTACTAGTTCCATCTAGAGCTCCGATCAAAATATTTGCCACTTTTTTTCCCACGGAATCTGATGTTTCATCAACACTGAGGTAAATCATTTTATTTTGTAATTTCTCTTTCAATTCATTTTTTTTCTTTTCATACAATTCAGGTAAGCATTTTACTCGTATTTTTGTTTCACTCGGCACAGTAATATCGTTTCCATATTTATGATTTAAAAGGTTTTCTACAAAATTTCTAAATTTAGGATTGTCTAATTTTGACCACGGTATATTCGAACAAATCATAAACTCTGTTAAATCTTTATTAAATTTTTCTTGTGCATTATTTTTATGAATTTTGTTGTGTAAATCTGTTTTTAAATGGCGGTCGATACTAGATTTAGAGGGAAATAATTTCGAATTACACAATTTGCAATATACGATATCGTCTTTAATTTCGAAATCAGCATTATCTCGTATTATATCCTGTAAATGGCAGCGTGAATCAGATAATTTATCTTGATGAGATTTTGATTTCAAATGTTTCTCTATATTGTACCTTTTCTTTTTTATATTCATTTCGCAAATAGTACAGCAAGCACCTTCGTTAGTGAATATAAAATCAGTATACTGCGTCAAATCCATTTTCTCAAGTCTGATAGGGAGTTGGGTAAAGATTTATCAATGCTAAATTGTAGTTGTAAGTGTTTTTAAGAACTATTATCGTTGAAGATTTTACCACATATTATTTTGCATGACAATTAAATTGACATTTGTTGCCTATTTGGCATTTAGAATTTTTTTACAAATGGATAATGAAATGAGTATTGAGGTTCTATGACGTATTAAGAATATAAACCTCTTTAAATATATGTACAGTTTACCAAAGTACGATTAAGAATAAAAATAAATTAAATGTTATTTATTACTAATAAATAAAACAATGATACCTATGTATTTCTTTTTTTGCGACCCTTACCAAGTGCCACGAAATTTGAACGTTGATACCGATGTTTAATAATAATGTATATAAAATAATGGTAATAATTCACATCTCTGCAATGCACGGTCAGGCAGGTGACAGTTTAGTTAGAGCTGGGAATGCCTGCTCCGTCGTCGTTGATCCCCAATAGTTTCGCTGCAGGTTTGAATTTGTGACGTGTGCCTCGTATGCACATACTGGTGGCTCGAATTATAGTAGTGCATATCCTTGTTCTAAGCCAACCCAGTATCGTACTCAGCGATTTATTCCAGCGGTCCGCGAGGGCTTCACCTATGTGTTTGACAAAGGAGGTCATCTGTGGTGAATACGCCATCGACGGAAGTCACGAGAGGGTTCACCCCTCTCGTGACTTCCGGTAGCGTGTTTCGCTTCGCAGGCAGCGGAGTATTTTCTTTGTTTTTCAGTCTCAGCAGATTTTAGGATAGAAGTGACATGGCGTGTAATGTAAGAGGGAGCGTCAGTGTTTACGACACGGATATCAAAAAGAGCCTCTCTCTGATCATTCCATACGCCACGGCAAGATAAGTCGCCGCGTAATCCAAGGTCACCTTCTGTGATTATGGGTTCTATTGTGACGTTGCTCCATGCTTGGTGACATAGTTCAACAAATAGATCAAGAACTTCGTTGTGTCGTCTTGAAATTAGCCCCCCAGTCTTGCAGCAGAGAGCATGGTCGATATTAAATTGGCTGTTGCCACATCCATCACATGAGGGTGGCATTGAGTTTGGGGTTCTGTGATAGCGTATTGCCAGGGCGTCTCTGAATTCTTGAGGGGACAAGTCGAGGTTATCTTTCTTCGTTGGTATAGTAAATAGCCAGGTGGAAGACTTTGTTTTCATTTTCAATGCGATTGATCTTTCTATAGCTCTTCTTTTGTTAGGGGGTAATTTGGCCAATATAGTGTCTAAAAGTTCGTTATCGCGAGCTTCTTTCATTGTTCGGCTTTCTTTGCGTGCGTCAATCAGGGATTTATTGTGTTGGGCTAGGTCTACAAGTTGTGTCCCGATCAAAGCTGATGAGAGGATTGAACAGCCTTTTTTAGAGGTTTTGTAGCTCAAATTATTCTCGGTGAATGGATTGGATATTGCCAAGCCACCTTTATGTACGGGTAGGGAGAACAGAGCGGCTTCGTCGGCAGTGATGTCGCTACCCGTCATAGTTGGCATGAAATTAGCCCGTAGTGCAAGCGTCAGTGGTTCAAAAAGTTCGTTAGAATCAGCGATTACACGTTGTAGGAATGACCATTTGAATTGGGCAGCTTTGGTAAGTGCTGTGTAAGCTGCTTGGGGGGAGTCCTTACAGACATGTGTTAGTTTCTCGATTATTGAAATAAATTGCTTCACTTTGTTTCTTATAAAGTCTTCTTTTCCCTTGCCTATGTAACTACCAAGGAAGGGTGAACCTGTGGCGATATGAATATTTTCTGAAATAATCGCTTCGAAAGTCAGAAAAATTGTGTGTCCCCCCCCCCCTGTAACTTTTGAACCGTAAATCCAAAAAATATGAAAAATTTGAGGCGATGTGCCTTATCATATCATATACTTTCTACGAAAATTATATTGAACATTATCGGTTCAGCCATTTTTGAGATATCTCCAAAAAACTTCTTCCATAGGCATCAGATACGACCTTTTGGTATTAGTTTGGTTCTTTATTACATTGAAGGTACGGTTTTTTTACAGTCGACAACAAAGAGATGTATCCAATTTGGACTTCATTACAACGCAATAAGGTGAAGAAGTGGATACATCTCTTTGTAGTCTTCTGTACCATAACCCGACATCATAATTAATGGAATTAATAAACAAACACTTGGCATGCTTATCAAAGCATTTGCATACCAGTAAACAGGCTCTCGCTTCGCGGGCTTGAATTGTCGGTGTCGTGCAGAGAGAAGGGGAAGGGAGAGGCAGGTATATATACTTACATGACTGATTGGGTCCGAGAAATTAAAATTATAATACCGGTTTTAGTGAGTTTTTTTTTTTATACCACGACGGTGGCAAACAAGCATACGGCCCGCCTGGTGGTAAGCAGTTACCGTAGCCTATGGACGCCTGCAACCCCAGAGGATTCGCATGCGCGTTGCCTACCCTTTAAGAACTATACACTCCTTTTTTGAAGAACCTCATACTGTAGCCCGCTGGGAAAAATGGGGCGAAGCGAACTCTACGCTATATAGTTTCAGGGCCCTAGCAAGGGGGGGGGGGGGCATTATCTAAGACTAGGGGCTACCTTAAAGATAGACCGTCGACTAATATGACAATAAAGTAAATACCCTACCGTAGTATGGATGGGGCATACGGTAGGGCACGCCCTTTCTTAACTTCAACTCTGGCTACAGCCCTGAGGCATGACCACCTTCAAACAGCAGTCTTACGAAATTGTGCTCGAACTCTCTGAGCGCCTCCATCTGTTCGTTGGCCTTCATGTTGTCCTCAATCTGGTAGTTCAGCTCAGTTTCGTGTTCGATGCGCTTGCGCTCGGCCACCTCATGCGCCCTGTGGTGAACAAAATACGCCATTATTAAAAATAGTGCATAATAAATAAATGATTACATGACTGGTGCGGCCACACACGATTTATTTTATAAAACAGTCTTCCCAGAGGACTCTCCTTTTCTAATACGAGCTTGTGGTTCTCGCTACCCCTTAAGTGTTTCTTCAATTATACCTCTTGATTGTGGTTTCAATACACGTTGGCGATTGGCGTTTTCACTTCTTCTTGTCTTAAAGGCGCAAAATGCACTTAGCGAAATTCAGTCAGCATAGACAAAAATCAGTCGGAAGGTGGAAATTTGTCTATGGTAACTGAATTTTTGTATGGAGCATATAGACAAAATTCGGCCTGAAGATGGATGGACTACGCTAAAGTGTGTCACCATCCTAGCGTTTGTTGTTGTTTGTTGGCTTTTAGCCATGGCTCAATTGAGCCTGGAGTCCGCTCGGCAGCCTAATCACAGGAATTGGCGTAGGCACTAGGTTTTACGAAAGCGACTGTCATCTGGCCTTCCAACCCAAAGGGGAAAAGTAGGCCTTGTTAGGATTGGGTCTGCTTTCTTCACGATATTTTCCTTCACCGAAAAGCGACTGATGGTAAATATCAAATGATATTTCGTACATAAAGTTCCGAAAAACTCAGCGGTACGAGCCGGGGTTAGAACCAGAGACCTCCGGATCTTACCGCCAGGCCACCAGCGCTCAAGTAAGTATGTAGTGCCCCTATACCTAAATTCTGTCTTTAAAACTTTAGAATTCACTTACTGTTCCAGGATCTCCTTCTGGTGCTCTTTATCAACTTCGAAACGTCGCTGACGCCTAGTCTTCATGAGCTCATGCCACTCGGCCGCGCGGCGGATAATCTCATCGTCATCTTTCCTCTTCTGTTCTATTTCTTCTCGCATGCGTTCTGCATTGAAATTGAGCTGTGCTTGTCGCTCTTTCTGCACGCAGGTCTCTATAACTGCACTAAAACATGGCAGACAAAATCTAGAATTGGCGAGCAAGAAAACTGTTTCATTAAATTCTCAGAAACAATATTTGTACAATTTCTGGATTTCAACGTATCTTAAATATTAGAAATCGACCAACTTGCGAATAATTCTGTTCTAAAACCTGGCACCTCAAGACTCACTTAAATCATTAATTAATTAGGCGTTGTCTTACCGGAGGAACTGGGGTGGTTGGAATAATAGTGCTACCCCCGTTTCACGCAAAATAGGCACGCTGGATGTCGACTTGCGGAAAAACGCCCAGTATAACTAACTAACTAACTAACTAACCGGAGGAACATCTTAGGCGCGTCTTTATTCTTGAATATGGTGTCGCGTGCGCTGTACATGAGCCGCGCCTGCTCGTCGCGCTTGTGACGCATGTACTTCTTGTAGAACTTGGAGTTGGCCCGCTCGGCGGCCTCGTGCCGCGCGCGCCGGATCTCCTCGTTACGTTTGTTCACATTCTGAAAGTCGGGTTAAGTGCCTGAATAGTTATATACACAAAGCGTGAGCACAAAAAGCATGCAGTCTGTTGATAACGGGGGCCCTCTTGTCCCTTTAACCGTCATGCCGTCAACACAGTGAATCCTCCTTTATATTAAATAGTTGGCAATGGTTCACTGTGCCGTCCGTTGCTATAATAGCTTACCTCGAACGAATTAGGCCACTCGCGAGTCATAAGGGCGCTCTGCTCGTTTAATCGTCGGACATACTCGGTCTGGCGCGCATTGTCCTGGATTTCACGACTGCCGTCGGTCCATGAGACCAACTTGTCGAACTCCGCTTGAGATAACACTAGCGGCATGGTTCTGAAAAAAGTCCTGATTTGTAGAGACAGTAGCAACAGCAGGGGTGTTAAAAATTGATGAGCACAACTTTATTGTTTTTTAAGCTTGTGCTAGATTTTGACGTTTGATTCACTGATTAGCTATTTCTGCAGCATCTGCTGCTAACAGAAGTTTGTTGCTAACACAGTTATTATCCGTAATCCATATTGCAATAAGACAGGGTCTACTTTATGGTCGTATCGCTGTTAGAAAGTAAGATTGTGAGGTAGAGGCCGCCTTAGGGGTGGGCGAATGGGGCAGTTATCCGGGGCCTCGCAAAAACCCGATCAAATATCTACAAGGGCCTCGCAGAGCAGATTTTTACAAGGACCGGGGCTTCGCGTAAGGTTAAGGCCGCCCTTGTTGTAAGGGTATTATTTAGTGGACTCGGAAAGTTAGGGTCAGGCTTCAGGGCCGTAGGCCAGAATTGAATTTAAGATAAGGGTGTAGTCAATTGGTCATTACAGGTAGGGTGATTTGCTTTATTGTCCTAGTCGATGGTAAGATAAGGGTGTAGTCAATTGGTCATTACAGGTAGGGTGATTTGCTTTATTGTCCTAGTCGATGGTAAGATAAGGGTGTAGTCAATTGGTCATTACAGGTAGGGTGATGTGCTTTACTATCCTAGTCGGTGGTAGGGCAATGATATTTTGAGGTAGGGCATCCCACCTTCCACAGCTACGGTCCGTCCTCCAGGCCATAAAAATCCACAAAAAAAAATACGGTCCGTCCTGCTAATAATAATTATTTAACCTCAGTTTTATACGACTTAGATACTTACGCGTCCTAATCCTAATTCATTAATATCCAGATCAAAGTTTAAGAGTAGAAATTCATTGCTGTTTTGTACATATAAAAAAGTCTTAGGGATTTTTTTTTACTTCTTTTCTTTTGTCAGAACTGACATATTCATGTTTCTATGAGTAAAGAGGCTAC
Organism: Pammene aurita; assembly: GCA_947086415.1. Classification (NCBI taxonomy): domain Eukaryota; kingdom Metazoa; phylum Arthropoda; class Insecta; order Lepidoptera; family Tortricidae; genus Pammene; species Pammene aurita. Next base: position 2,263,856 of record OX352308.1, read on the forward strand.
AACATATCACTACGATATAGAATAATAATTTATTAATTTAGAAAATAATTAAATAAAAATAGATTGAATGTGAACCAAACCCAAAAGGGTACTGTTGCTTTAGTTGCCTAGGAGATTTTAATGGCAAAGTGTTGGTAAGTCACAGAGGCTACTAGTAAAAATAGTGAAAAATACAAGAAATACTTTGTTACAGATTATAATTATCGAGTTCGTATAAATTTATTTTCATAATTAGTGGAATACTACAATATTTCATTTTAAAGTTCTTGAACATTCAAAAAATAACAAAACGCAATAGTCTCAAATCAGCTGTCAAACTGACAGCCCATTTACGTCAGCCACGTTGGAACTGCCAACTCGGTGTTTTTATGATTAATATTTTATTTTTCTCGTCTAAATACCGTAAGTGTCACATAAGGTACATTTTTAATTGCTTTAGCAATGTATAACAATCCTAAAAGCAGTTGCTACTGATATATTTTTGGAGATTAACGCGTCATAAAAGTGGTGACATAATTGTGTGATGTAGTTGGTTGTGTTTGGTTTATCTTAGCGGCGTTGGCGAGTGAGCATGAAGATCAAGGAGCTGAAGCGAACGGTGAACGTGAGCTGGTCGCCGGCGGAGCAGGCGCCGGTGCTGCTGGCGGCCGGCTCGGCGGCGCAGCAGGTCGACGCGTCCTTCAGCAGCTCGTCGCAGTTGGAGCTGTATTCCTTGAATTTGGAGGACCCTGGACTCGATTTGGAACTGAAAGCTAGTCTGCAAACGCAGCATAAGTGAGTTTTTTAAATGTTTTTGCAAACACATGTTGTTTGCATTTTGTTCCAGTTAGAAACTCTCCCAATGTTTGGTTTTCTCTTATTTGTAAGGTTGACTTTAATTAAATAAAACACTTGAATAATTAATAGTTTATTAAATGTAATTGATTATTCGCCTGTGTGGCATTAAGTTAGTATTCTATTGACATTGCACCATAGATACATGTAGTATTGCTGACCTACTAAATAATTTTGCTACATGAAGCATGATTGGTTGATAGTTTAAGATGTATCAAAACTATTTAGTACCTTTAGGCATGTAACGAATATTACAGTTATATCTACTTTTACCCCCAGTTATGACTAGTTTTTAGATGATTTTACTTATGTACTGTGTCTGATAACTAGGCAAATATTAAACTTTCTTGTTAAAGAGCAATATTAAACTCTCTTTAGTAATTTTTTATGAATAATAAATCATAAATATGAAATGCCTGGTGCAGACCCAAGATATCAACCTAACCCTCTAAAAACTCTTCTACAAAATTTTCTACATGTTCCACAATTTATTATTCACTGTTATTCCCAAGGATTCCAAATTCAAGAACATAACAACTGATTCTGGTTGTTAATATGCTAGACTATTATAAAACATACTTTTTGTTTTCCAGGTTTCATAAGCTAGTATGGTCCGGAGCAGGTGTCATAGTGGGTGGATGTGAAGGTGGCTTGCTAGAGTTCTACAGTGCTGACAGACTGCTCAAGAATGCTGACAACCCACTGTTGGGCAGCAACACTAAACACAATAGTAAGTAACAAAAGTGTAGTACCTTATAGTAGTGTATTTGTCATAAGGCCAATTTGAGTTTAATTTTAAGTATAGGTTGTAGTTGTAGGTTTCTTTAATGTTGTTTTTGTATGTTTTCATTAGGTTTAATTTTTTACATTATGTAGATAATATTATTTGTTTTTAATATTGACATGTGATTTTTTGTATTGATGTGAAATTTGTGTTATAACTCTCATTTCCTAAATATGTTATTATTCAAATGGTGTTGTTAAAGCCATTATTTTGACATATGTTTGTCTTTGTTAGTAAAAGCTATTTAATAGGGGATTGTAAGTTATATTGTGATCTCATACTATAAGTATTAAGTTAAGAATTATAGTTACACATATAATTTTTATATTGCTGTGCCCTTTTAGATTCCATATTTGTATTATAAATTACAATATGTGTATCCAATAAATGTTCTGAGCTCTAAAAATCAGAGTAAAATGACACAAAAAATAGTTTATTAACATTATTTCAATTAGACTCTAAAATTATGTAGGTAGTTAAAATAAGAACACTAAAATAGCAAAGAGAAGAATAACATAACTTCCAGTGACAATTTAAGTACCTTCTAAATAGACACATCTTCTCTAAATGTGTGGTTCAGTGATAGTGTCCGAGTTATCTCCTGTTTGATAAGCTTGACAGCTTAATTTTAATTAGTTCAACTAAAATGGTTGATGGCATTTTAAAATTATTGAATATAACTGAAGAACAAATAAAATTATTTTAATAAATATTTTGATTTGTTTAATTTAAGTAGACACACTATATAAATAATAAACTTAGATATGAATATCATATACAAAGGAAAAAGTGCCCAGGGCTGGGAACGAACCAGCGTCTTCTTTATTGAATATAACTTTAAAATGCAACTTTACTTATAGACTTATAGCTTCAATATACTTTTGGCAATGCAATGAAGTTAAATTTTTAAAAAGCTATAATAGTAGTTTATGTAACTGTTACGTAATAAGGGTCCTTGAAACATGAGTGTGGTTTCATGCGCAGGCGAATTTCATAATAAGATCACACGAGTGTTTTAAGGCCTAATTACGTACAGTTGCATACACTGCTTTATCTACACTCATATTATATATATTAAATTAAGTGTTCGGAAACCATAGAATGACCGCCATTGTACCGTCATGGCCAACTCGATTGTGCCGGCGCTCGCGCGGGACCAATCGAGTTGGCCATGGCGGTAACATTATGTTATCAAATTCGATGTTCCAAATTTGAAACTCATTGCTTAACAATATTTGAGCATGCAAAGTTAAAATTACGTTACTGCCGCAGATAAGAAACTTATCATAGTTAAATCGTTTGTTGTAATGCTTGTCATTGTCTACGGTTTTTGAACGCATTTTAGAGTACTTACAGTATGAGTGTGGATAAACTAAAGTTGTGTTGTTTGTCCCCAAAAGTAAGGGTTTTGTAGTTTACTTCCTGCTTGTGCAAAATCATTTTTGACATATGTAACCTGCATCAAAATTTAGGCCATATAAGTATGGTACACCAATGTTTCAGAAGCAACAAATTTTAAATCTGTGCATGTATTGTATTGTAGTACGGGCAGGTTTCCGCAATTCGACGTCTAGCGCCTATTTTGCGTGAAGGAAGGACGGCTAGGTAATCTGTGCATGTATGAATGACCTCAATATATTGGACATGTATACATTTAACATTAACAAAAACTCAAACACTTCTAAACCGAGTTTCCCGTCCTGCAGATCATGTGTCGGCATTGGACATTAACCCATACCAGAAGAACCTCCTCGCCTCCGGGGCCTCAGACAGTGAGATCTTCATCTGGGACCTGAACAACACGAGCCAGCCGATGGCCCCGGGCAACAAGAGTCAGCCACTGGATCATGTGCAAGCTCTGGCCTGGAACCAACAAGTCAGTAATCATAAACCCGTACCTGAAGAACCTCGCCACTGGGCGTCAGACAGTGAGATCTTCATCTGGGACCTGAACAACACGAGCCAGCATTGCATATACACGGGAAAATTCGACCAGTGCCGCTGTGACCTGGGTAGCCTAGTGGCTAGTGGTTAGGGCGTCTGCCGCGACTGCAGAAGACGCTGTTTTGATCCCAGCCCACTTAGGTGCCCAGGCACCGGAGGCCTAGGTCACGTTTTCCTTTGTATATGAATATATGACACTATACACGGTGCCCGTGAGCATTGCGAGAGACTTTAACAGTGTATTCATGATCATATGTAGAGAAAAAAATGTCCTATAAACTTTTCCGAAATTCGCCATAGTTTCAGAGTAAATACTACTTACAAAAAGTAACATTTTTGATTGTTACTCAGTGTAAAATGCTTTTTTGATGGCGATCTCACCAGTATGGGGCATAGTCTAGACATCTGTTATTGACAGTTGTCAAAGACCTAAGAAAAACTTTGCATGAACTAGTTTTTACGAGGAAAAATGTAGCAATTTATTTTATTCGTTACTTTTTTCCACTGACATTTACTTTTTATGTAGAACAGCATTCCAAAAAAGTAAAAAAAAAAGAATGAAAAAAAAATTTTTTTTGGCGTTTTACAACTAAACTCACATAATGTTTTTTCCTTCTTTTAACCTCAGAAATGCGTGGTTAAAATCTCTCGTAATGCTCGGGGGCACCGTGTATAATAAGTCTACAGTTGATGCAGTTAAACCCCGTTCGTGAGGTTGTTAGTTACTTTCATATTAATAAACTAATTTCTGTTTAGGTTCAACACATTCTCGGCTCGACGTTCGCGTCCAGATGTGTCGTTTGGGACTTGCGGAAAAATGAGCCTATTATGAAATTAAGGTGAGTCAATTTTCTATAACTTATTTTCACTGCTTAAAAACGAATTACCTGTATGTCAATGTGTACATACCACGTGTCCCAAAATTTTACGATAAGCTGGCACCAAAAGATGGACCTTATTATCTATAAATAATCTCAACTTATTATGGAATTAAAAAAAAAAATTGACACCCCTAATGGTATTTTTAACGACCATGTCTGCAATTTTCCATATATATTATATATTTTTTGTATCGGCAACCTAAGTAGCACTGATATCCACCACAACCCTTAAAAATACCAGAATGCATGTAGTTTTTACACAAAAATTAATCCAAGTTAGTTTTCCCCTAAAATTTTTACTTTCAGGCCACTTTCACTCATTGTGGTGTACAAAAATGTACTGGCACTACTATGGTATTATATTATTATATGGTACTAAATACTTGTATTTAGAAAGTTGACGCAACTAACCAAGTTTTATTTTGTCCTCGAGTAGTCATGAGACACGAATTTTGGGACACGTTGTATACGAGTATGTTCCCCAATAAATACCTTAATTTGATACATGTTTACATGTATGTAAATGACATCTTCGTAACTTACAACAGAACAATAACAGTTCAAAATGGAGTGTTAAATTTCTGATGTTAGGCGACTTATTCATAAAAAGTTAGAGCCTCAAACAAGACTCATTGTGGGCTGGATGCAAAAAACATTTTATTCAACTAATAGAGGTTAAAGGCTTGGTCAGACAGACGCGTTTTGTTAGCGGGGCGCGCCGCCAGCGCGATGGGAACGCGACGCGAGCGCGATGGAAGCGCGACGCGAGCGTGAACCGCGCAGTCATACGCATCACAGCACGGGTTGTGTTGTGAGTGGTCACTATGGAGTCTAGTTAGTTAGTTATCCTGGGCGTTTTTCCGCAAGTCGACATCCAGTGTGCCTATTTTGCGTGAAACGGGGTTACCACCATTATTCCAACCACCCCAGCTCCTCTACGAAGCCTAGCAGAGCTTTCAGGTTGCCTGCCGCCTCGCGCAAGGTGCCTGGGATCCCTAGGTGTTTGGTTCTGTATACTTCTACCTGTTTGCAGTCTAGCAGAATGTGTTTTGTTGTTTCATCGCCTCCATGCATGCTCTGCACATGGGGCTGTCTGTCCTACCTATTGTGAAGAGGTGTTTGTTTAGTGTGTTGTGTCCTGTTATCAGTCCCACTAATTTGCGTAGTTGGGGTCTTCTTGTCCTCAAAAGTGTTTTGGTAAGTTTGTGGTTGTATTCCGTTACTATTTCTTTGGTTTGTCTGGAGTCTATGGACGTGGAAAAACTTATCGACTTAGTGAAAAGTAACGCATGTTTGTATGACCTACAAAATAAAAATCGTAAAAATATCTTGCTTGGGAGAAAATAAAGGCCGGGAGTTAAACTTGGATGGCACGTATAGATATTTTCTTTGTAATTTGCACAGATCTAAATATACATAGATTACTTAAACACCTCAATCTGTATGAAAACCAACCGTGTCACTTTTTTTCTACCTACTGTGACATCACAAGGGCGAATTAGTGATGTGAATTCCCCGTTGTCCGCACAAAATCGATTCAAAGGCGACGCCGCCGCCGCACGCGCCGTTCGGCTCGACTTGATTCAGCCTGGCCGTAGATGCATGGAATTTCGGTACGGTTTCCATATGACAGACAGAGACACTTTTTGACGTTATTCCGTTTGGAACCTGAACGAAAATTCCGTGCGTGTGAGGCCAGAGGGCCTACCGCGAAACGAAAACGAACTCCGTTCGTGTATCTCCCTCTCTGTTGCACTTGCTAGTTCAAGCGACAAAGACGGAGATAACTTAAAAATCACTAATCGATTCACAAGAATGACATCGATTTTCTGACAGACGAATGATGTAGACAGACGAATAATATTAAACGGAATTATTAAATAAAGGATATTTGAATTACATTTAAACATAAAACTAGTAAGACTCACACAGAGCTAATACTCTGTGAGCTGTAGACCTCGCTTGGTTTTGAAATGGTTGAAATTTGTAATTTTTTAAGTTTTCTACCTCCATATCTCTCCATTTATTTTAAATTTCGAAAAATTGTATATAGTTAACAAGATTTTATGAGAATCGGCTGAAAATGCAAAGTCTAGGCGAGAACAGAAATCCGGACATCCTCCGAACATCCAAACATTTTTGGGCCAAGCTGAAACTTGACAGCGATGAAGGTTGTTGTGGCGTATCTTTATTCTGTAAAGCACAAATAAAATGAGTATATTATATCAGATATTTTATACGGTAATAATAAAAACACTGAAAATAGATGTCATAATACTTCAGAAAAAGTGACCAAACCCTCCGGTGAAAAATTGCAAATCAAAAAATATTGAACAAAATAATTTGATTTGCTTCTAGATTAATAAAAACACTGTTAAACATTAAATCTATTTCTAACCTCATTATCATTGTCAATGTGTTTTAGTATATTAATAGTGGGATACGCTGTTTTTAGGGTTCCGTACCTCGAAAGGAAAAAACGGAACCCTTATAGGATCACTTTGTTGTCCGTCTGTCTGTCTGTCTGTCTGTCTGTCAAGACCATTTTTCTCATGAACGCATGGAGGTATCAAGCTGAAATTTATATCAAATACTCAGGTCTACTGTCCATTGGTGCTGTAAAAAAATCAAACTTCTATGCCAACGCAATCAAAAGATACAGCCGTTCATGCCGCAAATTTTCGCGTGAACTCAGGATCTTGAAATTTGGCACGAAGCAACGTCTTCTAGCACAGATACAGGAAAAATTGCGGAAACGATAAATTTTTTGTTACATCATATAATAAAAATATTTTTAATAATTTTAAAGTTACTACCCCTATATACCTATAGATTTGTACGGAACCCTCGGTGCGCGAGTTCGACTCGCACTTGGCCGGTTTTTTTTCAACAATCTCAACTTCTTCCCTTCAATGAAACTGCTATTTTCAAAGTATTTAGAACAAATAGTACTTACTATGTTTAATTGGGAACCAGTCTTTCCGTCATTTTTATTTTGTGATAGGATCGTGTGGGAAACTAAAAAAAAGTACTTCAATGTTTCTTAAGCACAATAGAAATTTATTAACGTATTATACATTCAAAGGATAAACATGTCACATACATGAAGAATCCGAAGATATTACCCTCCATTTTTAAAGCTGTCGTGTAAATATAAGCTGTTGTTGGTATCAATAACTACTAATTCGGCGTTTTTAAAATGGTAAATATCATTCGTCTGTCCGATAACGATTAAAATCGATCATCGATATAATGTTGTAGAACGAACAACACTAGTTGCTAGATTTGACAGACGAATGTGAAGTTCCCTTGTACCACGAACTCCAAGTGATGCGCGACAATATCTCCACACAACGTCAGATCAAACGCTCAAAGCAAACGCGGCAATGTAATGTGAACATAGTTTACTTACCGATACTCTAGTTACTTAGGTACAGTCTTGGAATCACACCTCGGAATACTTAAAAAATAGATTTAAAATGAATTTACGCATAATATAATTTGAAAATAACTTACGTGTGATAGGAAAAATGTCCTTGCGTTTGGGTGCTTCAAATTTTTGGGCTATTGCACTTTAATACCATGCAAAAAGGCATTTTCAAAATTTTCACGGACAACCGGCTACCACAACAGACGCGCGCGGAATGTCAGTAGCGACGGCCAACTCGGAGACCTACTCCGAGTTCCGACACGCGAAGTAGATGCATTTGCGTGATGTATGTATATTTAAATCTGTGGTAATTTGTTTATTATTTTTTTAACTTTTTACGAAGATGATGACATTGCTCTAGTCCTCAGCCATCATCATCATCAATTTAAGAGTTATCCTCTTGTCGGTGGAGTATTTCCCAACTATTCCTATCCTGCGCGAGTTCCTTGACCTTTTGATACGACACGGCTCCTACTTTTTCCTTCACTTGGTCCATGTAGCTGCGTCTGGGTTTACCTCGACCTTTCTTGTGTTCTATTCTTCCTTCTAGAATAGTTTTGAAGAATTGATCGTGTCGTATCAAATTGCCAATCATTTTTCCACGTCTAACGTCGATAGTTCTCAGGATCGCTCTTCTTTCATTTACTCTTCGCAGTACCTCCTCATTCGTTACTCTTTCTCTCCAACTTATGCCTTCCATGCGTCTCCAACACCACATTTCAAAAGCTTCCATTCTGTTCTTATCTCTTTTAGTTAGTGTCCACGTTTCACTACCATAAAGGGCAATACTCCAGATGTATACTTTAATCACTAGTTTTTTGCTCTTGAGTGACATTTGTGACCTTAATAGTTGCTTCTTCTGGTTAAAAGCTTTTTTGGCCATGGCAATTCGTGCAACAATGTCTGGTGTACATCTAGAGTCTCTGGTAATTAAACTGCCTAAATATTTATAAGACAACTCTCAAGCATCATTAGGAATCCACCAAAAATAAACGTATTGTGTTGCTCTGAAAACAAAGTTTTTATTTAGTCAAAAGATTACATTTTGAAACTAAACTTACTTAGCCTAAAAACATACCTGAAAACAAAGAAACGACATTTAAAGTCTATTAATTGGCATGTCGATTCCCACTTTACACTTCAAATAATTTAATTTGATGTATTTCACTCTCCGGTTTTATAACCTCACCATAACACAATCGCCATCTTTTTAACAAGCTAATCCTGTTTTACCGACAGTGCAGTGATGACATTGACAGCGCCATCTGTTGGTCTTGCTAAGTAAACTTCGGTCGTCTTTTTAATATTAAATTTCAATCGTAATTCTTTAAAAACTGTGTCCATCACTATAATTAATTGTTCCAGTTGCGCTGGAGATTCTGCAAATGCTGCAATGTCGTCTGCAAAGCGAATAAAATGTATTTTCTCTCCATTCAACTTGACTCCTCCGGTCCTCCCTTGTCTAGTTCAATAATCTTTCTTATAGCATGTTCTATATACATATTGAAAATCAACGGCGAAAGTGGACACCCTTGCCGCACTCCTTGCTTAATTCTTGCATTTCCGGTTTCGTCTCCCATTTCTACTGTCGCCTCTTGCTCCTTATAAAGTTGGTAAATTACCCTTCTGTCTCTATAGTCAAGTCCTGCTTCTTCTCAACCAAATAGTAATAATTTAAAGCTGATAACGCGTGTGGGTACAGTCGCCATCCACTATGGGGCACTCGAGAATAAAATCATATTTTGAATAAAAAATCGTAAGAATAAACTCATGTCGATTTTATTCTCGTTAAAATTATTCAAAAGTACTTACGTACTTGGGTATGAGTTTGATACGTGATAATTCAAATCAAAGGGGCTCTTATGACGGGCCAGCATTTTTTACTTATAATTATATTAAATCTGACTGCGGGACCCTAAAAATGCAATGAAACTGCTCCTGTATAGTTACATGATAAATCATTTGATAGGTCTTTAGAAATAAATGAAAGCTGTTTGATTGAGAGCGCGGAGCTGGCGGGCCGCGAGCGTGATGCCGGCGCGATGCGAGCGCGAGGCTGGCGCGACGCGCGCTTCATGCTAGCGTCCGCCGGCGCTGCTCGCATCGCGCTCCGCTCACGCTTCGGTCACCGCCACGCTAACAAAACGCGTCTGTCTGACCAAGCCTTAAATGAAATGGTTAGCGGCTCTTGCCGAAGCTCGAAATATAAGAGGATCCAAGAACCTTGTTTATCTTTTCCTTAAACTAGAATATAACCGTCATAATTTTGACCGGCTGATATAAAGTTTGTTGTCGGACATGTTGAACAACACTGACTTAACTCATATGTTGGTGATGCAGCGACAACGTGTCGCGCAGCCGCTGGCGCGCGCTGGCGTGGCACCCCGGCGTGGCCACGCAGCTGTGCGTGGCGTCCGAGGACGACGCCGCGCCCGTCGTGCAGCTCTGGGACCTCAGGTATGGGGAGGCCGGACTAAACTTATTGCAGAGGGCGCTGTTCCAGATTCCATACAGCCGCTGGCGTGGCACCCCGGCGTGGCCACGCAGCTGTGCGTGGCGTCCGAGGACGACGCCGCGCCCGTCGTGCAGCTCTGGGACCTCAGGTATGGGGAGGCCGGACTAAACTTATTGCAGAGGGCGCTGTTCCAGATTCCATACAGCCGCTGGCGTGGCACCCCGGCGTGGCCACGCAGCTGTGCGTGGCGTCCGAGGACGACGCCGCGCCCGTCGTGCAGCTCTGGGACCTCAGGTATGGGGAGGCCGGACTAAACTTATTGCAGAGGGCGCTGTTCCAGATTCCATATAGCCGCTGGCGTGGCACCCCGGCGTGGCCACGCAGCTGTGCGTGGCGTCCGAGGACGACGCCGCGCCCGTCGTGCAGCTCTGGGACCTCAGGTATGGGGAGGCCGGACTAAACTTATTGCAGAGGGCGCTGTTCCAGATTCCATACAGCCGCTGGCGTGGCACCCCGGCGTGGCCACGCAGCTGTGCGTGGCGTCCGAGGACGACGCCGCGCCCGTCGTGCAGCTCTGGGACCTCAGGTATGGGGAGGCCGGACTAAACTTATTGCAGAGGGCGCTGTTCCAGATTCCATACAGCCGCTGGCGTGGCACCCCGGCGTGGCCACGCAGCTGTGCGTGGCGTCCGAGGACGACGCCGCGCCCGTCGTGCAGCTCTGGGACCTCAGGTATGGGGAGGCCGGACTAAACTTATTGCAGAGGGCGCTGTTCCAGATTCCATATAGCCGCTGGCGTGGCACCCCGGCGTGGCCACGCAGCTGTGCGTGGCGTCCGAGGACGACGCCGCGCCCGTCGTGCAGCTCTGGGACCTCAGGTATGGGGAGGCCGGACTAAACTTATTGCAGAGGGCGCTGTTCCAGATTCCATACAGCCGCTGGCGTGGCACCCCGGCGTGGCCACGCAGCTGTGCGTGGCGTCCGAGGACGACGCCGCGCCCGTCGTGCAGCTCTGGGACCTCAGGTATGGGGAGGCCGGACTAAACTTATTGCAGAGGGCGCTGTTCCAGATTCCATACAGCCGCTGGCGTGGCACCCCGGCGTGGCCACGCAGCTGTGCGTGGCGTCCGAGGACGACGCCGCGCCCGTCGTGCAGCTCTGGGACCTCAGGTATGGGGAGGCCGGACTAAACTTATTGCAGAGGGCGCTGTTCCAGATTCTATACAAGAGAAAGAGACAAAAGATGAATGGTCTAATGTTCCGTCCACACCTGCGTCTTAACGCGATAATCAACGGCGTTTCCCGTTAGTGTAGCTCCAGTTTAACACTTACATTACATAGCTTTAAACACAGAACTAGAGTAAGGAAGTCTAAATTTTAGAAAACTTACGGAGTTTCGGGAAAATAACGCACATAATAAAAAATATATATATTTAAAATATAGGAAATTTCGTTTACCTATTCATGGTACAGTCGCCATAATTTATATCAGAGCGGCCAAGGTAGACACAAATATCTGAACAACGCCTCTGTTGTCAAGGCGATAAAGTACATGTTCAGATATTTTTGAATACCTTAGCCGCTCCGATATAAGCTCCGACTGTACAGTCATCTGCAATAGTTTCTTCCTCAACAGAAGCCACAAAAATATGTGACATCTTATATCTCTACAAATAAGATTGTGTATTGGAAGTTTCCTTAATGTTACGTATGGAATGTATCTTAATTTGTAAATCTTTCCTTCAACTCAACAGTACACCAAACTTGTTACAATAGGTACCTACAATAATAATAACCGTCATGTAGGAGGTTGATTTGGCGATCAATTCTGCTGATAGTAGTTTCTGCGAACGGTCTCATAGCGAAGAGTCTCGACCAACATCTAGAGAGACTTTCGCTACGGGGTTGTGGTTGGAACAAGCGTCAGATTCAGAAGGCGGTTATCCTGGACACGGCGCGCATAGTCCGAAGGTTCCTCTCTCTGCGGCCCTGACCACCGGCAGCCTGGGCCCTGCTCCGTTGCCGGCGGCACCGTAGGTTAGGTTTTTTATGATGTTTTTATTGTTTTTGTGTGTCTTACATGTATTTTTATATTTTACTTTTATAAGAGTATTATAAAATGAGCTAGCCTAAGAAAAAAGAAGAATAAAGAGAAATAATAATTGTTTGATAATTTCGACAACTTGATTTTGCGGATTGAGAAATTAAACACAGGATTATACCATTTACTTCATTTTTTTTATCGTCAGATTGGCGGCATCTCCACTAGTGACACTGGAAGGTCACCAGAAGGGCGTGACGGCGTTGTCCTGGTGCCGCCAGGACCCTGACCTGCTGCTGTCCGCCGGCCGCGACGGCCGCGTGCTGTGCTGGAACCCCAATAACACGCAGCCGGTAAGTTACCAGACACCATCTCCACTAGTGACATTGGAAGGTCACCAGAAGGGGGTGATGTTGTTATCCTGGTGCCGCCAGGACCCTGACCTGCTGCTGTCCGCCGGCCGCGACGGCCGCGTTCTGTGCTGGAACCCCAATAACACGCAGCCGGTAAGTTACCAGACACCATCTCCACTAGTGACATTGGAAGGTCACCAGAAGGGGGTGATGTTGTTATCCTGGTGCCGCCAGGACCCTGACCTGCTGCTGTCCGCCGGCCGCGACGGCCGCGTTCTGTGCTGGAACCCCAATAACACGCAGCCGGTAAGTTACCAGACACCATCTCCACTAGTGACATTGGAAGGTCACCAGAAGGGCGTGATGGTGTTATCCTGGTGCCGCCAGGACCCTGACCTGCTGCTGTCCGCCGGCAGCGACGGCCGCGTGCTGTGCTGGAACCCCAATAACACTCAGCCGGTAAGTTACCTGACACCATCTCCACTAGTGACATTGGAAGGTCACCAGAAGGGCGTGACGGCGTTGTCCTGGTGCCGTCAAGACCCTGACCTGCTGCTGTCCGCTGGCCGCGTGCTGTGCTGGAACCCCAATAACACGCAGCCGGTAAGTTACCAGACATCATCTCCACTAGTGACATTGGAAGGTCACCAGAAGGGCGTGACGGCGTTGTCCTGGTGCCGCCAGGACCCTGACCTGCTGCTGTCCGCTGGCCGCGTGCTGTGCTGGAACCCCAATAACACGCAGCCGGTAAGTTACCAGACATCATCTCCACTAGTGACATTGGAAGGTCACCAGAAGGGCGTGACGGCGTTGTCCTGGTGCCGCCAGGACCCTGACCTGCTGCTATCCGCTGGCCGCGTGCTGTGCTGGAACCCCAATAACACGCAGCCGGTAAGTTACCAGACATCATCTCCACTAGTGACATTGGAAGGTCACCAGAAGGGCGTGACGGCGTTGTCCTGGTGCCGTCAGGACCCTGACCTGCTGCTGTCCGCTGGCCGCGTGCTGTGCTGGAACCCCAATAACACGCAGCCGGTAAGTTACCAGACATCATCTCCACTAGTGACATTGGAAGGTCACCAGAAGGGCGTGACGGCGTTGTCCTGGTGCCGCCAGGACCCTGACCTGCTGCTATCCGCTGGCCGCGTGCTGTGCTGGAACCCCAATAACACGCAGCCGGTAAGTTACCAGACATCATCTCCACTAGTGACATTGGAAGGTCACCAGAAGGGCGTGACGGCGTTGTCCTGGTGCCGCCAGGACCCTGACCTGCTGCTGTCCGCCGGCCGCGTGCTGTGCTGGAACCCCAATAACACGCAGCCGGTAAGTTACCAGACATCATCTCCACTAGTGACATTGGAAGGTCACCAGAAGGGCGTGACGGCGTTGTCCTGGTGCCGCCAGGACCCTGACCTGCTGCTATCCGCTGGCCGCGTGCTGTGCTGGAACCCCAATAACACGCAGCCGGTAAGTTACCAGACATCATCTCCACTAGTGACATTGGAAGGTCACCAGAAGGGCGTGACGGCGTTGTCCTGGTGCCGCCAGGACCCTGACCTGCTGCTGTCCGCCGGCCGCGTGCTGTGCTGGAACCCCAATAACACGCAGCCGGTAAGTTATCCCTAATCAAGGAAAGATCATACCATACAGGTTGGATTTTAATACAGTAAAGATACGGTTGCGTCAAACATTACTTTTTAATAGCCTGATTTTTTTATGTTTCATTCTTATGGGATACTCGTATTTATTGACAATATATGCAAAAACCCTACAAACTTTTTAGCCGGAAGTAGTTAAATGGGTAAAAAAAAATTTTAAATGTTTTTTTTATATTTTTATTTACAATAATATCAATTATTTTTATTTGTAAACATGACGATATTTAAGTCTTCTTTCTGTTTAAAGCGAAAAACAAGAAACCGTGTCCATATAAAACCACATAAATAACAAAATGTACGGCGCGGGCGATATATATCCTAATTCGTTAGAAACAAATAGTAATAATTGGTAGTTTGTTCTTACACATTTTAAATGACTTAGAAACGATATATTCATTAAAATCTTACAAGAAAAACGCTTGTAATATGTGTGTACATATTAGCCGCCCTTAAAATGACTGTAGTATTTCTAAATAGGTCAGTCAAGTGAGGGTAGCTACCAGATCCCTCCTCCAGAGAACTCCCTTACTTTTTCTTTGACATTGATCGGCATTTACAGATTTTTTTTTAATGTACACTGTACAGTCGCCATCAGATATATCGGAGCTGCCAAAGTGGTCACAAATATCTGTACAACGCCTCTATTGTTAAGGCGATAAAGTGCATGCTCAGATATTTTTGAGTACCGTGGCCGCTCCAATATATTTGATAGCGACTGTACATTGTACAGTCAGTGATAAAGTCATATCATGACGTATAAAAATTACAAAAATTAGCCTTTAGATTTTTGTAGTAACATTCAAGTCTCTTACGGACCAATCCACGTTAGGGCGCTAAAAACCACAATAGAAAAATCACGTTTTACAACGGTGTAGTCTAACCCTTAAAGTCGAAATATGTGTTTCTTGAAAAGTGTTTCGAAATTCTAACTTTATCCTGTAGTACAGAAAGTGTGTACTTCCAGGGTGGCGAGCTGCTGGTGGAAGTGGCGCAGCAGGAGCAGTGGGTGTTCGAGGTGTCGTGGTGCGCGCGGGACCCCGGCCTGCTGGTGACGAGCTCCTTCGAGCACCAAGTCGCCCTGCACTCGCTGCTGGGCGGCGGAGGCAGCGCTCGACCTGAAAGCGTATGTACCTATTTCTGAACCATGCAATAATAGTACATTGTTGTAGAGGCTTGAAAGTAAGCTATAGGTGGATCGAGTTAGTTCGAGTCCCTCGAAGATACGAGTCCACCTATAGCGCTTTCGGCCGAGATATTCCATAGTGCTTTTCACGACTACTGTGAGGAAATAAAAAAAACATTTGTCATAATAATATAAATGCTTTAATAGAATATCCAATTCAGTATTACATTCCCGCCTTTCGACTTTTTTTTTCACTTTCAAGAAGCGTTTTTCTGTTGTTTGCCTCAAACCGACTCATTACTTAGAGGCATTTTTGATAGAAAACTACAAACGGCTAAAAAAGTAAAAACGCCTTAAGGGTGAATAAATGGTTTTGACGTTTCTTTTTTTTTAAACAGGTAGTTGGCCCGATAAACAACCTTTTTTATTTTTGAAACATAAAGTTGTGCCAAAAAACGACCTTTTAATGTTTTTAATGAATGGAATGACATTCACATTGGACAATTTACTTTCTAACTAATGACATTTCATCGCTACAATAACATTGCTGTAGTGGTGGTTCAGGTGCTACAGCAAATGTTTACTTTCCAGCTGGGATTTTGACCATCTTTTGTCACATTTACGAACAGTAGCGTGAAAAATATTGTCGTTACATTCCTTACTAGTAGTCCGCCTCGAACTCAGAACTCTCGATTTCCTTGCAAACAAGATGACCAATATAACAAGACCTATATGATGATTTTTTCGCGCCTTCTAGCTCTATGAACCCTTGGTCGATCCTGCTTATATACGAACTCTCAAATTATATGTATCCCTGCTACAACCCAAACAAATTTCATGAAGATCAGAAAAGCGTTACTAAAGTTATCGCAGAACAAACTCTCAAAATTACAAAGCCATCGAAATTCCGAGACGTCCCAGTAGCCAAAGTTGTTTGTAAGAACTTCACTTCGCTTACGCTCCGCTCGTTCGATAATACAGCCTTGGTCAGAAGTGTTGAGGATAGCTGTTTTTTGTTTACAATTTTGATGTTAAGTATTAATTCCCTATCATAACAATGTACGATGACGTAAAAATCGTAAAATGTTATATTTGATTGATATATCTAGAAAACTTCACTTAATAACACTTTTTTACTTGACATTATAAAATATGAAAAGTGGAGGCAACAAAAATGCGAATTTAAGTCGGGTGCGACAAATTGCAAATATTTTATGCAGTTACTACTAACTTCAACAAAACATGCCTGTTCAGTTTGAATTAATTGATAAAATAACTTCAAAAAAGATAGAAACGCCGGACTAAACTTTCGAGTTTTGTATGAAAATCGCAAGGGTGCTCAACACTTCTGGCCAAGGCTGTAGTTATAATAGGCTCGGAACTATTTAGTTCCGGTCACAGAAACTCGAAGGTACTGTATGGCATTTCATACAACATTTGGGCCTGCATACTTTGCACTTTAGTTGTGGTTTTTATTTTTGCTCGTGCTAATATTGGTTATCGCATCTGAAATGAGAATAACAATAGAAGTTTATGAATAAGTTTTAGTCTTTGTTTCGTTGTATATTTGAAAAAAGCTCTATACATACATCGGCATGAAAACCTATTCGCGGCCTCGTATTTCTCTCCGGCCTCCGTACGCTTGACCGTCTTGGCTTGGCCGGTAATTCTTGCTTTCCAGGCCTCCGCTGTAATCTAAGTATATAAAAGAAGAAACTGACTGACTGACATATCAACGCACATGCAATGAGTAAACACGTGTTTCAAGTTTTTTGAACGTGTTGTTTACCTTAAAATGGGAAATGTGGTCACAAGGTTTGAAAATCAACATGAGTATTGTTTCTATGGTTTATTGGGTCGCTGATTACGAAAAAAACAACTATTTTAAAGTCCAACGTGGCGGACGTGAAATACCATGTCCCCTGTTGGGGTGCGATGGGGTTGAAATTTCTAAATATCAATATGGGTGTCGTTTTTATGACTTTTTGTGACGTTAATTACGAAAATGGCATTCTTGAAAGTATTTGTGCCAAGTTGCAATCCATACTAATATTATAAATGGGAAAGTGTATGTGTGTGTTTGTTTGTCCGTCTTTCACGGCAAAACGGGGCGACGAATTGACGTGATTTTTTAAGTGGAGATAGTTGAAGGGATGGAGAGTGACATAGGCTACTTTTTGTCTCTTTCTGACCCCCCACATCCCTAAAATGGGGGGTGGAAGTTTGTATGGTTTGTTACCCCCAATTTAACGCGAGCGAAGCCGCGGGCAAAAGCTAGTCTAAATATATAAAAGATGAAAATAACTGACTGACATATCATCGCGTAGCCCAAAATGGATTGAGGTAGTTTTCATCCAGAAAATCAACCCTATAGGGGGTGAAAAGTGGGTTGGAGGTTTGTATGGAGAATTTTTAACCTCTAACCAATTTAGATAAAATCTGGTATGGATAGAGTCTCAATAAATCCTTAAGGGGGTGAAAAGGGGGTTGGAATGTTGTATGGGAAATATTTTAAAAAGCTGAATCGATTTAGATGAAACTTGGTATACAGATAGTTTGAGTCCCGGGAACATAAAATAGTTTTTATCGCGAAAATCCTTAAGGTTAAGGGGTGAAATGGGGATTGGAGGTTTGTATGGGGAATTTTTAACAGCTGAACCGATTTTGATGAAACTTAGTATAGAGATTTTTGAGTCCCGTGAAAGGATAAGGATGGTTTTTATTCCTAAAATCAACACTTAAGGGGTAGAAATGGGGGTTGAATGGTTTTATGGGGACTTTTTAAACGTTGAACTGATTGAGAGATAAACTTGGTATAGAGATAGTCTGAGTCTCAAGAAGGGACAAAATAGTTTTATTTCGGAAGTGCAACGCAAAGGATGTTGAAAGTTTTATGGAGAATCATTACCAGCTGAACCGATTTAGATGCAAATTGGTATAGATTAGTTTGAGTCCCGGGAAACGACATAGGATAGTTTATATCTCGCAAAACAATCCTTAAAGGGGTGAAAAGTGGGTTGGAGGTTTGTATGGAGAATTTGTAACCGGGAAACAATTTAGATAAAATTTGTTACGTATAAAGTTGAGTCCCGGGAAACGATATAGGGTAGTTTTTATCCCGAAAATCAATCCTAGAGGGGTAGAAAAGGAGTTGGTAGTTTGTATGGCGAATTATTAACCGCTGAACCGACGATTGAGATGAAGCTTGGTACAGTCACCAGCAATAGTATCTTCCTACACAAAGGCTGCAAAAATATGTGACACGCTTTTATTTGTAGGGTCATAAGCGCGTGTCATATATTTTTGCCACCTTGATGTAGGAAGATTCTATTGCCGGTGACTGTACATATATAGGTAGTTTGAGTCCCGGGAACAATATAGATCCCGAAAATCAACCTTTTAGGGGGTAAAAAGGGGGTTGAAAGTTTGTATGGGGAATTAGTAACCTCTGAACCTATTTAGATGATTTGGTATGGAGATAGTTTGAGTTCTGGGGAAGGATATATATAGTTGTTATCCTAGAAGTCATTCCTTTCCAAGCGGATAAAAAGGAGGGTGGATTACTAATTACACGCAGACGAAGTCGCGGGGAAAAGCTTCTATTCAAGAGTAGAAATCTGCATTATTTAATCATAATCTCTTAGTAGTAGTAGTAAGTCGTTGATAGCGTAACAATTCAACAATTATTGCAATCGTCTATTAAAAAAATGTAATTAATTTGTTAAGTATAGACATTGAGCGAATTTAATGTCATAAGATTATTTGTATTGTATTGGCAAGAAATGAAAGGCTTCTTTATTTTTATTTTTTTTATTTAAAAAAAATAAGCGAACTGCGGACAAACATACATACCTACATACAAGGATACGAGTCTAACTGAGAACCTTCTTTTTAACCGACTTCAAAAAAGGAGGTTTTTTTTTGTATGTATGTTACTCGATATCTCCGAGAATCGTGAACCGATTTTCAAATATTTTTTTTAATCGAACGGGTATAACCCCCAGATGGTCCCGTTGGCACCAAGTCGGGGTCTGATGATGGGATCTTGGAGAAATCGAGGGAACTCTTCAAATGTTATAGGTACATGTATGGCGCTTTTGGTGATTTATTCATTTAGTCAAGAATTTGCATTCAGAAAGCAGGATTTGGTGATAGGAAACTGATGATGAAAACCGATTTAGATGAAACTTAGTATACAGATAGTTTGAGTCCCGGGAAGGAACATAAAATAGTTTTTATCGTGAAAATCAACCCTTAAGGTTAAGGGGTGAAATGGGGATTGGAGGTGAAACTTAGGAGGGAATGAAACTTAGTATACAGAGATTTTTGAGTCCCGTGAATGGATAAGGATGGTTTTTATTCCTAAAATCAACACTTAAGGGGTAGAAATGGGGGTTGAATGGGTTTATTGGTTTTTGGCCACTAGAACTCCTCAACGGCGAGTGTTTCGAAGGTAGCGATTAGATGTGCCGATTCGGATAGTAAAATTACTAGGAGGAAGCAAATGTACATGGTGCTATTGAATACGGTACCATTAAACTGGTCTGATGATGGAACCGGAAAGTACCCTACAGAACTCCGTAACAAAACAACGTAACCAAGTCGTGTTTGGTGTTATTGGAGTTGTCCTGACAAGCACTCTGAGTAAAGACTATTTATTTTTATATTATCTAAAAAAGTCTAGTAAAAATTGTAGTAGTAGTATATTCCTCCCCAAGCAACACAAAAGCAGAATAATGTTGAAAAACTGACAACTTATTCAAATTAAAGTGGCATATATTTTGTATAACTGTGTTCGAAAATACTAACTTCGGAATAACAAAAAATGTGGGCCTTTATTCCAATTATGGCTGAATTAGTTCTGATATTACATATTAAAGCTGAATAAAACTTGTTTGTTACAATACTATTCAGGCATTATTCAGCTTATAACATTATAACAAAAAATGTGGGCCTTTATTCCAATTATCGCTGAATGAATTCTGATATTACATATTAAAGCTGAATAATACTTGTTTGTTACAATACTATTCAGGCATTATTCAGCTTATAACATTTATATTCGTTTATAGCTGCAAGACGGTGCCAGGGGCTGCATATAGCTGAGTATTTTCGGTGTTGTGGGATATTAAGCAGACGTTATTCAGAAAAACGTAATAGTGGTTACTATATGCTTAAAAGCAGTGTTCTTGGCGACACTTAGCTGAATAATAGTGTTTACAGTTACTGGTTGCTGTAATAAGCTCTACATCGTATCCATTATCCAGTAGCTGTATACGTGAGTACATTAATGCTGTTATACAGGTTACGTCTGAATGATACCAAACATATTAAAGCTTAATAAAAGTTGTTTGTTACAATAGTAATCAGGCATTATTCAGCTTATAACATTTGTATTCGTTTATAGCTGCAAGAAGGTGCCAGGGGCTGCATATAGCTGAGTATTTTCGGTGTTGTGGGATATTAAGCAGACGTTATTCAGAAAAATGTAATAGTGGTTATTATATGCTTAAAAGCAGTGTTCTTGGCGACACTTAGCTGAATAATAGTGTTTACAGTTACTGGTTGCTGTAATAAGCTCTACATCGTATCCATTATCCAGTAGCTGTATACGTGAGTACATTAATGCTGTTATACAGGTTACGTCTGAATAATACCAAACATATTAAAGCTTAATAAAAGTTGTTTGTTACAATAGTAATCAGGCATTATTCAGCTTAAAACACTTGCATTCGCTAATGGCTCCAAGAAGGTGCAAGTGGCTGCATATAGCTGAGTATTTTCTGTGTTGTGGGTTATTAAGCAGATGTTATTAAGAAGAAAGTAATAGATGGTTACTATATGCTTGAAAGCAGTGTTCTTGGCGATACTAAGCTGAATAATAGTGTTTATAGTTTCTGTTTTAATGCATTTTTTTAAATAAAAGTTCACTCTGTTACTAGTTGCTGTAATAAGCTCTACATCGTATCCATTATCCAGTAGCTGTATATGCGAGTACATTAATGCTGTTATAAAAGTTACGTCTGAATAATACTAAACTAGAAGAATACTTATACCTAAGTTATAGCGTTCGAACTACACATATGTACTATCTTTCCTTGCTAAAAGCTGCTTAATTAGGGCAATAAGAAGTATTATTCAAATTAATGCTTAATATCGAACGTGAGGTGGTAAAGGCAAATGGTAACTGAATAACGCGACTGATGTGAATGTTTATTCAGAAATTTGACATAAAAAAGCCGCGGCAACAGCTTATATTCAGCACGGATGGACGCCATTACGCTTGTTCGTATTCTAACCTCCCCGATTAAATAAGAACTAAAAATACATTGAATCCCTATGTTTATTCATTAAAAAAACACTTTTTTATCGTAGCAAAACTTGTGGAAGTTTGAGGTTTAGCACTAGCACGTCTAAACTGAACAAAATAATAACAAGTTTAATAATGCACTATGTAAATGTCCCTGTTTACTTCTCCAAAAGTGGATTATTTAAGTGGCGCTTTAAAATTTTAATTAAAATATATATACATATTCACAGTAAAGTGGTATGCGCAATGAAATTCGAGTCATATAAAGACAAAAACGGGGTATTTACATTCTGTAATAATCCGGCACTATTAAGTCTGCACTACACGAACTCGGAAATGATAATGGCGCGGAGACCGTCAATAAAAAACTATAATTTAACACACATTTTTTGTAGTTTCAAGCTTTAATCTGAATATATTTTCTGTAAAGATACACATATGAATCAAAAGCTGAATTTTGTCTTAATAACTGATTCACGGTGAACAAGCTGAATAACTTCAATATAACTGATGAATAGATGGGTTTGACAGCCTTTATTCAAGTGTTATTAAGCTATTTCACCACTTTTGTCTTAATAACTGGTTCATGGTGGACAAGCTGAATAACTTCAATATAACTGCTGAATAGATGGGTTTGACAGCCTTTATTCAAGTGTTATTAAGCTATTTCACCACTTTGCAGACATTTTACAGCTATTATATTGCTGTTATTCAATTGGAAGCTGTATAATTTGTGCCCAAACCTTCTGAATAATGTCTGAAACAGCGCTGTTTCAGACATTATTCAGCTAGCTTATTCAGCTTACGGTGCGATATGTCCTATTATTCAAACAATATTCAGCCATTTTGTGTTACTTGGGTCTGGTACTCACAATCTAATGTTGCTGAGCTGATGATAGAAGATATAACTCCTTAATAATTAGGAGTTAAAAGTGACGAGATGAGAACAATTGTTACCAAGTGCCACATCGGTCCATGAACACCTTCAGTGCGAAGCAGTAACTAAATATTTAATGTCTAGCACTGACCTGTGCCCGCCACACGAGACGACAGTTGTTTGGTCTCATTCAGTAATTATACTAGCTACAGTGTCCTTTCCCCATAAACACATATGTATTATTATTTAAAATTACCGTGGCAGAAAACGGATAAAAAAAAGAAACTACGGCAGATTGCGCAACCTCAACATTTCTCTAAGAGCCTTCTCGTCATAGGGTCCATTCAATAACTTGTTTGCATCTAAGTCCGATAAAACGATGCCTTCTAGTGTTTTGACACGACTTAGAGCTACATAGGTCTGTTCTTTAGCGATTTTTTTTGCCTAAATCAATAACTGTCTTATCGAGTGTTGTGCCCTGCAGTTTGTGAACTGTTACGGCCCAACTTAAAATTATTGGTAGCATTTCTCGCTCGGTGTATCAAGTTAAGCCGATGAGCACGTTGTTCTTGGGTTTCGTTAGATAAGCGTTCGTGTATTTATCAAGCCAATCCGATGAGTACGCTGCTCTTCGGTTTCGTTTGACAAACGTTTGCGCATCAAGCCAAGCCGATGTGTACGTTGCTCTTCGGTTTCGTTTGACAAACGTTCGCGTATCACACCAAGCCGATGAGTACGTTGCTCTTCGGTTTCGTTTGATAAGCGTTCGTGATATAAGCCAATACGATGAGTACGCTGCTCTTCGGTTTCGTTTGACAAACGTTCGCGCATTAAACCAATCCGATGAATATGTTGTTCTTCGGTTTCGTTTGATAAACGGTCGTGTATCAAACCAAGCCGATGAGTACGCTGCTCTTCGGTTTCGTTTGACAAACGTTCGCACATTAAACCAATCCGATGAATATGTTGTTCTTCGGTTTCGTTTGATAAACGGTCGTGTATCAAACCAAGCCGATGAGTACGCTGCTCTTCGGTTTCGTTTGACAAACGTTCGCACATTAAACCAATCCGATGAATATGTTGTTCTTCGGTTTCGTTTGATAAACGGTCGTGTATCAAACCAAGCCGATGAGTACGCTGCTCTTCGGTTTCGTTTGACAAACGTTCGCACATTAAACCAATCCGATGAATATGTTGTTCTTCGGTTTCGTTTGATAAACGGTCGTGTATCAAACCAAGCCGATGAGTACGCTGCTCTTCGGTTTCGTTTGACAAGCGTTCGCGTATCTTAAATATAGTCCTCCTCATCGATTTCGATGACGGCGACCCTATGCAAACCCTATGGAGGTTGACTATTGTGAGCCCTAATATGGCTAACTAGGCCGAACTTGGTCTTAAATACCCTATTGCACATGTGGCAGTAGAGCTGGCCAGTTGCGTTGTAGGTTTACACGTAAGAGGGCTTAGGTCTCTCTTTACGTAGTTGCCTCTTTTCGTCTAAGGTTGAGAGACGGTTATTTTCAAATGTTTTCGCGTATAATATCTTACCAAGCCGATGAGTACGTTGCTCTTCCGATTCAGTCATTAGGCGTTCACGTATCAAATGGAGTCTTTGGGCATGACGTTCAGGACTTTCATGGCTGCGATATAATTAGTTTTCGATCGCATTTGAGAAATCCTAAATTCACGCTTGCTCGAACTCTCCTTTGAAATGCTGATTAAATTTCTTCGCCTATTTTTCCTAAGTCTTTCTTATCTTTCATCTTTTGTCTCATTAGAACGGCGCTTGCTCATCGAGGCAGCTCTTTTAGACGGTCTACCCATTATTAATTTTCACTAAAAAGCACAAAATAAACCAAACTTTTTAACAAAAAATAAAACCGACTTCAAAAAAAACCCGCACAAAAAAAATTTATAAAAAAAAAACATACAAAAAAAGGGTTTAGAAAAAAAACCTGCCCTAAACACTCAAAAGATAAAATAATTTTTTTCACACAAAATATTTAAGCTACGCTCATTTGAATCTGTACCTATGTTATATATTTACAACATTAACATATTAGGGCTTAACTGCAGACTGATTTTTCATCCATAATATTTTACACGTCAAATATTATGTCCCTACGCTAAATTATTATTTACCTATAAGAGATATTTACAATATTTACATAACAGTTCCGACTGCTTAGACGAAAGTATTACAATTTAACACGTATTTACATTTTTACAATCATTATTTATTCTTGGAGGTACAGATTCAAATGAGCGTAGCTTAAATATTTTCTGTGAAAAAAAATATTTTGTTCTTTTTAGTGTTTAGGGCAGGATTTTTTTCTAAACCCTGTTTTTGTATGTTTTTTTTTTGTAAATCTTTTTGTGCGGGGTTTTTTTGAAGTCGGTTTTATTTTTTGTTAATTTATTACTTTTAGTTCGCGGGTGAAGCCGCGGGAAAAGGCTAGTATATTAATTATACAAGGGTAGAAGTTGTAGTTTATTTTTGTGTTTATATTGAGACCCGAACATACATAAAAAAGTGTAATGTGGATTTTTTTGAGCGTAACTTGGGTCTCAAGAGGCGAACAAACTTTGCTGCCGTGTAGAAAAAAAAAATTCCCACACCACTGTTAGAAAAAAAAATGTTTCTTTCAGAGCGGTCAGAACCAGTCGAACATTCTGGAAGCCTTCGGCGCGGCGTCGCTCGGGCAGCTCCCACAGGTGTCACGTGCTGCGCCCGCGCCGGCGCCGCGAGCCGTGCTGCCGCGCGCTCCGAGGTGGCTGCGGAGGCCTGTTGGAGCCAAGTTCGCGGTGAGTATACTACTGTAGAGCGGTCACCAGGCGAACATTCTCCGCGCGCCGTGCTGCCGCGCGCTCCGAGGTGGCTGCGGAGGCCTGTTGGAGCCAAGTTCGCGGTGAGTATACTACTGTAGAGCGGTCACCAGGCGAACATTCTCCGCGCGCCGTGCTGCCGCGCGCTCCGAGGTGGCTGCGGAGGCCTGTTGGAGCCAAGTTCGCGGTGAGTATACTACTGTAGAGCGGTCACCAGGCGAACATTCTCCGCGCGCCGTGCTGCCGCGCGCTCCGAGGTGGCTGCGGAGGCCTGTTGGAGCCAAGTTCGCGGTGAGTATACTACTGTAGAGCGGTCACCAGGCGAACATTCTCCGCGCGCCGTGCTGCCGCGCGCTCCGAGGTGGCTGCGGAGGCCTGTTGGAGCCAAGTTCGCGGTGAGTATACTACTGTAGAGCGGTCACCAGGCGAACATTCTCCGCGCGCCGTGCTGCCGCGCGCCATGAGGTGGCTGCGGAGGCCTGTTGGAGCCAAGTTCGCGGTGAGTATACTACTGTAGAGCGGTCACCAGGCGAACATTCTCCGCGCGCCGTGCTGCCGCGCGCTCCGAGGTGGCTGCGGAGGCCTGTTGGAGCCAAGTTCGCGGTGAGTATACTACTGTAGAGCGGTCACCAGGCGAACATTCTCCGCGCGCCGTGCTGCCGCGCGCTCCGAGGTGGCTGCGGAGGCCTGTTGGAGCCAAGTTCGCGGTGAGTATACTACTGTAGAGCGGTCACCAGGCGAACATTCTCCGCGCGCCGTGCTGCCGCGCGCTCCGAGGTGGCTGCGGAGGCCTGTTGGAGCCAAGTTCGCGGTGAGTATACTACTGTAGAGCGGTCACCAGGCGAACATTCTCCGCGCGCCGTGCTGCCGCGCGCTCCGAGGTGGCTGCGGAGGCCTGTTGGAGCCAAGTTCGCGGTGAGTATACTACTGTAGAGCGGTCACCAGGCGAACATTCTCCGCGCGCCGTGCTGCCGCGCGCTCCGAGGTGGCTGCGGAGGCCTGTTGGAGCCAAGTTCGCGGTGAGTATACTACTGTAGAGCGGTCACCAGGCGAACATTCTCCGCGCGCCGTGCTGCCGCGCGCTCCGAGGTGGCTGCGGAGGCCTGTTGGAGCCAAGTTCGCGGTGAGTATACTACTGTAGAGCGGTCACCAGGCGAACATTCTCCGCGCGCCGTGCTGCCGCGCGCTCCGAGGTGGCTGCGGAGGCCTGTTGGAGCCAAGTTCGCGGTGAGTATACTACTGTAGAGCGGTCACCAGGCGAACATTCTCCGCGCGCCGTGCTGCCGCGCGCTCCGAGGTGGCTGCGGAGGCCTGTTGGAGCCAAGTTCGCGGTGAGTATACTACTGTAGAGCGGTCACCAGGCGAACATTCTCCGCGCGCCGTGCTGCCGCGCGCTCCGAGGTGGCTGCGGAGGCCTGTTGGAGCCAAGTTCGCGGTGAGTATACTACTGTAGAGCGGTCACCAGGCGAACATTCTCCGCGCGCCGTGCTGCCGCGCGCTCCGAGGTGGCTGCGGAGGCCTGTTGGAGCCAAGTTCGCGGTGAGTATACTACTGTAGAGCGGTCACCAGGCGAACATTCTCCGCGCGCCGAGCTGCCGCGCGCTCCGAGGTGGCTGCGGAGGCCTGTTGGAGCCAAGTTCGCGGTGAGTATACTACTGTAGAGCGGTCACCAGGCGAACATTCTCCGCGCGCCGTGCTGCCGCGCGCTCCGAGGTGGCTGCGGAGGCCTGTTGGAGCCAAGTTCGCGGTGAGTATACTACTGTAGAGCGGTCACCAGGCGAACATTCTCCGCGCGCCGTGCAGCCGCGCGCTCCGAGGTGGCTGCGGAGGCCTGTTGGAGCCAAGTTCGCGGTGAGTATACTACTGTAGAGCGGTCACCAGGCGAACATTCTCCGCGCGCCGTGCTGCCGCGCGCTCCGAGGTGGCTGCGGAGGCCTGTTGGAGCCAAGTTCGCGGTGAGTATACTACTGTAGAGCGGTCACCAGGCGAACATTCTCCGCGCGCCGTGCTGCCGCGCGCTCCGAGGTGGCTGCGGAGGCCTGTTGGAGCCAAGTTCGCGGTGAGTATACTACTGTAGAGCGGTCACCAGGCGAACATTCTCCGCGCGCCGTGCTGCCGCGCGCTCCGAGGTGGCTGCGGAGGCCTGTTGGAGCCAAGTTCGCGGTGAGTATACTACTGTAGAGCGGTCACCAGGCGAACATTCTCCGCGCGCCGTGCTGCCGCGCGCTCCGAGGTGGCTGCGGAGGCCTGTTGGAGCCAAGTTCGCGGTGAGTATACTACTGTAGAGCGGTCACCAGGCGAACATTCTCCGCGCGCCGTGCTGCCGCGCGCTCCGAGGTGGCTGCGGAGGCCTGTTGGAGCCAAGTTCGCGGTGAGTATACTACTGTAGAGCGGTCACCAGGCGAACATTCTCCGCGCGCCGTGCTGCCGCGCGCTCCGAGGTGGCTGCGGAGGCCTGTTGGAGCCAAGTTCGCGGTGAGTATACTACTGTAGAGCGGTCACCAGGCGAACATTCTCCGCGCGCCGTGCTGCCGCGCGCTCCGAGGTGGCTGCGGAGGCCTGTTGGAGCCAAGTTCGCGGTGAGTATACTACTGTAGAGCGGTCACCAGGCGAACATTCTCCGCGCGCCGTGCAGCCGCGCGCTCCGAGGTGGCTGCGGAGGCCTGTTGGAGCCAAGTTCGCGGTGAGTATACTACTGTAGAGCGGTCACCAGGCGAACATTCTCCGCGCGCCGTGCTGCCGCGCGCTCCGAGGTGGCTGCGGAGGCCTGTTGGAGCCAAGTTCGCGGTGAGTATACTACTGTAGAGCGGTCACCAGGCGAACATTCTCCGCGCGCCGTGCTGCCGCGCGCTCCGAGGTGGCTGCGGAGGCCTGTTGGAGCCAAGTTCGCGGTGAGTATACTACTGTAGAGCGGTCACCAGGCGAACATTCTCCGCGCGCCGTGCTGCCGCGCGCTCCGAGGTGGCTGCGGAGGCCTGTTGGAGCCAAGTTCGCGGTGAGTATACTACTGTAGAGCGGTCACCAGGCGAACATTCTCCGCGCGCCGTGCTGCCGCGCGCTCCGAGGTGGCTGCGGAGGCCTGTTGGAGCCAAGTTCGCGGTGAGTATACTACTGTAGAGCGGTCACCAGGCGAACATTCTCCGCGCGCCGTGCTGCCGCGCGCTCCGAGGTGGCTGCGGAGGCCTGTTGGAGCCAAGTTCGCGGTGAGTATACTACTGTAGAGCGGTCACCAGGCGAACATTCTCCGCGCGCCGTGCTGCCGCGCGCTCCGAGGTGGCTGCGGAGGCCTGTTGGAGCCAAGTTCGCGGTGAGTATACTACTGTAGAGCGGTCACCAGGCGAACATTCTCCGCGCGCCGTGCTGCCGCGCGCTCCGAGGTGGCTGCGGAGGCCTGTTGGAGCCAAGTTCGCGGTGAGTATACTACTGTAGAGCGGTCACCAGGCGAACATTCTCCGCGCGCCGTGCTGCCGCGCGCTCCGAGGTGGCTGCGGAGGCCTGTTGGAGCCAAGTTCGCGGTGAGTATACTACTGTAGAGCGGTCACCAGGCGAACATTCTCCGCGCGCCGTGCTGCCGCGCGCTCCGAGGTGGCTGCGGAGGCCTGTTGGAGCCAAGTTCGCGGTGAGTATACTACTGTAGAGCGGTCACCAGGCGAACATTCTCCGCGCGCCGTGCTGCCGCGCGCTCCGAGGTGGCTGCGGAGGCCTGTTGGAGCCAAGTTCGCGGTGAGTATACTACTGTAGAGCGGTCACCAGGCGAACATTCTCCGCGCGCCGTGCTGCCGCGCGCTCCGAGGTGGCTGCGGAGGCCTGTTGGAGCCAAGTTCGCGGTGAGTATACTACTGTAGAGCGGTCACCAGGCGAACATTCTCCGCGCGCCGTGCTGCCGCGCGCTCCGAGGTGGCTGCGGAGGCCTGTTGGAGCCAAGTTCGCGGTGAGTATACTACTGTAGAGCGGTCACCAGGCGAACATTCTCCGCGCGCCGTGCAGCCGCGCGCTCCGAGGTGGCTGCGGAGGCCTGTTGGAGCCAAGTTCGCGGTGAGTATACTACTGTAGAGCGGTCACCAGGCGAACATTCTCCGCGCGCCGTGCTGCCGCGCGCTCCGAGGTGGCTGCGGAGGCCTGTTGGAGCCAAGTTCGCGGTGAGTATACTACTGTAGAGCGGTCACCAGGCGAACATTCTCCGCGCGCCGTGCTGCCGCGCGCTCCGAGGTGGCTGCGGAGGCCTGTTGGAGCCAAGTTCGCGGTGAGTATACTACTGTAGAGCGGTCACCAGGCGAACATTCTCCGCGCGCCGTGCTGCCGCGCGCTCCGAGGTGGCTGCGGAGGCCTGTTGGAGCCAAGTTCGCGGTGAGTATACTACTGTAGAGCGGTCACCAGGCGAACATTCTCCGCGCGCCGTGCTGCCGCGCGCTCCGAGGTGGCTGCGGAGGCCTGTTGGAGCCAAGTTCGCGGTGAGTATACTACTGTAGAGCGGTCACCAGGCGAACATTCTCCGCGCGCCGTGCTGCCGCGCGCTCCGAGGTGGCTGCGGAGGCCTGTTGGAGCCAAGTTCGCGGTGAGTATACTACTGTAGAGCGGTCACCAGGCGAACATTCTCCGCGCGCCGTGCTGCCGCGCGCTCCGAGGTGGCTGCGGAGGCCTGTTGGAGCCAAGTTCGCGGTGAGTATACTACTGTAGAGCGGTCACCAGGCGAACATTCTCCGCGCGCCGTGCTGCCGCGCGCTCCGAGGTGGCTGCGGAGGCCTGTTGGAGCCAAGTTCGCGGTGAGTATACTACTGTAGAGCGGTCACCAGGCGAACATTCTCCGCGCGCCGTGCTGCCGCGCGCTCCGAGGTGGCTGCGGAGGCCTGTTGGAGCCAAGTTCGCGGTGAGTATACTACTGTAGAGCGGTCACCAGGCGAACATTCTCCGCGCGCCGTGCTGCCGCGCGCTCCGAGGTGGCTGCGGAGGCCTGTTGGAGCCAAGTTCGCGGTGAGTATACTACTGTAGAGCGGTCACCAGGCGAACATTCTCCGCGCGCCGTGCTGCCGCGCGCTCCGAGGTGGCTGCGGAGGCCTGTTGGAGCCAAGTTCGCGGTGAGTATACTACTGTAGAGCGGTCACCAGGCGAACATTCTCCGCGCGCCGTGCTGCCGCGCGCTCCGAGGTGGCTGCGGAGGCCTGTTGGAGCCAAGTTCGCGGTGAGTATACTACTGTAGAGCGGTCACCAGGCGAACATTCTCCGCGCGCCGTGCTGCCGCGCGCTCCGAGGTGGCTGCGGAGGCCTGTTGGAGCCAAGTTCGCGGTGAGTATACTACTGTAGAGCGGTCACCAGGCGAACATTCTCCGCGCGCCGTGCTGCCGCGCGCTCCGAGGTGGCTGCGGAGGCCTGTTGGAGCCAAGTTCGCGGTGAGTATACTACTGTAGAGCGGTCACCAGGCGAACATTCTCCGCGCGCCGTGCTGCCGCGCGCTCCGAGGTGGCTGCGGAGGCCTGTTGGAGCCAAGTTCGCGGTGAGTATACTACTGTAGAGCGGTCACCAGGCGAACATTCTCCGCGCGCCGTGCTGCCGCGCGCTCCGAGGTGGCTGCGGAGGCCTGTTGGAGCCAAGTTCGCGGTGAGTATACTACTGTAGAGCGGTCACCAGGCGAACATTCTCCGCGCGCCGTGCTGCCGCGCGCTCCGAGGTGGCTGCGGAGGCCTGTTGGAGCCAAGTTCGCGGTGAGTATACTACTGTAGAGCGGTCACCAGGCGAACATTCTCCGCGCGCCGTGCTGCCGCGCGCTCCGAGGTGGCTGCGGAGGCCTGTTGGAGCCAAGTTCGCGGTGAGTATACTACTGTAGAGCGGTCACCAGGCGAACATTCTCCGCGCATTTTATCGTCTTGACAATAGAGTCCTTGTTCAGATATTTGTGACTACCTTGGACGCTTCGATATATCTGATGGCGACTGTACAACCGATGATTGCTAGCAAGTTCCGGTTACCTTTTTAACTTTCTTAGGACGCATATTGACGGCGGACGGCACGATTAAAATGTAAAATAAAATTAAATGAACCTGTTTTTGAACAAATTTAACGAACCCTATTTAAATGTTTTCCTTTCAGTTCGGAGGTAAACTGGTCACGTTTGAGAAGTGCCCTGAAGAAAACTCACAAAAAACTGTACACATCAGCCAGGTAAATCTTACTTTATATATTTAAACCGTGATATTTCTTAGTCGCATTTCGACAAATCTCAGGACCTCTTAAGATCCCTCTAATACTTTATTATTATTTGGTTATAGATATTAATTGTTATTTTCATATGTCGGGACCATGGGGTCCCGGACCTTTGGAAGGCATGCGTGGAGCCGAAGCCAACAGCGCATAGGCCCTTTTAAACAATATAATCTAAAAGTGAGGGATACACTGAGCAGATACCATCCCCGAGCGTACAATATTATACATCCGGAGATGGTCCCCGCCAGTTGTTATATAATTATGACAACTAGATAAAGTGATTGACTTGTGACACTTGACTTAAGTATGGTGGAAGTTAGAAAATGGCATCCAAGTTTGGCACACACAGATTACTTGATTTCGACGACGCTAATCCTCGTGTCAAATCTTTTTCTTTTCCTAGCCTTAATCCCATCATTTGGGATTGGCTCTTCTAGTAATCTCAGCAGAAACGTATACCTGCCAAGAAAGTAGGTTAGGTTAGAACTATGACCTCAGCAGGAACGAATAGCTGCCGAAAAAGTAGGTTAGGTTAGGTTACAACTGCGACCTTAACAAAAACAAACGGCTACCAAGAAATTAGGTTAGGTAAGGTTAGAACTGTACCCTCAGCAAAAAATGTGATTTGCTTAGGATAGGCTAGCGCAGAATGTAGTAAACTCGTGTAATCTAAGCCTTAGACAAAATATTATTACACCAATTGAATATTCGACATAATGACATTATACCAATTAAAATTAGGTGTAATAAAAATTTGACGAAACAACATTATACAAAATGAAATTCGACTAAATGAAAATTAGACGAAATGAATACGTCTGCAAAGTAAATTTAAATGAACTGAAATTAAACGAACCTAAATTAAAAAAAGTTGTTACATAAAACGTAGGTAAACCTCCTAGTATTCATGTCAAGTATTGCGTGGATTATCAACTTTTCACTGTGAAGTGTAAACATATCGTTGTCGGGCTTCATAACCGGTGATTTTTTTATTAAGATGTAATGTGTACGAGTAGGTATTGCATATGCATTAAACTATGCTAAAAACTGAAATAAAGACGGGCAGGCCATGTAGCAAGACTCGAAGATAGACGGTGGACAACAGAGATTAGATTACTAAATGGAAGGGCCCCTCGGGGAAACGCCACAAGGGCAGCCCATATATAGGGCGGAAAGATCGAATGCCACATGGATGGCAACTACTTTAAATATTGTAAATAGCACATTCCGTGTAAAGGAGACTTTCCTTTGTTTTTAAAAACAATAAATTCTGCATTTATGGATTTATCAAAAATCGCTTGCCTCAGTCGGGACTCGACCCGACAAATGTGACAAAAAATAATGTGCCGTATTTTATGATGCAGATTGAAAGGGTTACTGATAAGGTTCATTTTTCTCTGAATACTCTGTATCTTTAGGTATTTAAATAAAAGTAAATAAGATCTACCCTCAAATGGCTCCTTAAGCCAGTTGAGGGTAGATGAAAACATTACACGATCAAATAATATTGGTTAAAGCCAGGTCGTTAAGTGACAGATCCAGGCAGTTTTGTATTTGATTGGTTAACCAATAAAAGTTATAACACTTATAACTACCCGAAAATGTAAAAATTGTTTGTTTACTTTTATTTAAATACCTAAAGACAGAGTATAACTGGTTGGCTATATCGCCAAAGACAGAGAAAAATGGAAATCGATGGAGGATTTTTATTTTTTATTTTTATTATTTTTGATTTGAATGTGTAGGTGGTGAGTGAACCGGAGATAATCGAGCTGGCAGCGGAGTTGGATGGAGTCCTCAGTTCAACTCTTAGCAACGAACCGGGCGCCGTTGAAGCGTTGGCACAGTGAGTCCTACGTTTAATATACCCTTATATCGAGTGTTGCCTGTAACATGAGCACAAACTTGAAACGTAGATTCTACTCCTCAAAGTATACAACGTTTGTTCAGCGAATTTTAAAAATAACTTGTGGTTTAATTTTTAGTATACTTTAAAGTTTATTTGAACACGCAATTATTACGAAATATTTATTGTTTTATTGTTTCAGGAGTAGAATCTATGTTTTAATTTATTTCTCGTATTACAGGCAACACCCGGTATGTACTTACAAAATTAAAGTGCAATACGAATTTTGGATGATCACCAAATTTTCAAAACATCAAACTCCTAAACACCAGATTTTCGTCGAGATTAAGAAAGGTTTACATCCCCAATGGGGAAGGCAACTGTAAAGTGTTACGGTTAATAGGCAAGATGCAATATTTATTTATTTATTTACGTTACGGAGATCCAACAGCTATCAAAACAAAATAGCACTAATTAATAATAGATGGAAAGCCAATTACAGGATCACATTTATAGCTACAGATTATTACATTCAAGTTTTACTTAAATAAAAAATGACAACGCTCGAACACAGATAGTTCGCTCTAAGCAAGGATGATTAAGACATGGATTGACAATATCCATACAAAATCGCGTTCCCTTATTTCAGGTTAAAGCACTAGCGTCATCTATCAGTCACCACAAACACTAAATTCTAGTTTCTAATATTTTGTTCGTCGCTTAACGCTGACAGAATAACTCGACTCCAGACTCGACAGATGGCGCTGTGGCACTTAGTACCGAAAACAGACGCATAACCTGAAGATTCGCGAAACGCGATTTTGTATAGGCATTGTTAATCCATGTCTATATCATTCTTGGCTCTAAGACAATATTTTCATTTATGCTTTCATTTTAAAGAATCGCACGTAGAATAGACCACGAGTGTATTAAAAAATGAAAATACTATATAAATTTATATATAAATAGTCAAAAATTGCTGTTACAAACTGTTAATTTAATTTTTCGCGCCTAAACGGATCTACAGTTCCTGTGACGTCACTCATGTGTGTCACTCGCCATATTTGTTCGTCTTTGATTCATCCCTGTCAAACCTACCAACAGTGTCAAATTCTTGGTTTTTTTTTTTTTTGACCTGGATGCTAGCCCTTTAAGCCAAATCCCATAGAACAAAACTAGTGACAGGTACAGATGGCGCCATTTACCACCACCGACAGTTACCCACCTCATTAGTTGTCATAACAGGAGTGACGTCACCAGACGCCGATTGGTGAATTTAAAACACGTTCCGTTTCACATTACTTCAAATCGTAATTATTGTTTGAAATTAGTATAAACTAAAGTAAAAACGTTTCAATAGCTATTATTTTATGTTTTTCAACGTTTTGATCAAAAAATAATGGTGAATAGCTAAAGCTGCATCTTCCCTATTGAACCTGTCACTAATATTGTCATATGGAATTTGGGTTTGGTTTAAAGGACTATACTCTATGTCTTTAGGTATTTAAATAAAAGTAAACAAACAATTTTTACATTTTCGGGTAGTTATAACTTTTATTGGTTAACCAATCAAATACAAAACTGCCTGGATCTGTCACTTAACGACCTGGCTTTAACCAATATTATTTGATCGTGTAATGTTTTCATCTACCCTCAACTGGCTTAAGGAGCCATTTGAGGGTAGATCTTATTTACTTTTATTTAAATACCTAAAGATACAGAGTATAGCCTGATGATTCCAAGGACTGACAGATACAACCTATGCTGGCGCCCTCTGTGAAAACTTTCGAGCGGCCAACGCAAACATCATGATATTAACTAATGGAAAATTGGGTCCCCAACACACCAGATTTTGAACACACCACGTTCCTAACTCACTTGACACTTAAGTTTCCAACACACTAGGTACTTCAAACATTGGTTTGATTTGATCGTAATATACAGGATGTTACAAAAATGCTGGTGATACGTTTAAGGGCATAATTGGTAACGTATTCTAATTACAAAAAACTGTGAAAAAAAATTTTTGATCCGAAAAAAATGGATTTGTATCGGCCGGCTAGGACGACGGGCCCCATACAAATATTTTTTCCTTTCTCATGCTCCAAAAGTGTGTCATATTATGCTTACCAAGGTGGACTGAAGTAGTACATTTAGCCTCTAGGGCTAATGTGTATACATATTTATGATTTACAAAACATTTTAAATTGACCAATCGAAACACATCACCATATTAAATCCACCAATCACAACACATATCGAAGTTAATGGGAACGCTAGATACTTTTTTGGTGCGTATACTGTTTAAAAAAACATTATATTTAATATCAACCAATCAGAATACAGCAATATTAAAGTCTACCAATCAGGAAACGCAATTTGTTTCTCAAAACATGAGGTGTTTTTAGTTCCTACTTCACATTTTCACAATCATAAAAAAAGATTTTAATTTTTTGGAAGCGCTTTAAAGCGTGTTTAAATTGTTTAAAGAGCTAATTATACCGTTGTCTGTGACATTTATTCGCGGTGTTTATATTGTGTATCTATGTCAAAGAAGTAAAAAAAATTAAAAGACCGTCAAGTTAAACCATAATTTCACCTTAGTTTAGTTATTGTGCGTAAATAATAAGTATTTTTATCTTATTTTCGAAGTGAAAAATAGTATGCATTACTCTGGTCTAAAAGCCATAATACCACTCGAACAATTTTCCCTCACTTCGTTCGGGAAAATAACCGCCTCGTGTTAGTATGGCCTACTTTAGACCCTTGTCAAACAATCTACTATTTTTGCGTCCAAAAATGTTTTCCTCCTATTTTTTCTTAGTCTCAATACGATACGTAGTTACACCCTGTATGATATTGCAGGTACTGTCGGCAGAAAGGCGACGCGGCCAGCGAGCAAAACGATCGCTACACGTGGTTCTTCCTGCGAGCGAGCTTCCTGCCTAACTTCCGGAGCGAAGTTCTTAATCTATTAGGTATTCTATTTATTGATATTTTTGTCATTCTTGACAATCTTGCCTCGAGCAGCCCCACTGGCTAGGGTCGCCATGTTTTTTTTTATACTACGACGGTGGCAAACAAGCATACGGCCTATCTGATGGTAAGCAGTTACCGTAGCCTATGGACGCCTGCAACCCCAGAGGATTCACATGCGCGTTGCCTACCACCATGTGGTAAAGGACGGGGAGCGTGACCAAATGAAAGTCTCAACATCCGGAACATAAGTGTCATTGTCTAGGAAAACAGGCGGTCTTATATATAGGTAAACTCATTGCTTTGTTCGAGGCGTGAGTCCAAAGTAAAGCCTGACTAGAAATATATGATTATTGTCAAGAGGGCGCTATTATTCTCATTTATATGGCAACAGTCATAGAGCGTATAATTGTCTATGATATAGTGACATCTTGATTTGTTTACCTGTCAGCTCTGAATTTGAAAATGTTTCACAGTGAAATAGTCTCATTTCGCGAGTGTATTATTTACAGGAGTTTATTATATACACCATTTACAATGTTTCGCTCTTGAATATGGATAATTTTGGGATATTTTTGTCGTTTATTATTTCATATTCAACACTTTATTATTATTCAAGTAAACCGTCTCAATGACATTGACAACATCTGTGACATTCACTCACACATGCATATCATTATGTCATTTAAAATTATTGCCATTGTAAGAAATGAGTTCCAATGAAATTCCGCAACATGGCGCATGATCATATATTTCTGGTCAGGCTTTACAAGCTTAGGAAAATAGATTAACATTTTAAATGTTGACAATATCAAGTTACATCATATCATATTACATAAAGAGAATTAACAATTAATTATTATATTGATTCGTGTTGGGTGGTCTCAGCTGGTGTGAGTCATCCCATACATACTACATCTCTTCTTACTTTAGGGGGATTTAAGAGTTATAAGCGCTGGTAGCTTGGCGGTAAGACGTTTGACTTTCAATCCGGAGGTCTCAGGTTCAAACCCCGGCTCGTACCACTCAGTGATTCGGAACTACCTAATGTACGAAATATCATTTGATATTTACCAGTCGTATATTTACCAGTACCAGTAAGGAAGACATCGTGAGGAAACCGGAAGTAATACTAATAAAGCCCAAGTTGGAAGGTTAGATGGCAATTGCTTTCGTAAAAACTAGTGTCTACGCCAATTCATGGGATTAGGTTGCCAAGCGGAACCCAGGCTCAATCGCGCCGTGGCAAAAACTGGGCCAAACGCTAGGAGGGTAAGGAGAGCGAACTAAAAGTTATTTTAACAGGTCCTTTCACCCACTAGTTTGATCTTCAACTCCGTTCGCCATTTTGTAAACTACCGCTCCAATTATCTTGCTTGAAAATTCACATTTGTTTTGCCCAGGGTTCAAGCAAGACGAGATCCCGTCTAAGTTCAAAGGCAGTAACATTGAGCAACACGACCACTCCAC
This sequence comes from Pammene aurita, assembly GCA_947086415.1. NCBI lineage: Eukaryota > Metazoa > Arthropoda > Insecta > Lepidoptera > Tortricidae > Pammene > Pammene aurita. The sequence goes on from OX352308.1 coordinate 2,301,862, forward strand.
GGGGCTCAGCAGGGTAAGTGTAAAAACGCCTTTCCACATTTGCATTTTTGACGGGTTTCGCTGTGACCCGGGTAGCTTAGAGGGTTAAGGCGTCTGCCGCGACTGCAGAAGACCTTGGCTCGATGCCAGCCCTGGGCGCCGGAGGCCTTGATCACTTTTTTGTTTCACATATAACATGTATTTTAATTTATCCATGTTTGAAGACTAAATTTCAACCTCTAGCACCCACGGTTCTAGTATTAGTACAAATTAATTTCAGTGAAATTTAATAGAGGTGCAACGGCCTCCTAGCCCAGTCGGTAGTGACCCTGCCTATGAAGCAGGAGGTCCCGGGTTCAAATCCTGGTAAGGGCATTTATTTGTGTGTTTATCACGAATATTTGTTCCTGAGTTATGGGTGTTTCCTATGTATCTAAGTATATATTTATCTATATAAGTATGTATATCGTCGCCTAGTACCCATAGTACAAGCTTTGCTTAGTTTGGGACTAGGTTGATTTGTGTAAGATTGTCCCCAAATATTTATTTATTTATTTGCTCTGTTTCTATTAACATTACAACAAAACAAATTAAATCTTATCTTCTAAAAGTTTAGATTCAAATTTCACTGCCAATTTGTCTTGTATGAAGCTAGTCGGGTCCGTGACGCTATTTTAATCGCTAGTGTTAGATATGACAGGCCTATATTATCAACTCTTCTGCTAGAACTACGAGTATGAAGCCGATAACTGACATGGTAACATATTTTATCTACACTCATATTGTAAGTTCTCTAAAACGTGTTCGAAAACGGTAGGCAATGGCTAGCATTACCACGACCGATTTTACTATGATAAGCTTTTTATCTGTGGCAGTAACGTAATTTTAATTTTTCATGCTCAATTATTGATGTGCTATGAGTTTTGATAACATAATGTACACCTGCACCCTCCCGACGTGACGCCGACAGCCCGACACGCGCCCGCGCGGCCGCCGGCACACGAGAGTTGGCCATGGTGGCGGTGCAATGGCGGCCATTCTATGGTTTCCGAATAAGGCATTTAGAATAAATAATATGAGTGTAGATAAAGCAGTGTATGCAACTGTACGTAATTAGGCCTTAAAACACTCGTGTGATCTTATTATAAAACTCACCAGCGGCTCGTTTCATAAAACCACACTCATGTTTTAAGGACCCTTATTACGTAACAGTTACATAAACTACTATTGTTAACTAAGCTAACATAGTCTTATATTAAATAGTTCTGGCACAAGTAAATATCTTACTTAAAAGAAGACTTCTGTTTTGTTTCTATTAATGTGTTAAAGTGTAACCAATAAATTATTTTCATTTTCATTTTCATTTTCATAGTATAAATTCTGTGAGTTTTTGTGTTTGTAAGCTATCTCTGTCTAATACCTCACAAGCTAATGCTATCACGTACACTGTGGATACTCTAATCTCAACCTTATACTGACTGCATAAGATTTACTTTGACACAACTGTTTTGTTTTCACATACATGTCCTTAACGGAAATATCAAACTTGGTAGAATAATAATGCTATTTTCCATTTATAGGGTAAATACCTCTGGTATTATTGAATTTATACTTTCGTGAGACACTGTACAAACTTCAAATGGCTGTACTCATTCGTATTAACTCTGAAATTTCTCCTAGAAACGTCATAGAAAAATTTATAAAAACACGCTTAAGTAGCGTAGTGTTGAACAATATAACTGGACATTTTACGATTACTTGTGACACTTTTTTGGAAAAGATACCATTTAGCGGCTGGCGTATACGCTGTTATTGGCCGAATATAATATTAAATCTGCACAACGTACGACGTAACGGCCTGTTTTTGACGATTTTTGACCTAAGCGCCTTCCGCCGTATGGTACTTTTTTTAGAAAAAGTGTCACATTTTTCAATATGAGAGATATACCTAGTTGGTTACTAAGTTCTGTTACTAAAGTTTTAACTAAATAAATAGGAATGGTAGCAACTTTTTCATTATTTAAGTATATAATTTAAAAGCTTATTTAATAGTCAATAGATTAGGTACAATATATTGAAATGAAAATTATTGTCGCAGTTTTTCAGAATTCTTTATAAAACTCGGAAAAAGGCGTGAAAAATATACGTCAAAATTACACTCCTTGTTCATGTTGATTCCAAATCCTATTTATTTTTAATCACGTTTAAAACGCATCAGTCTTGTACAATTTGGTAGCTTTGGTCTTTAGCTTCAATTTGGTATATGTATAGATTACGTGGGTCTGTCCGATAAAATACTAGACTACACATTGCAAGTCTGCTTATTCCATGGCAATCTAAATCTATGGCTTTTGTTGAAAACTTAAAAATAGGCAATGGTTCAAATGGGAATATCTGTGGGATAAAATCGCAAGAAAACTAACTTTTGGTCACGAAATTACCTCTAATAAACAGGTTCCTTACAAACAAGCAATGGAACCTTCTAAACAAAGGTGCAATATTTATTTGATGCACTTTTGTAAAGTATAATTTTCATAAATTTTCTCAAACATGCTCGGAAATGTTCCTGTTACGTTAGTAATTAGAGACCAGTAGGAACTCTATTCCAAGGCAGGTTCAGCGCGACGTACGTAAAGGATTTTCATACAACATTAAATCACTCAGCCAGTAACTGAAGCACTAAACAAGTAATTTTATTTCCTTACATGTTTGAGAAAAGCACTATACATGCTTCGACCGTAATCAGCTTACCTGGCTTCGTATTGTAGCCGTCCTCGTCTTCGACTCGGACGGCTACTAAATACTCAGCCAGGAAAGCTTACTTACTGGTCTCTGCAGTAATGTACTATAAACAGAACTCTTTGTTGAGTATACATTACAAGAATATTATTTTTATTTTTTTCTCAAACATGCTCGGAAATGTTCCTGTTACGTTAGTAATTAGAGACCAGTAGGGACTCTATTCCAAGGCAGGTTCAGCGCGACGTACGTAAAGGATTTTCATACAACATTAAATCACTCAGCCAGTAACTGAAGCACTAAACAAGTAATTTTATTTCCTTACATGTTTGAGAAAAGCACTATACATGCTTCGACCGTAATCAGCTTACCTGGCTTCGTATTGTAGCCGTCCTCGTCTTCGACTCGGACGGCTACTAAATACTCAGCCAGGAAAGCTTACTTACTGGTCTCTGCAGTAATGTACTATAAACAGAACTCTTTGTTGAGTATACATTACAAGAATATTATTTTTATTTTTTTCTCAAACATGCTCGGAAATGTTCCTGTTACGTTAGTAATTAGAGACCAGTAGGGACTCTATTCCAAGGCAGGTTCAGCGCGACGTACGTAAAGGATTTACATACAACATTAAATCACTCAGCCAGTAACTGAAGCACTAAACAAGTAATTTTATTTCCTTACATGTTTGAGAAAAGCACTATACATGCTTCGACCGTAATCAGCTTACCTGGCTTCGTATTGTAGCCGTCCTCGTCTTCGACTCGGACGGCTACTAAATACTCAGCCAGAAAAGCTTACTTACTGGTCTCTGCAGTAATGTACTATTACCGCGTGTTTGCGTCCTCCGGCAATCTTGAGCTTTACAAGGATTTTTAATAAGTTTCCCATCCGATTTGTATATTATTATACCATATTATGTTCATTAGAAATTAAGGTATTAAATCATTAATTTATTTTTTTATTTAAAAAATTTGTTTATATTTTATCAGTCAGAAACCTGGTAACAGAACTTAGTAACCGACTAGGTATGTCTCATAGAGTTGTTTACCCGAATGAACTGTAAACTATTGTATAACCTAACCATACAATAACGCTGTAACTCCCTCCCCACTGCAACTGTAAACTCTACCGGGTGTACATAAGGTCTGTTTTCCACTACGCTCGCAGGGCGAGTCCACGGAGACGGACGCGGAACTGTCCACTGACACCAGCACTGACCTTTCGGTGAGTTGGGCGCCAATGTTACGTAGCTCAACGATTGTGGACCTTAATGTTATACAGCGTATGGTCCAAAATCAAATAATTGTGTCGCTCAACTTCGAACTCGGCTAAATCCATTCTACCCTCTCAACAAATATCTACCCTATTACCTTTCGATGGATTTACCCGAGTTTGAAGTTAAACGACTCAATTATAGTTAAAAAAAATTACATGCTGATAATATTCGCTCGCGAAATATGAATTTTGACATTACCGGGAATTTCAAATAGGTTTTAATAAATAAAGTTCCTCATATATCTAAACAAATTGAACATACTTTGATATCTTGACAATAGTTTTATTTTAATGTTTATTTTGGTTTTGATAGTCAGAAATAAATAAATGCTTTTTTTGTGTTTATCTCTCAAGTATATTTTAAAATTTTAAGTCAATTCCAATTAGTCCCAAATATGTTGTTGAGCTATGTATATTTGGCGTCATCTAAATTCTTAACATATAATCAGTGCTTACCTGACAATTTGACACTGCATATTCACTTAATTTCTTTTAAACAAAGTAAATAACGCATGCAAGCATAATAAAATTAAACTTAAGCATTTGACATACTTATGAATGGTCATTAAAATCATATACCTCATACAGAAAATTGCAATCAGCATACGCTCGGCTGTCTCAGACAAAACGGATCGCAATAGAATTCCTTTTTCTTTTCTCTGCCACTTTTGCGTGCTGGCTGTAATTCTAATTATCTATATTATATTAGTTCGATGTGAATAGTGTAATAAATTCTTAGTGTATATTCGTTGCAGGACGCACATACATTGATCGAGCGGAAACTAGCAAACTTGGATCTTGAGCCCACACCACAAAATGTTGTCATTCCCAATGGAGAAGGTAATTTTCATCATTAATAGTTATCAACCGACTTCAAGATTTCAAAGGAGGTTAACAATTCGTCGGGTTTTCCCAGCGGGCTACAGTATAGAGTTCTTCAAAAAAGGAGTGTATAGGTTCTTAAAGGGTAGACAACGCGCATGTGAATCCTCTGGGGTTGCAGGCGTCCATAGGCTACGGTAACTGCTTACCATCAGGCGGGCCGTATGCTTGTTTACCACTGTCGTGGTATAAAAAAAATCTTTGTTTTTGCTAAAAAAAAAACTGTTTTAGTTCTAATTGGTCGAAAGAGTCTACTTCACAATTGGTCCCATCGTCATTAGGTCAGGATCTGATGATGGGATCCTGGAGAAATCGAGGGAATTCTTCAAATATTATAGGCACACCTATAGTGATTTAAATATTTCTTTACAGTAGCTCGTGCATTGCTCAAATCACTATAGGGTAGGTCTATAGCGATTTGAGTACTTTACAGTAGCTCGAGCATTCGCTTTTGGGAAGGTGGAGGCTAAGTGAAGAATTATTAGTGTTACAAAGTTTTAGTTTGTCTAAATATATTAGTGTTTAAACTTTATAGATGTCAACAAGATTCATAGATGTATACAAAGGAAAAAGTGACCTAGGCCTCTGGACCGGAGGTAGGTTTATATAGTAGTGTCTAATACTTAAAATAAACAAATCAAAATGTTTATGAAAAATAATTAGAACCACGACGGTGGCAAACAAGCATACGCACCCGCCTGATGGTAAGCAGCTACCGTAACCTATGGACGCCTGCAACTCCAAAGGAGTCACATGCGCGTTGCCGACCCTTTACAAAAAGGAGATTCTGCCAATGTAAATGTAAATGAGCAAAAAACAAAAACTATTCCAAAGACGTCGTAGCCATCTTGAGCTCAAACGATTAACCATCTATTGCAGTATTGCATGACTTTACTTAAACCCACCTGTTGTCAGTGTCAAATAAGATTGTCCTGTCACAAGCCTCCACAGATAAGTGAATGAAGTTGATTGACAAACATGTAACGTTGGTAGACTCGACGAGCCTGACCTGCCGCGCGCTGGTGTGCGGTAACCTGGAGGAAGCCGTGGAGCTGTGTCTGGACGCCAAGCGGGTGGCCGACGCGCTCATCATTGCCTCTCTGGGTAACTAACATTCTCTGTCTTGTGTTTACATTTAAGCAAGTTTATTAACCTTTTGAACGCTTTCTCTCTAGCGTCAAGACCTCGCCAATATCTCGACTTGTGAATAACGAATATAAACCTTATCTGTCAGCAGGACAATTGTTTTGACAGCGTCCGCCATAGCCACTTTAGTGGTCGTTGGCGTGGCAGGCACGCAGCACACGACCTATTTAGTGTCTCTTGGCGTTCAAAAGGTTAATATCAAAAGAATTACAACTATGTATACTTACATAATTGGCAAGATGCAATGTTTTAATTTATGCTTTCATTTGAAAGAATTGCACGTGGAATAGTCCACGAGTGTATTAAAAAATTTAAATACTATAATTTATAGTCAAAAATTGCTGTTACAAACTGTCAATTTAAATTTTCGCGCCTAAACGGGTCTACAGTTCCTGTGACGTCACTCGTGTGTGTCACTCGCATATTTGTTCGTCCACAGTGTCAAATTCTTGTTTTTTTTTACCCTTTAAGCCAAATCCTATAGACAGTTGCCAACCCCATTAGTTGTCATAACAGGAGTGACGTCACCAGACGCTGATTGGTGGATTAAAACACGTTCCGTTTCACATTACTTGAAATCGTAATTATTATTTGAAATAAAGTAAAAA